>OX940979.1:47853622-48334565 GCA_954871275.1 Leptopterna dolabrata
TTAAAGTTGAAGACGATAACATTTCAAATAAAATAAGACCAATTTCAAGTCCCTAGGACAAATGGTTAACTATGTTATGAAAAAAGAAATAATATTTTTATGAAAAAAAGGGAGTTTTTCTAAACTTCAACCTCGATGCGGCACGGGTTAATGTTATCCGATCGACCTAAAACTTTGGGAATCTCATTTTCTAGTCAAATGGCACCTTTTAGGGGGTTGCCACGATTGAATTTCGAAAGTTGACTTTTTGTGACCACTCGCATGCCCAGTGAGGCGGAGGGTCAGCGATGAGGAGCTGATGGGAATGGTGGAGGGGGTAAAGGTTGTCGTGAGGCGGGGAGGGGGGCTCCGGCTCCTTTTGAAATTAATTACTTCCTTCGAAGTCTGAAACTGACGGTGAATAGCGCTGTGGTTTACGGGCAGCGGGAAGACATCGCGAAGGTCGGAGGGTGACGATGGGGGGTATTTCGTGGGGGGGGGGGGGGGGGGTGTTTGGTGCAGACGATAGCGGCGGTGTAGTGATGGACCGAAAGGGGGTGGGGAAGGTGGTTGAACGAGTGGAGGCGGCTGGAGGGGAGTTTGCGGGGCCGCGTTAGCTTTGTTTCCAACAATCGGTCGGCGGCGGAGCCTCGAAGGAGACAAAGACCCCCCCCCCCCCCCTCCATCTTCAGTTTTCCCTCTGAGCCACGCTTTTCTGCGACCCCCCCCCCCCCCCCCCCCCCACCAGGGCGCCACTCACGCGGACCCGCCGCTACTTTCTTCCCGCGCTAGTCTTCAGAAAGACAACAATGACGCTACCCCCCCCCCCCTCCACCCCCACGCACAACGAACTAACCTCACATTATAATCACTGAGGGAGGCCGGTGGGTGAATTACGGCCCCGTCCTCTTGTTTGTAACCTGAAGCTGCGCGTGCGTTAGTGTGTAGGCGGGGGGGGGGGGGTGAAAGTGCTCGAGAAAACTTTTCTCCCCTTCACCCTCAACATAACAACCTCCTTTCACCGGATATATGACCCCCCCCCCCCCCCACCCCTACACCACACCACCAACCCTAAATGACACTATCAAACTCCTCCAAACGCTAACCGTTCAGACGCCGCACTCCGATCGCAAGGAGAGAAAACTAACGCTGCAAATTATTACACAAGGGTTTATTATTTACCTGTATAGGAAAGCCGTGAATCGAGTACTGGAGCCGGCCCAGGAATTAAATTTTCCTTCAAATGCGCGGGATTCAATAATTCAATCATTCATCATTTTTTGTAGTTTTCGTGATGCATAAGGCAAATAATAAACCGCTGTGTAATAATTTACCTGTATAGGTGCCACTTCTTCGTTGATTGTATAACAAATCGTTGTGTAATAATTTACCTGTATTATAGGTGACGCTTCTACGCGGATGGTATAAATAAACCGTTTTTTAATAATTTACCGTTTTGTATAATAATTTACCATTGTGTAATAATTTACCGTTGTGTAATAACATGTCTGTGTTGCTGAAATCCTTTTTGTTTTGATTGGACCAGAAATTTGTAAAGTTGGAACCTTGCGCACAATGCGCTCGGGCTGGGTAACGAACTCATCATTAGGTACTCTTGCGGGGACGAATTTCAGAGTTTGAACAATAAGTGGATGTGATGTATTTATTTTATTTTTTTAAATGAAAATTGATTCTATCCTGAGAATTTTGAAACCAACCGCACTTTCCTATGATAAGTAGTTCTTTTTCTATGGTTTTTGAAAGTTTCAACCAATTCTGACGTCATTGCAACACTTTCGCCTGGGCGGGACGTCACCAGCGTCATGTCAGAATTGGTTGAAACGTTGAAACAAGCCAGGAAAAGAACTAATTATCGTAGGAAAGTGTCGAAGTTCATTAAAAAATAACATAAACCATCTGCCAAGTTGGGAGGGCAGTATAGCTTCCTCACTCATTGTAACATGGACGAGTAGAATCAGTTCGAATGCGCAAGAAGAAACTATAAAACTAAAACGCTTGCATACGAGTCTGCAACACATTGGGACATATTATGTCCCAATGGGAATTTAGGGATAATTATTATTGACGGTATCATTAAATTTACTGGTAGCAAGATTACCACGATCCGGGTTACATGGTGGTGCAAGGTTACCACATTCGATTCTAGTATTGTAATGACTTTCTTCACTAGTCTGTTGCTGACTACCTTGTTTACCAGCCTTTTGGTTTATTATTTTCAATAATGAACCATTGGAATCGAGCATGAAAAAAAAAAAATTCTTACCCCCCCTCAAAATTTGATGGTTTACGTTTCAAGGTATGTAGAATCCAAAACTGAAATAAAAATATTTCTGTCTGTCCGCCGTACGCCGTACGGGCCACTTTTCTTAGTTACCATGAAAGAAAATTGATGAAATTCGGGTTATAGGTTCCGTTCGGGGTCTAGTTGGTCCTCGAAGCTCGACGTTACTGTGAGTCATCTCTAAGGGGTTCAAAATAGGGGTTGACATTTTCAAAACGCCTATACCATTTTTTTACGTGAATATTTTTACGGTTTTAGGTAAATAGTTCTTGAACTTGCGAGTTTTTTAAGACCATCCGGAGCGTCGTACGTCCAGCCGTTCGTTCACAGTAAGGCCCCGAAATTTGCACCGACAGGCATTTTCGACTCCAGTGTGAATGAAATTAGGTTTGTTCCATCCGCGTCAGTGCGAGTTCATCAGTGCGACACCCGCCAGTACGGAACCGAATGGGGTGGGGGTAGGTGCAGATACGAGTGCGAGTGAGTGCGAGTTCGAAAATATGACGGTAGGAACGCAAATTTGGTTCTCAGTCTTCTTTGGCTCTCAGAATTGAATTGGAGCACAAGTCACGGTAACGGCGGTCACGACACGGCACCAACAGAACAAATGAATTTTGGGGAGGTTACAGACTGTTACCTCTTGGGTTCACTTCAAATAACTCGATCGCCGTGAGTGCGGAAAAGTGTCGCACTCGGTACGGGACTGTTCTGCACTTGACGGGGAAGGAACACGGTTCGGTACAGTCGATGTAGAAAGTAGAAGTTTGGGTTCATGGAACCGACACGGTAGGAACACAGTTTTATGCGCGGATTGATCTGCGCATAATACGTTCTACTGAACTCGCTCGGATGGAACAAACCTATCGTATACAATTCAAACCAAATCTCGTAACCAGAGACGCGCCCACAATAGGAAATTTGGCGGAGATGAAATCATTGCTAGGGATCACCTGATTATATTGGCGGAGTATGAAGTCGAGTTGGTTGTTCTGTGATATTATTTAATTTGAAAACACTGCAAATCCCTGCACAACGGTTTATTATTTTGTATAGAATACCCTTCTGTTACAGATCACAGCTCTATGTATAGATAACCCGTCTATATAATATGATATGTACTATTCTATACATATTATGTAGATCGCAGACCCTCCGTAGGTTAGTACCTAACCCCGTACTCCTTACTAGGTACCTACCTAAATCACGAGTTAAATGTTGCTAAAATAATTCTGCCGATGACAAACAGTACCTAACAAAAAGAAACACACATAATGAAGTTCTGAAAAGAAATTGTTGATGAGGAGTAGTACCTACCTACCAACTTCTACGTAGATGGTATAATGAACCGTTGTGTAATAATTTACCGTTGAGTAATGATTTACCGTAGTAATAATATTTACCCATCAATAATACTTCAACGTTTGTTTTAATTTCACTACCTACCTACAAACTCCAAAAGAGCCATCATTTTTCAAATTAAATAATATCACAGAACAACCAACTCGACTTCATAATCCGCCAATATAATCAGGTGATCCCTAGCAATGATTCTATCTCCGCCAAATTTCCTATTGAGTCGAAAATGCCTGTCGGTGCAAACTTCGGGGCCTTACTGTGAACGAACGGCTGGACGTACGATGCTCCGGATGGTCTTAAAAAACTCGCAAGTTCAAGAACTATTTAAAAACGTAAAAATATTCACGTAAAAAAATGGTATAGGCGTTTTGAAAATTTCAACCCCTATTTTGAACCCCTTAGAGATGACTCACAGTAACGTCGAGCTTCGAGGACCAACTAGACGCCGAACGGAACCTATAACCCGAATTTCATCAATTTTTTTCATGGTAACTAAGAAAAGTGGCCCGTACGGCGTACGGCGGACAGACAGAAATATTTTTATTGCAGTTTTGGATTCTACATACCTTGAAACGTAAACCATCAAATTTTGAGGGGGGGTAAGAATTTTTTTGTTCATGCTCGATTCCAATGGTTCATTATTGAAAATAATAAACCAAAATGATGGCTCTTTTGGAGTTTGTTGGTAGGTAGTGAAACTTGAACAAACGTTGAAGTATTATTGATGGGTAAATTATTACTACGATAAATCATTACTCAACGGTAAATTATTACACAACGGTTCATTATACCATCTACGTAGAAGGGGCTGGAGTTGGTTGGTAGGTACTTTTGCAACTTTTTTCACTCCTCATCAACAATTTCTTTTCAGAACTTCATTATGTGTGTTTCTTTTTGTTAGGTACTGTTTGTCATCGGCAGAATTATTTTAGCAACATTTAACTCGTGATTTAGGTAGGTACCTAGTAACGAGTACGGGGTTAGGTACTAACCTACGGAGGATCTGCGATCTACATAATATGCATAGAATAGTACATATCATATAGACGGGTTATCTATACATAGAGCTGTGATCTGTAACAGAAGGGTATTCTATACAAAATAATAAACCGTTGTGCAGGGATTTGCAGCGTTTTTTTTCATCATGCTCAGCTCAGCTACCGCGCCAGGTACGGGGGTACGGTTAACAAGAAAATGTTCAATAAAATCACACGATTCCAACGAGTGGTGAACGATTTTTGTACGATGAAAAATGGCAAACATGAAGTTCCGTAGAAACGAATCGGTTGTAAGCTAAAATCATCAGAATATCAACTGTAACGCTTTTGTTTACCGGTATCGTATAACGGTTTCGTATAACTCTTTTCGGGTCCATGTGCCAAAGTAAAGACATAAAATGTCAATTTACCGTTTTGTATAGTAATTTACCGTTGTGTTATAATTCACCCATCAACAACACTTCAAAGTTTGTTCAAGTTTCACTACCTATCAACAAACTCCAAAAGAGCCATTTTTCAAATGGAATAATATCGCAGAACAACCAACTCGACTTCGTACAGCCATCCGTGATTATAAACACATGCTCCCTAGCGATGATATCTGGGCCGGATTTATACCATTTGATTCACGATCGTGTTGACGAAGTTTTTCGGTGCATACGAACGGCTGGTCGTACAATACTCCGGGTGTCCTCAAAAATTCATTAGTTCAAGATCAATTTAAAACCTATAAAAAAGCCTCGCCTAGGCTTTCATTTGAAAGTTTTCGAGCTACGGCGTTTTGAAAATTTCAACCCTTATTTTGAACCCCTTAGAGATGACTGACAGTAACGCCGAGCTTCGAGGAACAACTAGACCCCAAACGGGCTAAGTACGGCGTACGGTGGACAGAAATTTGTTTATTCCACTTTCGTTTTCTGATACCTTGAAACGGAAACCATCAAATTTTGAGGGGGGGTTAAAAAATTTTTTTCATGCTCGTATCGAAAGGTTCGTTATTGAAAGTAATGAACCAAAAATTCCGTACACCGCACTTTTATTAGTTACCATGAACCAAACTTACCGAAATTTGGTTTGTATGTCCCGTTTGGGGTAGTCCACGAAGCTTGGCGTTACCGTCAGTCATCTCTAAAGGGTGAAAAATAGGGGTTGAAATTTTCAGAACGCCGTACCTCGAACATTTTCAGTAGGAGGGTATGGTTTTTTTTACGTTTTTAAATTGATCTTAAACTGAAGAATTTGTTGGGACCACCCGGAGCATTGTACGACCAGCCTTGCGTTGGCACCGGAAAGATTCGTCAACATGATCGTGAATAAAACGGTACAAATCCGGCTCAGATATCATCGCTAGGGAGCACCTGATTATAATCAAGGATGGCCGTATGGAGTCGAGTTGGTTGTTCTGTGGTTGCTCTTTTGGTTTTTGTTGATAGGTACTTTTGCATCTTGAACACACGTTATGTTCATGAATAACAACGAATAGGTAAATAATGTATGAGTTATTTAATCCTGCGCATTTTCCTGAAACTGTAATTCCCGGGCCGGCCCCACTACTCGATTTAGGGATTTCCTGGGGGGGAGCTCGAGGGTATTGACCACAGAAAACAGTGGGCCTCGCAGAAGGGGCATCTACACAGGTAAATAATAAACCGTTGTGTAATAATTTGCACCGTTTTACGTTTCCGGGCAAAATGTGCAGTGCACTTATATCTACATAACCTGCACGGGGTTGAATACAGCAATTTCGCTGGCTCCCCGAATGAAGAGCAGAAATTGTCAGACAATGGCAGCGGTTGTATTGTTGTTGCACAATATGAAGGTGATAAGTCTCAGTCCCCAACCGAATTATAAGCGGACGTGCGGGGAACCTCTCAGCAGCAGCGGAAAAAAATGTTAAAAGCCCTCGAATGAGGGGAGGGAAAAAACCATTTGCGGCGTTTCAGAGATAGAAGAAGGTCGGTAGCGGTATGAAAAGGGGAAAAAGAGAAGGTGGGAGTTTTTCGGTGGTAGTTTATCGAGCCTTTTGTGATGCCATGTTTTTTTGTTTTTTTTGAGTGAAGAGAAAAGGGCGGAGGGCGGGAATTTCGAAAAATAGGATGTTTGGGTTGGAGGGGAAGCGGTTCGTGTGGTGGTGGGGAGGGGGGAGGATGTGTGGCGATTCTCATTCAGGGGATGAGGCGAGCTGGATGTCTTTTGTCCCTTTGTACGACCCTTAGCTGAGGGGTCCAGAAGCCCCGCACGGCCCTTTGGAGCTCAAAGTGGATTAGCCGCTTGAAAAAGGGTCCAAAAGGGAGAGGACTAGGATAGCTTGCTGTTAGGAACCGGGGTTCAGCCTTTCGTGTTAGTTTAAGGGGGGGGGGGGGCAGTTTGGCCGAATTTCAATTAGTTTCTTGCTGCAATCATAATCTTGACAGCCTCACAATGGGCCTATGTGCCTTACAACGGGGAATTTTTGTCATTTTGGTTGATTACAGTGGAAGTTGCTTAGTAGAAAGGTTGTTAAAAGGAATAAGCCAGATATAAGGGTAGAAAAAGTCAGGTCCCGATCGGCTGTCACACAGTGAATTGATCTGTTATAGTGATCAAAAGGTAGGTTATAGGTAGTGATCAGTTTTTGAGTTTTGGGGGGGAAAAAGTCGGCAAAACAGGGGAAACGGCTGAAATGTCACAGAAGTAGAATATATATTTTGATTGGAGAGAAAAGGGCGGAGGGCGGGAATTTCGAAAAATAGGATGTTCGGGTTGGAGGGGAAGTGGTTGGTGTGGTGGTGGGGTGGAGGAGGATGTGTGTATATTCTAATTCAGGGGATAGGCGAGCTGGATGTCTTTTGTCCCTTTGTAGGGCCCTTCGCTGAGGGGTCCAGAAGCCCCGCACGGCCCTTTGCAGCTGAAAGTGGTTTAGTCGTATGAAAAGGGGTCCAAAAGGGAGAGGACTGAGATAGCTTGCTGTTAGGAACCGGGGTTCAGCGTTTCGTGGTTGTTGGGGGGGGGGGGGGGGGGGAGGTTGGTAGTTTGGCCGAATTTCAAGAAGTTTCCTTCTACAGTCATAATCTTGACAACCTTACAATGGGGAATTTTCCTCATTTGGTTCATTACAGTGGAAGTTGCTTAGTAGAAAGGCGGTTCAAGGAATAAGCCGGATATAAGGATAGAAACAGTCAGGTCCCGATCGGCTGTATGTTAACACGCAGTGAATTGGCCTGTTATAGTGATCAAAAGGTCGGTTATAGTGTTGTGCGAATGAAAATGGCCCATTCTCACATCATAGCAATATCTTAAACAAACCCAGCGTAGGAAACACCACAAAAAACATTTCCCGCTGACCGAACCTCCTGCCAGGATCAGCAAGAAAATCCGGCTGGGACCTTGAAGCCACGCGCCTGTGCCCAACTTCACCAAAACTATCCCCACTATCAACAGAGGTGATAAAAACCATCGAAGGATAGGAATCGACGCCTTTTTCCCAATAGTCATCGGAGAATGGGTACTGTGCGTGCTCATGCCACGGCGCGATAGAACTTCTTCTCTGATGACTATTGGGAAAAAGGCGTCGATTCCTATCCTTCGATGGTTTTTATCACCTCTGTTGATAGTGGGGATAGTTTTGGTGAAGTTGGGCACAGGCGCGTGGCTTCAAAGTCCCAGCCGGATTTTCTTGGTGATCCTGGCAGGAGGTTTGGTCAGCGGGAAATGTTTTTTGTGGTGTTTCCCACGCTGGGTTCGTTGAAGATATTGCTATGATGCGATAATGGGCCATTTCCATTCGCACAAGTGATCAGTTTTTGAGTTTTTGGTTGTTAAAAGTCGGCAAAATAGTTGAAAACGGCTGAAATCTCCTAGAAATGGTATATGTATCTTGAGTGTAGCGAAAAGAGGGGAGGGCGGGAAGTTCAAAAAATATATTGTTTGGGTTGGAGGGGAAGTGGTTGGTTTGACGGGGGGGGGGGGGGGGATGTGTGGCGATTCTCATTCAGGGGATGAGGCAAGCTGGATGTATTTGTCCTTTTGTAGGGTCCAGAGGCCCCACACGGCCCATTGCAGCTCAAAGTGGATTAGTCCCTTGAAATGGGGTCCAAAAGGGAGAGGACTAGGAAAGCTTGCTGTTAGGAACCGGGGTTTGGTGGTTTGGCAAAATTTTAAGAAGATTCCTTCCGCAGTCATAATCTTGACAGCCTTACAAAGGGGAATTTTCGTCATTTGGTTCATTACGGTAGAAGTTGCCTAGTAGAAAGGCGGTTAAAGGAATAAGCCGGATATAAGGATAGAAACAGTCAGGGCCCGATCGGCTGTATGTAAACACACAGTGAACTGGCCTATTATAGTGATCGAAGGGTCGGATATAGGGATCAGTTTTTGGGTGTTGAAGGTCGGAAAAATAGGTGAAAATGGCTGAAATCTCTAAAAACGGTATATGTATTCACCAAAACTGGCACAGATTGAACGATGATCGCGTAATAATTTACCGTTGTGTAATAATTTACCATTGTGTTACAATTTACCCATCAATAATAATTCAACGTTTGTTCAAGTTTTACTACCTATCAACAAACTGCAAAAAGGCCATCATTTTGGTTTATTATTCTGTGAATAATACACCTATGTATTCCCTCAGCCAAAAATTTTTATAACACCCCCTCAAAATGTTTTGTTTTCCGTTTCAAGGTGCCTAGATTCCGAAAATGCAGTGTCCGTCCGCCGTCCGCCGTATCACGTCTACAGGCTTCATTTTCGGTCCAAAAAAGTCGTTCTTTCGCACACATGCTCCATTTGGGCCCTAGTTGTGTCCCGAAACTTTTCAGCCCGATCGGAATATACCCAGGGGTGTTATGAGTGAAAATGTGTATAAAAATAGGTACTTTTTGCGTTTTAGCAACATGTCAGTAACACGAGCTTCTGAGATATCGTTTTCCATGTTTTTGGAGACGAGAAGACCGAATATGAAGTCGATTTTGACCAAAGAGTGGAAAATTGAGTTCTACCAAATGTTCAGCACCCAAAATTGATTTTTTATGAGTGAAAAACCTGGGAAATCGTCTGAAACCACCATCAGTTTGAATAATAACCCTGGAAAAAGTGTCAACACGTGGATCAAGACGATTAAATGGCACTACCAATGATCAAAGATAGTTAAAAAAATAAAAAAAATTAAAAAAAAGGAGCGTACCTACCTAATTTGTGTTTTACGGGCCAAAATTAATGGAAACCACCAGAAATAGCTATTTCGATTATTACGCATGAATGAAACAATAAATGAACAGCCAACATTTCTGTAGGTATGTCCAATAAACCCATGTGACAAGGACTTTGCACCGTTTTGTGTTGGTTTATTATTCTGTGAATAATACACCTATGTATTCGCTCAGCAAAAAATTTGTATAACACCCCCTCAAACTTTTTTCTTTTCCGTTTCAAGGTGATTAGATTCCAAAAATGCAATGTCCGTCCGCCGTCCACCCTACGCCGTACGCCGTACGCCGTCCGCCGTCCGCCGTCCGCCGTATCACGTGTACAGGCTTCATTTTCGGTCTAAAAAATTCGTTCTTTCGCACACATGCTCCATTTGGGCCCTAGTTTTGTCCCGAAACTTTTCAGCCCGATCGGAATATACCCAGGGATGTTATGAGTGAAAATGTGTGTAAAAATAGGTACTTTTTGCGTTTTAGCAACATGTTGGTAACATGAGCTTTTAAGGTATAGTTTTCCATGTTTTTGGGGACGAGAAGACCGAATATGAAATCGATTGAGGAAAAATCGAAGGAGTGGAAAGTTGAGTTCTACCAATGTTCAGCTCCAGAAATTGATTTTTTATGAGTGAAAAACCTGGGAAATCGTCTGAAATCACCATCAGTTTGTATAATAACACTGGAAAAAGTGTCAACACGTGGATCAAGACGATTAAATGGCACTACCAATGATCAAAGATAGTTAAAAAAAAAAAAAAAAAAAAGGAGCGTACCTAATTTGGTGTTTAGGGGCCAAAATTAATGGAAACCATCAGAAATAGCTATTTTGATTATTGCGCATGAAAGAAACAATAGATGAACAGCCAAAATTTCTGTAGGTATGTGCAAAAGTCCAAAATAATAATAAACCCATGTGACAAGGACTTTGCAGCGTTTTTTAGTAACATGTTCGTAACATGAGCTTTTGAGGTATCGTTTTCCATGTTTTTGGGACAAGAATACCGAATATGAAGTCGATTTTGACCGAAGAGTGGAAAATTGATGTATGAGTCAAAAACCTGGGAAATTGTCTGAAACCACCATCAATATTTGTATAACAACACTTGAAAAAATGTCAATACGTGGATCAAGACGATTAAATGGCACAACCAATGATAAAAGATAATTTGAAAAAAAAGGAGCGTCCCTACCTTATTTGTGTTTTGGGGGCCAAAATTGGTGGAAACCATCAGAAATAGCTAATTTAAATTATTTCACATGAAAGAAACTATAAATGAACAGCCAACAGTTCTGTAGGTATGTCCAATAGAATAATAAACCCATGTGACAACGACTTTGCAGCGTTTTTCAAATAAAATAATATCACAGAACAACCAACTCGACTTCATACAGCCATCCGTGATCCCTAGCATTGATGATCTCGGGCCAATTCCCGATTGTTAGCGCGTCCCTAGTGATCATATTTGGGCTTAATGTATACAATTTCATTCACCCTGCTGTTGAAAATGCCTGTCGGTGCAATCTAATGGACCTTACTGTGAACGAACGGCTGGATTTACAATACTCCGGGTGGTGGTCCGAAAATGCAATCAAAAATTTCTGTCTGTCCGCCGTTTCGCCGTACGGTGTACTTAACACTTTTCTTAGTTACCATGAAAAAAAAAAAAGATGAAATTCGGGTTATAGGTTCCTTTCGGGGTCAAGTTAGTCCTCGAAGCTCGGCGTTACTGTCCGTCATCTTTAAAGGGTTCAAAATAGGGGTTAAAATTTTCAGAACGCCGTAGCTCAAAAATTGTCAATAGAAGGGTATGTTTATTTACGTTATTAAATTGATCTTGAACTGAAGAGTTTTTGAGACCCCCCGGAGCGTTTGTTTGCATCAAAACGGTTCGTCAACATGATCGTGAATGAAACGGTATATAAATCCGGTCCAGATAATATATCATCGCTAGAGAGCACCTGATTAAAATCACGGATGGCTGTACGAAGTCGAGTTGGTTGTTGGTTGCATATTTCATGTGAAGAATGATTGTTATTCTGGATTTTGTTGATGGTTATTTTCAACTTGAACAAAGAACGTTATACTTCATGAATAATAACAACAAATAATATTAACGACAGAATTCTAGAAGTCACCGCATATTTATTAAACTTTAATTCCTCGGCCGGCTCCACTGCTTGATTTAGGGGTGTTCTCTCTGTGTGAGTGTGTGTGTGGGGGGGGGGGGGGGGAGCTCGAGGGTATTGACCACAGAAAACAGTGGTCCACGTAGAAGGGGCATCCACGCTGCTAGTAAATTAAAGAACCATTGTTTAATAATTTGCTGTTTTCGGATTACCTATTCGGCGCAACTTCCGGCGCCTTGGTGGTTCAGTGGAGTTCACCCTCGCAATTTCAAGTCACAATACACTTTCCGAGGGTCGTTTTCCGCAGAATTTGTCCAAATTTGAGTCGTGAAAGTGCAGAAGAGCTGATTTTCGGCCGTTCTCTTTCAACGGATAAATTATTTTACTCACACGTGGCATATCGCCGTAACGTTCCGTCTAGCGACTAATAATTAACTGTGACTATTGATTAATTAATAATTCACCGCAAGGAGGCGTAATTCCGTTGGATTACTGTCAGTCGGATCGTAACGGGTTTTAGTGCGTAAACCGCCAGCCTCCGGAGGGGTTTATTCACAGCTCGCTCCCACGCAAACTGGATTCCTATTCGGTGTCGGTGTCGACTTATTTGGTTTGGAAGGTCAGGCGGTGATAGGGTTGAGAGGGATGGATTACTTGAACAAATATTCGCTCACCAAATGAAAACGGCGGTTTCGGAAGGGAAAAATGTGTTGACTAATATTGATTGCGGCCGAGTAGTACAACCCCGGATGAAATCGTTCGGTTTTTTGTTTACTTTTTTCAGTAATGAACCTTTGGAATCGAGCATAAAAACGCTGCAAATTATTAGAGAGCGGTTTATTATTTTCAGTACAAATTCCCCTTCTGCGTAGATCACTGTTTTGTGGTGAATACCTTGGTGGACATTTGTTTGGAATGTTGGGGTCACCAGTGAGTGAATTTTGGGTAGGTTCACTCACAACATAGCGGAGAAGGTAGCGGATGGGTAGAGAGGTAAAGAGAGAGGTTGTGAGCGGATGGATGTGCTCCTATGGAGTCTTTCGGCTAACTCCCCGCTGTTTTCACGACAGCACGAGTTAGATGGAGGGAAGGTTAGCTCTCCGCGGTTTTCACCACATCAGGGGCCTGGGATGTGGTAGCTAGTACCCAGCGGTTTTCACCGCAGCAGGTACTAGTGGAGAGAAATGCGTCCCGCGGTTTTCACCACACATACGCCTGGGTGTTTGGTGCTAGTACCCTGCGGTTTTCACCACAGCAGACACCTGGGATGAGGAGCTCCTTTCATGATGAAAGGAGTGAGAGGTTCGAGGCAGAAGGGCGAGTTTTTATAACAAACGTCTACTCCCCGAATCAAATCCCTAGTTTGATTCCCAGCCGCTAGCGGTCTGTGGCGCTTCATTCGTCCTCATCTGCATAGAAAAGGAATAGAAAGTTGATAGCAGAAACGACACAGGTACCAATAAACATTCAAAGAATTACCAGAACGTGAGAAGCTGACTAGTGAAACTTAACATCATAAAGAGATAGGATTTCAAATAAGCAGATCGGTAAGCAAGATGAGAATTCTTTGGTAGGTAGGTACCAGTGAGTTGCAAAAAAATAATACCTAATTGATTACACAAAAAATACATCATTTCCATATTGTAAACGTGCCTACCTCAGGACACTTCTTCTTTACAAGGAGCAAATTCCTTGTAATAAAACGCTGCAAAGTCCTTGTCACATGGGTTTATTATTCTATTATTTTATTTGTCTATAGTTCTGTTTATTTATTGTTTCATTCATGTAAAATAATATTGACATAGCTATTTCTGGTGGTTTCCACAAATTTTGACCCCCAAAACTTGAATTAGGTACGCTCCTTTTTTTTGTTTTTTTTTTTCAAATTACCTTTGATCATTGATTGTACCGTTTAATCGTCTTGATCCACGTGTTGACACTTTTTCTAGTGTTATTATACAAATTGATGGTGATTTCAGACGAGTTCGCATGTTTTTGACTCATAAAAAATCAATTTTGGGAGCTGAACATCTAGTACAACCTCAATTTTCCACTCCTTGGTCAAAATCGACTTCATATTCGGTCTTCTCGTCCCCAAAAACATGGAAAAAGATACCTCAAAAGCTCATTTTACTACTATGTTACTAAAACACAAAAAGTACCTATTTTGCAATGGCTTCGAAATTTAAATAATATAAATTTTTGGAAATTTTCTTCATAGAAATCCGTTTCAGACCATTCTAAAACGATTCCTGAAATTTAACACTTTTTTATATGTATATATATATTTATATATGTGTCACTCCAGACGATAACTCTCGATAGAATTGAGATAAACAGCTCAAATTTGCACAAAAAATCTATCTTGGCAATCGAAAGGCTAAGTTCGAAGATGGGCGAAATTGGCCTACTCTAAGGAGGGTTTTGGCGCATTTAAAGTGCGCAAAAATTACCCAAAAATCCCCAAAATGTTATTTTCCAACAAGTGACCCCTCATTTTAAAGGTTTTTGCACGCTGAACACGATGGTGGAATCGGATTTTAGATATCTTGATCCGTTCTCAAATTAGAGCATTTAAAGTGCGCAAAAATTACCCAAAAATCCCCAAAATGTTATTTTCTAACAAGTGACCCCTCATTTTAAAGGTTTTTGCACGCTGAACACGATGGTGAAATCGGATTTTAGATATCTAAATCCGTTCTTAAATTAGAGCATTTAAAGTGCGCAAAAATTACCCAAAACTAGGATAATCTTTAAACTCTTACCCCCCCCCCCCCACCCCCTTAGAGTGGTCAGATTGAAAAATGTGAGAAGTATTAATTGAAGACGAGAGTTCGAAGCAAAAAAGGGGGAGGCAAACGATTAGTACAACTCCTTGAATTTCTCATTTGACATATAATTGTTATGATACCTTCATAGATAGACAAGTACCGGCCCACGTATTACTAGAAGGAAGACGAAAGAAAAAATCTATTTCAAATTATTCAATTTAGGTACTAACAGTAGGAGGAAGAAGGTTAGGTAGGTATCTTATCAATTTATTATCAGTATCATACGAATATTTGATATTCAAAGGTAGGTAGGTACTTAACATGATAAAAATAATATCAATGAAGAAGGAAGGATCTACCTACCTAGTAGAGCAAATCTTGAACTGGTTTTAGATACCAGGCCTGAAATCGTAGTCAAGAGGAAAGGCCATTCAGAAGGAACAAGGAATCTACTCATAACAGTTTATAATTATTACGTAGGTAACTATATGAAATTAATACCTACGTACAAAATGATTGTGTAAAGAGTTCGTAGCAGTTAATAACAAATTATAACCACATGGATAAATTAGAAATCAAGGTAATAAAAAAATATTAGTAACAGGGGCATCTAGTAGGAATATACCTAATAATTATGTTCCAAAGCTACCAAGCAAATCTTGAACTGGTTTTAGATACCAGGCCTGAAATCGTAGTCAAGAGGAAAGGCCATTCAGAAGGAACAAGGAATCTACTCATAACAAACGGTAGAATCAGGATGGACAAAACGTACAAATTAAAATAAATACGAAGAGAATATACATAGAAAACCAAATTTTAGACCGAAGTTTTCCTTTATTCAAAACCATAGCCATTAATTCGAATATTTCTTTGAAAATTCGCTCATTAAGTCATGCTGCATGACTGGTTTATACACATTTTCACTCATAACTCCCCTGGATATATTCCGATCGGGCTGAAAAGTTTCGGGACACAACTAGGTTCCAAATGGAGCATGTGTGCGAAAGAACGAATTTTTTAGACCTAAAATGAAGCCTGTACACGTGATACGGCGTACGGCGTACGGCGGACGGCGGACGGACATTGCATTTTTGGAATCTACGCACCTTGAAACGGAAAAGAAAAAATTTTGAGGGGGTGTTATAAAAATTTTTTGCTGAGCGAATACATAGGTGTATTATTCACAGAATAATAAACCAAAAGTACAAAAAGCATTACTACGTAAGTACCTACCTTCCAAAACTCCTTTTGGTTTATTATTCTGTGAATAATATACCTATGTATTCGCTCGGCAAAAAATTTTTATAACACCCCCTCAAAATTTTTTCTATTCCGTTTCAAGGTGCGTAGATTCCAAAAATGCAATGTCCGTCCGCCGTACGCCGTCCGCCGTATCACGTGTACAGGCTTCATTTTCGGTCTAACAAATTCGTTCTTTCGCACACATGCTCCATTTGGGCCCTAGTTGTGTCCCGAAACTTTTCAGCCCGATCGGAATATACCCAGGGGAGTTATGAGTGAAAATGTGTATAAAAATCGGTACTTTTTGTGTTTTAGTAACATGTTAGTGAAATGAGCTTTTGAGGTATCATTTTTCATGTTTTTGGGACGAGAAGACCGAATATGAAGTCGATTTTGACCGAAGAGTGAAAAATTGAGGTTGTATCAGATGTTCAGCTCCCAAAATTGACTTTTTATGAGTCAAAAACCTACGAAATCGTCTGAAATCACCATCAATTTGTAGAATAACACTAGGAGAAGTGTCAACACGTGGATCAAGACGATTAAATGGCACTATCAATGATCAAAGATAATTTGATAAAAAAGGAGCGTACTTAATTCAAGTTTTGGCGGGGGTGGTGGGGGGGGGGGGGCAAAATTGGTGGAAACCACCAGAAATAGCTATTTCAATTATTTTACATGAAAGCGACAATATAAATGAACAGCCAGCATCCAGTAGAATAATAAACCCATGTGACAAGGACTTACCTAGCAGCGTTTTTACTTTATTGTGGTCAACGTCTTCATTGGTACCACATCTCTATCTGGTTATGGGATTTCAAAAATAGGAGAGAAAAGTGCGGGGATTTAAAATACGAGGGACGACTGCAGCGCCGCAAACCGCTAGCGGCTGGGAATCAAACTAGGGAATTGACTTGGTGAGTAGACGTTTGGGGTTTTATAGGGACTTTTCCATCAGTCTCCTGTCCACAATCGGCCGTTACGACCGTTTGAGGCGGTTGGTGGTTGGGGAAAACCCTTGTTGTTGACCACCTCTCCGTTCTCCGCGTTTATTTGGTGAAATCTTTCGTAATATTACAGGAGTGGTTTCAGAGAGGGAATCATTACAACATACTTTGAATGTTATAACGTAAAGTGGTATTTTATATCCTTGTTTTTTCGCGAAAAAAAATGGAGAATAAACTTTATTTGACAACACTGCTCTGCAAGCCGCTCCATACTTCTCTTTTATAACGGAATGCCCCATAAGAACTCGTTATGACAGAAACATAGTCGCGAAAGTGTCACATTTTTCTCCCCACCCTGGTACGGCGGCGTCCCCGTTCTCTGCTGCCCTTGCACGTGTTGAGATGAGAATCTAAAATATGTAGAAGGGAAAACCACCAAAATAACCGGCGTTCGAGGGGACTTTCGGGTCGTCCTGCGAGGTTTACCTGTTCCTGCAGACTTCGCAGTTAATTTTTGATGGTGAAGCTCTCAGGGAGGCGTGAAGCTTGTGAGTCGGAGGCTAAAAGGTTAGTAATCCTATCTGATTGATCTAAGATGGGATGGGAATTTCACGCCGGAATACATTTTCTATCGGTCGTCAGATGACCACCGTAATGTCCGCATTGCCGATATGATAACGTATGACTCGACAATGAAAACGCTGCAAATAATTACATAACGGTTTATTATTTAGCCCCTTCTGCTATTTCAGTTATTGCAAAGGAAAGAAACAATAAATGAACAGCCAATATTTCTGTAGGTTCGTCCAGTATAATAATGAACCCATGTGACAAGGACTTTGAAGCGTTTTTGATTTATTATTCCGTGAATAATACACCTATGTACCTATTCGCTCAGCAATAATCTTTATAACACCCCATCAAAAATTTTCCTTTTACGTTTCAAGGGACGCTATCCTAGTGTTGGCTGTTCATTCAATTTGAAATAATTTAAATAACCATTTGTGATAGTTTCCATCAATTTTGGCCCCAAAAACATGAATCAGACTTTTTTTGCAAATTATCTTTGATCATTGATACAGGAGTGTCATTTATTTGTCTTGATTTACCTGTTGATACTACTTCTATTGCAATGTGGAATAAACAAAAAATAAACCTTTAGCTTTCCACCAATTTATTCTTCTCAAGCTTTTCGCTCAACTTCTGAGCATCATCATCATCACGTAGGTACTCACATGAATATGTGAGTGTGGCTGTTCATGTGAGCACCTACCTGATGATGCTCAGAAGTTGAGCGAAAAGCTGTGTGTTGAATAAATTGGTGGTAAGTTGAAGTTTATTTTGTGTTTATTCCACATTGCAATATGGCTTACCAGATAAGGTGTGAAAAGAAATTCGATGAATTAATGAGTACTTCTATTGTATTATACAAATTGATGGTGATTTAAGACCATTTCCCAGGTTTTTGACTCATAAAAAAGGAATTTTGGGAGCTGAGCCTTCGTTAAAACCTCAGTTCTTCGCTCTTTTGTCAAAATCGCCTTCATATTCGGTCTTTTCACCCTAAAAACATGGAAAAAGATAACTCAAAAGTTCATTTCACTAAAATACAAAAAAAAAACCCAATTTTAACACACATTTTTCGGCCATTAAACCCCTGGGTACATTCCGATCGGGCTGCAATGTTTTGGGACATAACTAGGGACCAAATGGAGCCTGTGTGCGAAGTACCTACGGATTTTATAGACCGAAAAGGAAGTATTTATGCATGATACGGCGGACGGACATAGCATTTTTCGAATCTACGCACCTTGGAAACGTAAAAGAAAAAAAAAATTGAAGGGGAGTTATAAAAACTGTTTGCTGAGTGAATACATAGGTGTATTATTCACGGAATGATAAACCAAAATTGGGGTAAAAATATGATTTTTCTTGTTTTAGTAGACCGAGCCTTTGAGGTGTCATCCATGTTTTTTATGGCGAGAAAACCTAATATGAAGTTAATTTTGACAAAAGAATGAAGAATTGAGGTTGTAACGAAGGTTCAGCTCCCGAAATTAATTTTTTATAGGTCAAAAACCTGGGAAAGGTTCTGAAATCACCATAAATTTGTATAATAACACTGGAAGTAGTATTAGCAAGTGAATCAAGATAATTAAATGGCACTATCAATTATCAAAGATGATCTTAAAACAAAGCCGAGCCTAATTCGGGTTTTTGGGGTCAAATTTGGTGGAGACCATATAAAATAGCCATTTCAATAATTTTGCATGAAAGAAACAATGAATGAACAGCCAAAATTTGTCTACTATGTCTAGTAAAATAATAAACCCATGTGAAAAGGACTTTGCAGCGTTTTTCGAGTGGGCGCTGCAAGGTCCGGTTTAACGTGAATCATCCGGCCGATGTTGGGTGCTGAAGGATATCAGCAGGGCGTGGGTCGAGTGCTGAAGGAGCCCCGCAGGCCGCCCCTGCAGAGATTTCTTCTGATTATCACCCGCTCGTTAGGGGGACGCAAGAGCTGGACAGGGGTTCGCTAACAAGAACCCGACGGCTGTGTCCGAACTTTGCGAGAGATGGCGATGGAAGAAGAAGAGGTCGTCCGTGGGGGGTCTAATTATAACGAGTTTTGGAAGATGGATCGACCCACATTGCGACACCAGCATCCACAGGGCCTGGATCGGAAGCAGTGTTCCGCAACTGGGGCGCCGCGTGTTTCGTCTCAGGGTGTCTTCAAGCCTGACTGGGAAATCACAAGGGGATTGTTGAAAGGGTTTGAATATCGCAATGGACGGACGCCATTTCCTCCAGCCACTTGTGGTTTATAATCAGTTGCTCCCTAGTGATGATATCTGGGCCGGAGTTATACCGTTTGATTCACGATCATGTTGACGATTTTCGGTGCAGTCGAACGGCTGGACGTACATTGCTCCGGGTGGTCTCAAAAAATTTACCAGTTCAAGATCAATTTTATAACTTCGGAGAAACCCTTCGACTGAAAAGTTCAAGGGATAACGGCGTTCTGAAAATTTCAATCCCTATTTTCCACCCCTTAGAGATTAATGTCCATAACGCCGAGCTTGGCATACCAACTGCCCATAGACCTCAAGTGGGACCTACAAACCATATCCATTCGTTTTGATTCATAGTAACTAAGAAAAGTGCAAAGTCGGCGGACGGCGCGGGCGTTTATAGAAAATAATAAACCAAAAATGACCGCATGTCTGTACCTCTGCACATTGACATACGTCGGGATATTCAAAGTTGCAAATTTTGTCAAAAACTTGTAGAGGAACGAAGGAAATCGCACACAAGCTCCATTTGGGCCCTAGTTGTGTCCCGAAACTTTGCAGCCCGATCGGAATATACCCAGGGGTGTTATGAGTGAAAAATGGGTATAAAAATAGTTACTTTTTTTTATAAATGTTTTCAAATTGATCTTGAACTAAAGAATTTTTTGAGACCAACCAGAGCATAGTACGACCAGCCGTTTGTTTGTTCCGAAAGCTTCTGCAACACGATCGTGAATCAAACGGTATATAAATCCGGCCCAGATATCATCACTAGGGAGCACCTGATTATAATCACGGATGGCTGTATGAAGTCGAGTTTGTTGTCCCGTGATATTATTTCATTTTAATAATGAAACTAATTTTGGATGTTGTTGATAGGTACTTTTGTAACTTCAACAAACTACGTTATGCTTCATGAATAACAACAAATAATTTACGATACCTATAATTCTTTGAACACAGCAAATTTATGAAATTTCAATTGCCCGGCCAGCTTCTGTACTCTATTATTCAGGGGTCTTTTGTGGGAAGCACGGGGGTAGGTATTGACCACAGAAAGCAGTGATATACGCAGAAGGAGCATCTATAGAAATAAATAATAAACCGCTGTGTAATAACTAATGAGAATGATAATAGAAAACGCTGCAAAGCTTTGTCACAAGGGTTTATTATTCTACTGGACACACCTACAGAAATATTAGCTGTTCATTTATTGTTTCTTTCATGTGCAATTATTGAAATGGCTATTTTTTATGGTTTCCACCAGTTTTTACCCCCAAAAACACGAATTAGGCTTGGCTTTTCCTTTCAACAGATTATATTTGACCATTGATAGTACCATTTAATTGCCTTTATCCACCTGTTGATATACCTAACTTCTAGTGTTATTATACAAATTAATGGTGATTTCAGACAATATCCTATGTTTTTGACTCATAAAAAATTAATTTCGGGAGCCTAACTTTCGTTACAACCTCAATTCTAAACTCTTTGGTCAAAATTAACTTCATATTCGGTCTTCTCGCCCTAAAAAACATGGAAAACGATACCTCATAAGCTCGTGTTCACTAAAACCTCAAAAATCCCTCTAAAACCCCTATTTTTACACTCATTCTTCTCCCATATCACCCCTGGGTGTATGCCTATCGAGCTGCCATGTTTCGGAGAACAACTAGGACCCAAATGTGTTCCCAAATGGGGACCCGAACTGTGTGCGGAAAAACTACGATTTTAGACCAAAATGTAACGTGAATTTAAGGCTGAAACTTCCTTAGAACCTCAATTTTACACTGTTTGGTCAAAATCGACTTCATATTCGGTCTTCTTGTCCCAAAAAAAAAGAAAACAATATCTCAAAAGCTCATGTTAATAACATGTCACTAAAACACAAAAAGTATCTATTTGTATACCCATTTTCACTAATAACACCCCTGGGTATATTCTGATCGGGCTGCAAAGTTTCGGGACACAACTAGGGCCCAAATGTAGCTTGTGTGTGAAAGAACGAATTTTTTAGACCGAAAATGAAGCCGGTACACGTGATACGGCGGACGGAATTTTGAGAGGGTGTTACAAAAATTTTTTGCTGAGCGATTACATAGGTTTATTATTCGCAGAATAATAAACCAAAAGGTTGGTAAAATACGAGTACTAAAAGAACAAATCTATTTGTGCGTATTACAGTGAACAATGCTAGCAAGACGCAAGGGGTCCCATTTGGGCCGACGAACGAATAAAGCAACAAAGATACGAAATAGTAGAGCAGACAGAACAGACGAACAAATCCGACAAGATAACGAAAATGTGCGTGTGAGCGCGTCGCAATTGCGTGCATCTCAATCACAAGAGGCGCGAGCTGAACGAAATCAACAAAGACAATTGGAAAGGAGACAAGCGCGCCGGTTCGTACACATACACATTTAAGTCATAGAACTTTTTGAAATCTATGGCGGATTTGAAAAAAAAAAATTTTTTTGAAGTCAACATTTCACTCGCGTTTCTAGGAATTTTTTTGTAGTATGGCAAATTTTTTTCTGTGCGGTATTTCCAAAAGTTCTATGACTAAAAGGTACTTCGATAATATTCTATAACAACTCCTAGAAATTACATGAAAATATTTATCTTCAATAGATTCTGAGGAAAGGTAGATGAACATGGCCACTTCTAGGCGTTTTTTATCTGGAAAAATAATTTCCTTTTAAAACACGCAGAACATATGACCGACAACGCCAACAAGCACATCGAGAATCTACACCTGCTTCGTTCCTTCGTCTCGCATTCGAGCATGAGCTTATCCGAAAGTGCTGATTGGTGCTATGGACAAAGAATGTCCCCACTGTCATGCGCTCAAATTCAAACATGAGTCAGCCGGGATGTGTTGCGCATCAGGGAAAGCGCAACTACCAGAAATGAGACACCACGAGAACCATTGAATTGCCTGTTCATCTGTACGGATCCAGATTCAAACCTGTTCCTGAAGTCCATTCACACATTCAATTCATGCTTCCTAATGACTTCGTTCGGAGGAACAGAAATAGTACAGAATACTGCGGCAAATGGTCAACAATTCAATTCAACGTTGAAAATCAAAGGCCAAGTGTACCACGAAGTATGCTCATTGCTGCCAATGCCAAACGAACCACATAGATTTTTAACGAATCTACTTCATGGGCGGTGAGGACGTCAATATTCACTAGAAATAATTTATATGGCAGAACAACGTTCGCCGGGTCAGCTAGTTCACAGAATGACAAATCAAAAGGTTCGTGTACCACCTTTGTTTTTCGCTTCAAACCCCCTCCAGAAGGTATACTATCTGTTCTGTCTGGTATCTGACCACCTGGAAGTGAATTCTTGATGGTCGACTTAATTAGTTAACCTGCAAAAAAAGGGCAGATAACAAAGTATTGTTCTTTGTGAGATTCATTTGTTTCTGGGTCGTGAGAGGGGATATGGTGGTCAAGATACTCGTAGATAGTGCGGATTAACAGGGTGAAAAAGGGGTAGTTTTTGTTTAAGGTGAGTTGATGGGGGTAGTGGATGAGTGGGGGTGGGGGGGGGGGGTCGGGATAGAGTTTTGAGGTTTTTTCCAACGTTGAGAAAGTCTCTTCCCTCAAAGTGGACTTCCTTTCTCCAAACGGAAAACATTACTTTGGAACCCTTTCCCCATGTTTAGAGATAACTTGGAAGAGCCCCCCCCCCCCCTTCACCCCTCCCTCATCTATGGTTTACTGAATGATGGGAGGAGGATGTTGAAAACTGAGAGTTAAGTGTTCGTAGGAGGAACCTACGAGGGAAAATGGCGGACGGGCCGAAAGTGGCTGGTAGTGGGAAAAACAAATATATTCGTCTTCGTGGTTTTGACCCGTCTCTCCTGCGTGTGCCCGTGTCTATTCCTACTCTATGTATGTCATGGAAGAAGACAAAGAAGAAGATGGGGGAGTGAAGTGGAAGAAGAAGAAGAAGAAGCTGAAAGCCGTAGCGAGGAGGGGGGTCATGTTTGAGTGCTCCACTAAGGTGTTTCCGTGCCCGAGTCGTGCCCTTGTTGTTCCTCAGCCTCTCACGCAATCCCTTTCTTTTTTACCCCTCGGCCGATATTTTCCTTCCACTAAATTATATTTTTATTTTCCTAGAGAAAAACGCTTGTACTCCTTCGCGGTGAGAGGCGGGGGAAAAAGAGAAAAAAAAAATATTTCCCTCTCGCCGCTGTGAACCTATTAATTCTCAACGCGTGAAACACCCCGTAGATCATTTCTATGGAGAATAAAATCGTTTGCCACGAGGGAGGCGAGCGTATATTTTATTATCATTGTTCTGCTTGCGTCCTAGTGGATGCGTTGCCTGTATTTTGATAAAGCTGCTGACAGAAAGCAGTGATTTCACATCGTGAAACTGAACCCCATAAAATATAGCGGTCTCACCACACACTACGTTCGTAATTATTACTCAGATTCGGAATGGTTGCATCATTTTTCATATTATTAATATAATATTTGTAAACCCACCAACGAGTTAGTATTTAATTTAGCGCGTTCGAGAGGAAGACCGCTGCAACTTATTACACAACGGTTTATTATTTACATGTATATATGCCTCTTCTGTGGTCAATAATATATAATCTCGTGCCCCCCCCCCCCCCCCCCCCAGGGAAGGCCCTAAATCGAGTAGTGGAGCCGGCCTGGGAATTACAGATTCATAAATATGCGGATGAATCAAAAATATCATTAATTACCTATTTGTTGTTATTCTGAAGCATTTGTTCAAATTGAAAAAAGCACCTGTCAACTGAATTCAAAATAACCATCATTGTTCAAATGAAAAAATATCCCGGAAACAACCAACTCGACTTCATACAGCCATCCGTGATTATATTCAGGTGCTCCCTAGCGATGATATCCGGGCCGGATTCATACCGTTTGATTCACAATCGTGTTGACGAAGCTTTTCGATGCAAACGAGCGGCTGATCGTACAATGTTCCGGGTTGTCTCAAATGTATTACCCTCCAGCTCGAGATCAATTTATAAACGTAAAAAACCACACCCTTCTGTTGAAAGTTTCCGAGCTACGGCGTTCATCAATTCTGGTTCATGATGACTAAGGGACATACGGTGGGCGGACAGAAATTTTGTTATTCCATTTTCGGATTCTGCGTGGGTACCTTGAAACAGAAACCATCAAACACATGCTAGATTCCGAAGGTTCATTTGAAAATAATAAATAAGGTAGGAGGTCCCTGAGGTTCGGCCTGTGAAAACGATTTCCTTCATGCCTACGTTTCGTTGAATTTATTCAACATCTTCAGGGCTAATGACAAACAACATGAGTGAAAGTGAGTAAATGATGGATCATGACTAGGGTAAAAAAAATTGGTATGATTGTATGACAATGTGGTAGGCTTACAATACAGAATATGGGCAGTACAGAAACGTACCTTAGATATTTATGATGATGGTGAACTGATGAAGATTATGATTATGATGAACAGAAGTTGATGATGATGATGAGTTAAGCAGTTTGCTGACAATGATATTAGAGAGTTTTTGCAACACACTCACGACGAAACGAACGAAACGAAAGCAGTGCTGCGCATGCGCACTTAAGACACCGACAATTTTGACGAACCGTGACGACGAAAAATACCGGGATCTCGCGGTGTCAGCTTTCGTCGTGTTGAGATGACGAAACGTAATTTAACCTTACATCTGTATAACGCTACCTACCTTCGTCTGTTTTCCTTTGAAAATAAAAATGTCGAGCGTCGTATTCACAGCTGCTTCTTGGCGTCTTGGCAGACTTGACGCCATGTGTGGACATAGATTTGTATTAACCATGGAGTAAAATGGATGAAAGAGAGGTTGACATAACGTTAGCGTGACTCCACCAGCCGGTAGACGCCAAAGCTGAACGAAAACTGAACCGAAAAAGGTTAGCATCCGACTTCAGTCGCCCTATCCGCCATTTCCGTTTCGGTGTCGTTTTCCGTTTCGTTTTGTCACGAGTGTGTTGCAAAAACTCTCTATTGTGCTTTGAAAAAGGTGTTGGAAAAAACAAAATGGCGTTTATTACTAGACAAAATGGTGGATGATAAGCTACAAAATGGCGGATGACGAGGTTGACATGACTGATGGTTGGTTGGGGCTAGATTGGTGAATGATTAATGTGATTATGATGATGAAAGATGCAACCCGTTGACTGTGACGAGTGATAATGATCTTATTTGATTATATAAGTGTGTATTCTACTGAGACTGGCGATGTCGGATCTTTCATTACAACTACTACGATCTCTGGCTATATAAATCATTTCTTTAATTTTCCTTTTTGAAAAATTATTTCCTTAATCGAGGATTGATGCATTTTCGAAGTAAAAAAATGTGCCCGTTTGTAATGGAGTGTTCAGCAAGAGCACACGAGGTTTTGAAGGAATTTACGTCTGACGGATGACCACTTATTCTATTTCTGGGATGCTGGACAGTTTCTCCAATAAATGGTAGTGCATCCCTTGCAAGGAATTGAATGAACCCGATTGCTGCGAAGTTGAGTAGGAATGGGAGATTTGAGTTTGGAGTATATGATTTTATCTAAGGTGTTCTCGTTTTTATATACTATTTTACATAATAATAAACCAAAAATAATGTTGTATTCAAAATCAAAATTTCCTCTCGCTTTTTACGTTTTTTGAGTTTTCTCTGCAGTGTTCGTCTATGTGTTCGCAAATCCTTGCCGCACCCAAATAAATTTCTCAATTTCGTTTTTGTTGAAATTTTCAGGGATCTTCTACGAATTTTACAGCGATCGGATCATTTGTATGACCACTGCGTGTGCGGAAACGGGGATTCGAGGTACCCAATTTCTCGCCAAAGCAATGGCCCGATTTTGCAGACATTTTCAGGGATCATGCGGGTTGGGCCTCGGATACCATGAGTTTCAGAACAATCTATTGGATCACTGTTGTGGCAACAGAGCGTGCGCAAACGTGTTATTTCCGACGAAACGAAGGCCCGACTTTGATGCGATTTCCAGGAAATTTTCTTTAAACTACGAGGATGAATTTTCATTCGACAGTAGATATAAAGGCTGCGTTCAGGCGCAGGGGCCAGCCTTCAAAACATGTTATGCTAAACCCGCACGACACAAACCTATAGCGCATTACAAAGTTTTCGAAAAAATTTGCATAATTTTCGTAAATTTTGTTATTGCCTTCAAACATGTTTTTACAATATTACGGAAAATTAGTTCGAATTGCAAACATTTTCGAAATTTACGAAATTGTTTAAAAATATAAGAAATTTTCGAAGTTTTCAGTTTGAAGTTTCCGAAGGTAATAACAAAAATTTCGACAATTCCGTACATTTTTAAAAAGTTTGTTAATTTTTCGAAAATTTCGAAAATCGAACGAATTTTTCATGCATTTTTTCAAAACATTTTGAAGATAATAACGAAATTTACGGCAATTACGTAAATTTTCTCGAAAAATACGTGATGTGCTGCGGGATTGAGTCCTTCGGGTTTTGTACCACCGCTTTTTAAGGATGGCCTCTGCGCAAGAACGAAGCTTTTAGATCTACTTTCAACGCCTTTCAAACTACACGTTAGGCTTCATATATAATAAATAATCCAATTTATATATATAATTCTTCGATCCGCCCTAATTTTTACCTACGTTCATGACCATGTTATCGATGTGAGGATCCTACACGTGCTATTAAACTTGGTAGACGTTTCCGAAGGTATTTTATAAATGAAACGAGACGTTGGCATGTGATGGGTTTTTATTTTCCTACCATCCCTCGAGAACCCATCCCCGCCATACATAATAATTAGTACATCTTTGGTGAGAGGTTGTGCATCCGCGCCCTTTTTTGTAGCCCTTATGGCCCTTTGTGAGTCCGAGCACTTTTCCGATGAGTTTTCCAGTGCTGGCTAGGAGAACTTTTAGACTCGATATCGGTTTATATTTTCAGTAATGAACCTTAGGAAACGACTATGAAAAACAAATGTTTAACCCCCTCCCCACCACTACATTTTATGGTTTACGTTTCAAGAGACGTGTAATTCGAGTTATAGAATAAAAACGCTGCAAATTCCTACACATCGGTTTGTTATGTTGTATCCCATGAACCAAAATTCACGAAATTTGGTGTATGGATCCCGTTTGGGCTCTAGTTGGTCCTCGACGTTCGGCGTTACTGTCACTCGATCTAAGGGGTGAAAAATAGGGGTTGAAATATCCACAGTATCTCTATCTCAGAAAATTATATTTTGAGGTGTGGGTTTTCTCGAATTTTTAAATAGTTCGATTTTAGCATGGAACATGCTTTAGCCTTGGACTAACTAGCCGAAAAACGTTACACGGGATGGGTGACGCGGAAGTGGAACGCGGAAGTGGAACGAAATTTTAACAATGATTTTCACTTACAACCGAGTAGTTGCTAGGGAAATGAAACTTCTTTCATTTTCATCGGACAAAAATCGTTTTCCATTCGTTGGAAAGCTCTTGATTTATCACGAATGTATTTCGTATTTGTTCTTGGTATTTATATCCTAGTTTCATAATATAACTATATAAATGAATGTTGTAAATGGATAGTAAACAATGACGCTTGTTTGGTTGACACTTGGTTGTAGTAAACTACGCGGCTAAAGCATGTTCCATGTTTCATGAATTTTAGCCGTAGGCTCTAAGCAGTAAGCATCCGGGGGTCCAGGGGGCTTGCCCCCTGGCGAGGCGCGGAGCGCCGAGTTTTTCTGAATTGTTGAGACCATCCGGAGCGTTCTACGATGTTGCCACAAAATTGACGTTGCCCTAAAGAGCAGTATGTACCTATGCAAGCATCAACGTGGGTTGAGAGTGCACATCACTTGCTTCGTACACTTGCGTACGTAGCTCAATGGGCTGGTGGTCGGAATCTCACGCTGAAGGTCGCAAGTTCGAATCCCAGCCGGGACAAACAACTGCTTTTCCCTCCACATCAGCAATTTACCTTCAGAAATACATCTGAATTTTTTGCCATTTTACACACTGGTTTTTATGAAACTGTAATTTCCGGGCCGGCTCCAGTAGGGACTCGATTTAGGGCTTTCCTGGGGGGAGCTCGTGGGTATTGATCACAGAAAACAGTGATCTACGCAGAACGGGCATCTATACAGGTAAATAATAAACCGTTGTGTAATAATTTGCAGCGTTTTATGCAATCTGTGCCTGTCTCATTGTGCCATAATAATGATTATGGCGATGGCTCAAATAAAAGGCTCAACTCCAATGCAATTGGTAAAACTTCAGCTGAAATGTCATACGAGAGGACAGCTGATTCAAATTGCAAGGTTTTTACGAACTCGTGTCTATATTTTTGAGATCGCTTTCAGACCACGTAAAAACAGGACGGGTTGTATTGGAAGCGCTGGTACACTTATCAAAATTGAGATTTTCGGTGTCGGTAGACGCTTAGCGGTTAGCAGCTACCCGGATCATTTTCCAAGTTGGAAGTTGGAAGTTGGAAGTTGGAGTTGGAGCTTAGTTTCATGAACTCACAAATCCTTCTCAACTACTCCCTTCGTTCAGTCGAAAACTCCGGAGTTTTCAGGGAAGGTGTTCCTCTTGCACAATTTAATTGTACAGCCAAATTTCGATGTATTTTATGAAGGACCATCTGGGGACCAATCCGCATCCACCCTCAATATTTCAGCTTATCCAAACCGTTGTATCATCTGTAAAGTGCGGCTGTTCTCGAGTCGTTTTTTGGTCCGGTGAAGACGGGATCGGTGAGCGGAAGCCTAATCGATATCCCTTCTTAACCAGTAATAATCTCGCTGTTCTAGAAGGGGGACTCTCGAGGGCCCACTATCACACTCTGTCACACATCTCATTAAACCTTTATTGCGGAGTTCAATGCATTTTTGGGGTATTACGTACACTGAAGGCAGGCCTGTAAGGATAATCAATGCAAAGAATGTACCTACACCGTTGTGACGTAAGGAATTTGCGAATTTTCATTACCCTCTCTAATTATCATTTTATTAATATCATCTGGCCTAGTGGAAGTTATAACTAAGCATAAAATAACGTTTGGAGAAGGCTGTCATGTTTAATGATTTTTATTTCATTTCTTCTCTTGAAAATGCATAATACTTACCAGTTGTTCTTATTCGACCAAGCTTATCCCAATTACATGCTACTTGAACGATTCCATGTTTTATTGGGCAAAGCCCCCTCACTTGATGGTGAGTCGGGGAAAAATAAGGTACTATCTATTTATAAGGGTGTTACAGGGAATTATTCGCTGCTGGGAATTCATATCGTGCCTTCGCTGTTACACAGCTTTTAATAGAGGTCATCAAGCTATTAGCCATAAAAAGCCTGTCTAAGTATTCTTCTCTGTGAACTCGTATATATACCTATCTAGACTTGTTGGAGAGGTTGGTTCTCTATTTTCGGGGCTTACTCTGTACCGTTCGTTTTATTTCGTTCATGTGAGATAACGAAACACCTTATTGATGTGCCGCATTAAAAGTGATTGTTTCTTGGTCGTCAAGCGGGAGAACTGGAACCTTGTTACTCGCATTTGCCGTAGCAGATGTTGTAGGGCGATCGATAATCGACACTCACCAATACCTAAATTTCAGAAGGATTGACGGGGGTGTTGGTTTATTATTTTCAATGATGAATCTTTCGAATAGAGCATGAAAAAAACAAAAACAAAAATCATCCCTCTCCCCCATCAACATTTGATGGTGTACGTTTCAAGGTACTATGAATCCGAAAATGGAATAAAAACGTTGCAAATTATTACACAGCGGTTTATTATTTACCTGTTTAGATACCCCTTCTGCGAGGGTCGCTGTTTTCCGTGGTCAATGCATATTATTGAGCTCCCCCCAGGAGAGCCCTATAGTCCCGAACGGTACTGTTCTGTCTGTCCGAACAGCCAACTGTTGATCCAGGACCAGTTCTGGTGCTGTCCTAGAACTCAAAAAACGTGCAAATTATTACACAACGGTTTGTTATTTACCTGTATAGATGCCCCCTTCTGCGTGGATCACTGTTTTCTGTGGTCTGTACCTACCATCGAGGTCCCACCAGGAGAGCCCCAAATCGAGTACTGGAGCCAGCCCAGGAATTGAAGTTTCATAAAAATGCGCGGGATTAAATAATTCAGTCATTAATTAATTGTTGTTATCCATGAAGCACAAGGAAAGTAGTAAACCGTTGTGTAATAATGGAGCCGGTCTGGTAATTACATTTTCATAAAACATGGAAAAGGAAACCTCACAAGCTCATGTTCACTTAAACCAAAAAAAAAAACTACTTTTACACACATTTTTCTCCCATAACACCGCTTGTCGTACGCCGAGCGTCGGAGCGCAAATAGGATCGAAATGGAGCCTGTGTTCGGAATATTTACCGAATTTGTGGTAAATAAGTCAGAAACTTTGTTAGAACTTCAGTTCTTCGCTCGTTGGTGAGAATCGACTTCATATTCGGTCTCCTCATCCTTAAAAACATGGAAAACGATACCTCACAAGCTCATGTCACTAAAACACCTAAAACCTTGAAGTGGTGTGTTGATCAATCTCACTCATTGCAGATCGTCTGGATCTTTAACCCAGCCCCCCCCCCCCTTCCATTTCGACCAGTATTTCGGGTAGTTATGGGCATTACAAGGAAACCACAGACGGACAGACACGGTATCAAACATGTTCTTCGATGTCTGAAACACAAAGTGGTAGTGGAAATTTTCATTTTGGAGGGCATGCAATTTTTATTGCTCAATCACGAATCCAAGGCTTCCCTACCTTCGATTGTGCGGAAGCAAAAAATAACCACATGAATCAATTGAGAATTAAGCCCTGGGCAGCGCACACAAATTTGAGTCGAACCATTTTTTCAGCATTAACCCCTCTCCCCTTCTAGAAGTAAATTTCGAAATTCCGGCGATGTGGAGCATAACTAGACAGTTTTCTGCATCGAACAAAAAAATAACCACACAAATCTGTTGAAGATTGCGGCTTGGGCAACGCACACAAATTTCTGACACACACACGCACGCACATCACGACATACACACAGGATAGTATGCAACGGATTTGAATGTTGCTCTTCTCATTCTCGGCCGAGTATTGTCCTCTTGCCACCAGATCGAATACATAAGGGCGTCCCTTACTACTGAGGGACGTCCTAAAATATGTGCGAAGACGAAAATGAAGATAATACTGCGGCACCGGATAGGTATATCACGCGTCTGATATCGTTACTTTTTGAATCAGTTATTGTCCAGGACTGCAGAGTGACATGAAGAGTACACTGATATTGATACTGCACCCACTACTCGAGCCATTATTCCGGAGAAATAACTGATCGTCAGTAGCCCTTCTGTAATTTTGGCAACGTCCAACATTCTTAGGTAAATTTTCGCCCGAGCAGATTCAAAATATTTTTAAACAACACTTTTTCCTAGTTTTGTTTCGTGGTTTTCGAAATCAACTTCAAATTTGGAATTTTTCCTCAATATAATACTAATGGTGAATGCCCGGGACCTTCTAAAATGTCTATACTTTTATTGTTGGTTGGCACTTGACTAACTTAATTTACTGTTTCCTATTTTTCAGGTAAGATATAGAAATACTTCACACTTCTACCATATCAGGTATGTCATCAACTAATTTTGGCTACTACTAGTAATTATGTTTGCATCATTCATGTTGTTCAACCGTCACATGCACGCGTTTAGGGGCTCACAACTTCCCAATTCCGAAGATTCCTGATAGGTACAGTATAATTCGTCAGTAACACGAGGTCGAAATTCATTTCAGACCATGTTTGACGTTTCAGATTATACCCATTGGAACGTGCTTCCTCACTTCGCTGAGATATTGCATATTGAATTGTATTTTTGCCAATAAATTCTTATCTTATCCTCCAATCCACGATCTTGAGCCACCCTAGACGTTTATAGTGCGGGGTTACGTGCTCCCATTTCCTAAATCTGAATATGAACCGAACATCCATTTTATGCATCACTCGTGACACCACTAGAATGAATAATAATATTATGTTTTATGTATTTCAGGTTTCACAGTGTTTGGAAATGTGTACAGAAAAAACGCTGCAGTGTCCTTGTCACATGGGTTTATTATTTTACTGACCATACCTGCAGAAATGTTGGCTGTTCATTTATTGTTACTTAAAAACACGAATTAGGCTCCTATATATATTTATTTATAAATTATCTTTGAAATTGATAGTGCCACTTAATTGTCTTGATTCACCTGTTGATACAAATTCAGATTCCCCGAACCCAAACCCAGGTTTGGGAGCTGAACCTTCGTTACAACCTCAATTCTTCATTCTTTGGTCCAAATCGACTTCATATTCGGTCTTCTCGCCCTGAAAAACATCGAAAAATGATACCTCACAAGCTCATGTTCACTAAAATCTCAAAAAAAACTCGAAAAATCCTATTTTTACACCCATTTTCCCCCATAACACCCCTGGGTGTATTCCGATCGGGCTGCCGATCTTCGGAGCACACCTAGGACCCAAATGTGCTCCAAAGTTGAGATCCAAACTGTGTGCGGAAGAACGAAAATTGTCGTAAATTTAAGGCTGAAACTTCGTTAGAACCTCAATTTTCCACTCTTTGGTCAACATCGACTGTATATTCGGTCTCCTCAAAGAAAAACGGAGTTATTGAAAAATAGTCTATCTCCACTAATACACGAAAAACGCAAAAAACACTGTTATACCGAAACCGGTATAACAGTGTTTTTTGCGTTTTTCGTGTATTAGTGGAAATAGACTATTTTTAAATAACTCTGTTTTTCTTTGAAATGGGTTTCCACGATTTCGTCGCGAGTGATTTAGTTCGTTTCGGTCTCCTCATCCTACAAAACATGGAAACCGATACCTCACAAGCTCATGTTACTAAAACATCACAAACCCTATTTTTACACCCATTTTCATCCATAACACCCTTCGGTATATTCCGATCGGGCTGCAAAGTTTCGGGCCACAACTAGGGCCCAAATGGAGCATGTGCGAATGATAGAATGTTTTAGACCGAAAATGAAGTAGATGTGGACGATACGGCGGACAGACGTTGGATTTTTGGAATCTTTTGGGTGTTATAAAAAATTTTGGCTGAACGAATACGTAGGTTTATTATTTACAGAATAATAAATCATAAATAAAGCCATACCTTTCCGTGTAACGCCCGGGGGCGTATCGAACTGGGAAAAGGGATGATCGCTGAAAGTGGTCCTGGGTTTAAAGGAGGCTTGAGAGAGATATCTCTCACTTGGAACACAGCGGTCCTTCTGGTGCCTACAGTTCACGTCGGCAACAGCGCCAGAGACGGCTGTAGCACTAACCCCTCGGATCCTTTCCGCCGGAGGAGTTACTGTCTGCTCTAATCAAACTTTACGATCACAATAAAACTGGCTCTCTCGACGGTGCCCTCGTCCTCCTCCCGCCCCGCTCCGTCACTCACGAAAACCTTTATAGATTTCGTGAATTGCCGGGGAAAACTCACTTCCACGGAATGAAAATCCATCTCCATAGGTGAAATTGATTTCTCCGTACGGTTCCCTTTCCGTTTCGGGGAACGGCGTAAAATCGGAAGCCGCGGAATATATTTATGAAGTAATCAGTGTTTGTTCCTGGGGGAGCGAAACCGGATCAATTCACGAAAGTAGTTCCTGCACGTTTTGCACGATTCCCGTCGACACGACTCGTTCATATTATCGCAGAGTCCATGCAGACTCCTGGGTGACTCGTGAGACGAGGGGAAGTATCCGAAAATGAGAGTGGTGGACTACGAATGCGCTGGGAACTCGAATTGGTGCAGTTTATTCGTCAAGCGAATAGAATTGAGCAACTCTGTCGACGAGAGGTCTCTCATCAACGAAGGGACAGGCTCATCTCCTTGCGGGGAAGATTTTTATGTCCACTGACTCATTTCCACTTCGTGTTCGAAATACAAGGCGTGGGGAAACACCGGCGACCATCCATCGACAATTGTGTGACTCTTACGGATCGACCTGTGTGTCAGTTAAAAATGTGAGAAAATGTTGCAACGAATTTTCAGATGGGTGGACGAATATTCGTGATGAAGGTAGAAGTTGGAGGCCATCTGTTTCTGACGGTATCTAGGAAGAAGTTGAGTCTGCAATTCTTGATGATCGACGAGTGACCGTTCGAGAACCCCCTTAAAAACTTGCGTAATGCCATCAAAAACCGAAGACCAGGGATGCTGACCAAGGTCTTTTGCACGATAACGTTTGACCTGACGTGGCCCGGGTCACAAATGCGCTTCTGGATCAGTTCGGTTGGACATCCTCCCGCACAGCCCAGACCTTGCCCCATCGGACCATCACTTGCACACCAACCCAAAGAGACGTTTGGGTGGAAAAAGGTTGGATTCCGACGAAGAGGTAAAGAATGCAGTGAAGAACTACTTGGGAAAAGAGGTGGACGGAGAGTCTTAAGACGCTGGTATACAAAAGCTTCCATATCGAGTCAAAAAGTGCCTCGATGTGAACGGCAATTATGTCGAAAACTATTGGATATATAGGTACTGAATACAATCCTGTAAAAAAAAACTTAATAAAGCTCTTCTTCGATTTTTGGTTTATTATTTTCAATAATGAACCATTGGAATCGAGCATGAAAAAATAATTCTTACCCCCCCCTCAAAATTTGATGGTTTACGTTTCAAGGTATGTAGAATCCAAAACTGCAATACAAATATTTCTGTCTGTACGCCGTACGCCGTACGGGCCACTTTTCTTAGTTACCATGAAAAAAAATTAATGAAATTCGGTAGGTTCCGTTCGGCGTCTAGTTGGTCCTCGAAGCTCGACGTTACTGTGAGTCATCTCTAAGGGGTTCAAAATAGGGGTTGAAATTTTCAAAACGCCTATACCATTTTTTTACGTAAATATTTTTACGGTTTTAAATAGTTCTTGAACTTGCGAGTTTTTTAAGACCATCCGGAGCATCGTACGTCCAGCCGATCGTTCACAGTAAGGCCCCGAAGTTTGCACCGACAGGCATTTTCGACTCCAGTGTGAATGAAATTGTATACAATTCAAACCAAATCTCGTAACCAGAGACGCGCCCACAATAGGAAATTTGGCGGAGATAGAATCATTGCTAGGGATCACCTGATTATATTGGCGGAGTATGAAGTCGAGTTGGTTGTTCTGTGATATTATTTAATTTGAAAAATGATGGCTCTTTTGGAGTTTGTTGGTAGGTAGTGAAACTTGAACAAACGTTGAAGTATTATTGATGGGTAAATTATTACTACGGTAAATCATTACTCAACGGTAAATTATTACACAACGGTTCATTATACCATCTACGTAGAAGGGGCTGGAGTTTGTTGGTAGGTACTTTTGCTACTTTTTTCACTCCTCATCAACAATTTCTTTTCAGAACTTCATTATGTGTGTTTCTTTTTGTTAGGTACTGTTTGCCATCGGCAGAATTATTTTAGCAACATTTAACTCGTGATTTAGGTAGGTACCTAGTAACGAGTACGGGGTTAGGTACTAACCTACGGAGGGTCTGCGATCTACATAATTATGCATAGAATAGTACATATTATATTATATAGACGGGTTATCTATACATAGAGCTGTGATCTGTAACAGAAGGGTATTCTATAAAAAATAATAAACCGTTGTGCAGGGATTTGCAGCGTTTTCTAATTATGGAGACATTACTTTTGGGACAAGCCTCGTATCAATTTGAAATCTGTACAAACTTACAGTCAGGACGCGAATATTCACGTCCGCACCAGACATATCAGAGTAGATACAAAAGTGGCTTCTGGCGCAGCAATCTCTCTGCCATTGTCGAGGTTATGCAAAACCCGTAACACACAAACTGCCTGCGGTTGGAGAACGATTTCTGCGTCTCGAAGGTTCGAGTCCACGACCCAGGCAGCTAAATTTTCTCGTCACTGGGGCGTAACGAAAAAAGTTTGCTTCGGCTGTTGGACTCGAACCTTCGATCCATGACCGAGCCGGGCAGCCACATTTTTTCCTCATGCCCCTGCAATAACATCCCTAGGCAAGGTAGGTGTGTTGGCTGTTTTGCATAACCTCGACATTGGCAGGAAGATTGCTTTGCCAGATGCCCCCTTTTGTATCTACTTATCAGATTTAATTTTTCCATGAGAATCATGCGACTAGACACATTTCCAGTAATGAAGCGACAGCAACAACCTCGTGCGTGAAGAACTCAACATGACAAACCTTCCGCTGAGGATCGGTTTTCCCGTCGAAACACGATCCAGAAATTCCTTTTGTTCGAAACGGCAAGAAACATGCGGACCAGGAAAAACCGAAAATTTGACACCTAAGCGGAAACCCCCAGATCTTTAATCACTTCTGATTGGGTACAATAACACGCCTATCGGAGTCGCAGGTACTGCAGGTTGGTATCTTGTGGTACCTCCCTGCTACGGCCTCCTTCCTCGTGTGAACGTCACAGCTAGCCAGGTTGAGCTGAGGGCGCACGATCAATCAGCGCACCTTCGCAGAATAGGGCCACGAAACTGAACTGATATTTCACTTGAGCGGATGCACCGGAAAGATTATTGTTCTTGACATCGGAAGCGTTTCACGAAATGTCCAGTGGGCGGAGACTTGGTTTCGGGGGACGAAATTTTCGGGTCCCACTTGTTCAGGTCTGACCAATCGCAATTTGCGACTCTGATAGGCGTGTTATTGTACCCAATCAGAAGCGATTAAAGATCTGGGGGTTTCCGCTTAGGTGCCGAATTTTCTGTTTTTCACGGTCCGCATCTTTTTTGCTGTTTCGTTTGCGATTGGTCAGGCCAGAAGAAGTGGGACCCGAAAATTTCGTCCCCGAAACCAAGTCTCCGCCCACTGGACATTTCGTGAAACGCTTCTGATGTCAAGAACGATTATATTTTCGGTGCATCCGCTCAAGTGACATCTCAGTTCAGTTTCGTGGGCTGATTGACCGTGCGTCCTCAGGTCACCCTGCCAAGCTGTGACGTCCACACGGGGAAGGAGTCCGTAGCAGTCGTGGAGTATTTCAGGTGGCGGAGTTAGTTCTTCAAGAGCAGTTCAGTCAGGAACTACCCACCTCTATTCCTAAGTCCGTATTTCATATTTCATACGAACATCAGATAACGTCAATTCGCTGTCAGTAAATACTGCCTAAATTATCTCACGGTTAGGTTGCCATCATTTCATAATTTCCTTTCTTTTTGCTTCCTCACTACTGAAGGTAGGGAAGCCTTGGATTCGTGATTGAGTGAATAAAATGTATGTCCTCCAAAAAGAAAATGTTCTGGTTCTCACGGTGTTAACAGCTCGGTCAAGCTTTCCGTGTTCTATCGCCGATTTACCGGGTTTCATGAGCGAATTTTATTAAGAAAATTAGTTCCGCAGAAACAGAATGTTTAGTGCTTAGCATTAGTTCTGTCTCCAAGTGCATTCGAGCCCTTTCAAGGGCCTGGGCTACTAACTTTTCGTTCTCCTGTGAGGCGCGGCGACAACGTGACCGCGGTTGTTGGCACCGGCAAGGTGCTGACAAAGCGCTCCACGCGCGCGTCGAGAAAGGGGCCTCCTTCTCGAGCACTCGCTTTGTTTTTCTCTTTTTTTTCCCGGTCCCTTTAAATTTCTTTTAAAGGAACAGCGCCTTCCTCTGTCGTTTAAATGGCTCAACGAGGTTTTCACCTTCCAGGCCACAGATATTTTGGCCCTAATGGGCCAATTAATAACGGTCCACCGGTGGACTACGACGAAGAAATTGCTGAGGAGCACGATATAGCGTATCACACTGCTACATCGACCCAGCAGATCAGGGAAGCAGATAGGAACGCAATAATGGCCTTCTCTGCGGATGCCGTTGCCAATAACAACTGGCACTCAGTAATCGGTGCTGCCGCACTTGCTGCGAAATATGCGGTCGAATCCATGACCGACGTGGTCTACCCCCCTAGGGTTTCTCCGTGGTTCCCTGGGAGAGACCCTGAAGAGCCTCGTGAACCAATTGTGAGGCAGTTGGTGTCACTTGATGAAGAGAATGAACATCGAGCCATGACGCACCATGGCCAAGTGGACCCTGAGGGCTATCGGGCCTATATGGAGCACAAAAATAATAAGTCGAAAGAAGAGCAGCAGAGGGCTATCGCTGCGGTTCAAGGGGCCATATGTTCGACGATTGACGGGGTGCCCAAGAGAGACGGAAAATACGAGAATAGTCGTGTGGAGGAGGCTGAAAGGAGAGACAAGTGGATCCAGGCGGACTGGAAGCGCCACCAACCATCGCTGTGGAACAAAACGGCCATCACTACTCTCGGTCCCTCTGACCAAGGATTCCTCATTAAGCCCAAACAGAGGTCCCAGTGGGCTGATATAACATTGACTGATGGAATAGTGGCCCACCCAGAGGAGCCCCGAAGCCCTACTACACAGGAAGAGGCAGTACCACCCTACACCCCGAGAGAGGCGCATCCGCCACTCAGAATACGTGGGGGAATGGGGAACAGTAGTGGTGAAGAGGAATCCGCACAGGCAGGGGAAAGAGTGTCCACGGCTGTGACGAGGCCTCCGGTTGATACTGGGGATTCCGATGCGGCGTTAAAACTACGGGACCTATGGGATTCCGCATCAGCCGACTTCCTGAGAATCTGTCGTGACATAAAAGTGGGTCAAGATAGAGGTCAGAGTGCCCTCAAGCCTATAAGTGAGGCTGTGGCGGCAATTCTGAGGCGAGTCGTCCACATGGACTTAAGGATCAAAACTCTGGAAGGCATGGCAGCTTCAAGGGGTGACTTGGTGGAACAACAGAATCAGGACCTGTCTGTTGTGTTGCGTCAGATTGCAACCTCGCTGCAGACCGCCACCACGGCCCTGCCTGCTGGGGGTGCCCCTGCAGTGGCTGGTCAGAGCCAGACACCAGCGCCCAGACATGACACTGAAGCTGCAAGGCCACGGACACCACAGCCAAGGCCACGCATCGGACCCAGCCCCCCAAAGACGGGGACCAATATAAAATCTTACGCCACGGCTGCAAGGGCTGCCCAACAGCCCAAGCACTTTGTTGTTGTCCAGCCAGCTGATAACAACACTACGATGGATTCATCTGAAGCGGTCGAAAAAGCTTTGGCAGAAAAGGTGGACCCTAAATCAAAGGGTTGGCAGCTGGTTAACATGAGGCGAGGGCGGGACAAAAAGGTCATTTTAGAAGCAGCAAACCTTCAAGAAGCCAGGAAGATCATGGCAGATACTAGTGCAGGGGGTGCTGGTTTGAAAATGGAGTTGATGCCAAAAAGGAGACCATGCATAGTTGTTGGTGGAATAAGGGAGAGCTCCTTGACAGCTGAGCAACTCCAGGCTGCCGTCCGGGAACAAAACTTCCCAAACATGAACTTAGACGCATTCAAGGCTAGATTCAGCCCCAAGAGGATGATCAGGCGTGGGGATGGACGTCCGGTGAGCTGGGAGGTTGAGGTGGAAACCCAGCTTTATAGGGCGATTATGAACGATCCGAAGTTTTACATAGGGTGGTGCCGATGCCCTGTGACTCCGTACATACCTCTTCTGCGGTGTTTCAGGTGCACAAGAGTGGGTCATCGCTCAGTGGATTGTACAGTTTGTCTCCCCGGGGAAGAGTGTTGTAAACGCTGTGGAGAAAAAGGTCATAAGGCTGCACTTTGTATGAAGCAGCAGTCAGAGATAGAGTGCATGTCCTGCAAGGCAGCGAAGAAGCCTGCCAAGCACATAACAGGGGACCCAAAATGTACTGTGTTCACTAAGGCGAAAGAGGCGGCAATCCAAGCAACCGATTATGGCCAGTAGAATGCAGGAACATCAATGTGGCCACTGTGAAAGAACCTTTGGCTCACGCATAGGACTTTCTAAACATATTAGATCAGCTCATCCAGAACAGTGTGCCCTTGATGAGACTGGCCCAAAACGATGCAGATACTGTTCACAAGAGGAAATGAACATCATGGCAGCAATGGAGCTTCAGCTGGAGGGTTCAATACCAAACACCCAAATGAACCGAGCTCTTTCCACCAAAATGGTTGACAGAACAATCAAATCCGTGGAAGCAGTTCGAGCAAGACCACATTATCGGAATGTACTGGAACAGTTACGTGGGAATCCTGTTCAGACCAATGATGAAACTCCAGCACAGTCAAACCCCCAACAGGAGGTTTCCCAGCACTCGTTTGACAATGCAATACTTATGGGTATTGGCTTGGCTCGACGGGCGGCAGAACAAGACCAAGGCCATCAGCCACTGATAAACGCCGCGAGAATGGTCGTGCAAGACCAGAACCCCCAGGATGATCTACTCCTCTGGCTATCACACATCAGTGGTCCGGCACCTCGTCCGCCCAGGGACCACGTTCAGAGTAATGATACACCACCAGAAACGAGAAGAGATAGATTTGCTAGGTTCAGGAGGCTGTGGGATGGGGATAGAACTGCCATAGCAGAAGATATCCTGGGCAATGGAAGAGCACAAGCCAGGCATACAGACCAAGAATTGCGGAACTATTGGGCTGATCAATGGTCACTACCGTCCCGGGAATGGACTGCTGAGGTGGTGCGACACCCGCAGGACCAGTCCATGCACCGGGTATGGGCACCAGTAACGGAGGATGACATCCGTAACTCTGAACCGACCAAGACAGCATGCGGCCCTGATGGGCTGCAGGCGGGGGTATGGAGGACTGTGCCTTGTGGGCTGAGGGTGTTATTCTTCAACATCATCATGCGCCGGGGGGTCATGCCTTCCATGCTCTTGCAGGCCAGAACCACGATGATACCTAAGAGTAATAGGCCGCAAACAGGAGCAGACTACCGCCCAATTACAGTCCCATCAGTAGTTGTACGCCAATTCCATAAGATCCTAGGAAAACGATTGGAGTCCTCCGTTACTCATGTAGAGCAACAAAGAGGACTCCGCAGGGGCGTTGACGGGCTGGCAATGAATGTGGTAGCGTGTAATACAATATTAGTGGAAGCCAACCGCAAGAGAAGGGAGCTACATCTGGCAGTTCTTGATGTTGAGAAGGCTTTTGATAGAGTCTCTCATTTTGCCATCATGAACATAATAAGAGCCAGGCAATGGCCCAAGCAATTGGTGGAATACATTGAAGCAGCCTACCAAAATGGATCAACAAGAATTGGGGCAGGTCCGTGGCTGAGGAACGCGAGGGGCATTAGGCAGGGTGACCCCCTGTCATCCACCCTATTCAATGTGGTCATGGATCATGTCCTGTTAGCCCTATCCTCCAGAGTGGGATACTTCCACGCAGGTCGGCGTTGGTCCTCGCTTGCGTTTGCTGATGATGTTGTATTGATTGCTACATCGAGGGCACGAATACAGGCCCAGGTAACAGCACTCAATGGTGCCTTGGAACAGGTGGGACTAAACCTCAATCTCAGAAAATCGCTGTACCTTCCCCTCGTGCCAAGAGGTGGCCGACTAGTGGTGCCAATGGAAGGTTTAGCCATTGACGTTGATGGTGAATACCTAAGAGCTTCTCCTCATAATGTTCGATGGACATATCTGGGGGTCCCATTTGGAGCCCAGGGCGTATGTCGCAATACAGCTAGCAAAGTAGCGTCCATGCTTGAAAGAATTGACAGAGCCCCCCTCAAGCCTCTACAAAAGCTGGTGATCTTGCGGGATCACGGAATTCCATCAATGACGCATCAACTGGTACTGGGGAATACAATGCTGGTTACCCTGAAGCAAATGGATGTGGCAATCAGAGGCCACATCAGAAAATGGCTGAGACTACCATTCGACTCTGCTAATGCGTATATCCACGGACCGGTAGGTGATGGGGGCCTGGGCGTGATGGAGCTGCTCACCCAGATACCTGCAATAAGATCTAACAGGCTAGGCAATGTCCGCATGCAGCTCTTTGAGGACACTGGTGAGCAACAACAATGGTCAACACGACTCGACCGTCGGATTGCCAGAGCACAGCGGCTGCATAGCACCACTGATGGAGCAGAACTGGTGAGATCACGGGACACCAGAGCCAGCACTGCATGGATCAGGAACCCGTCAGCAAGAATACACGGCTGGAAATCCCTAGGTCTGGTGAAGGTTCACTCTGGTTCTCTGCCCACCAGGATGAGGCGCTCAAGGGGTCAGCGTACCGGAACTACCCATCACTGTCGAATGGGTTGTCTCAACATAAATGAAACGGCTGCTCATGTCCTCCAGGTCTGCCCCTTCATGGTGCGACCTAGGTGCGCCCGTCATAATGCTGCCCTGGACTTGTTGCATGTTTATGCACAACGCAAAGGATGGCCGGTGTGGCTTGAGCCCCACTTCAACCTGGTGGAGCGGAGTTATCGGCCAGATCTCTTGGTGGTGACACCGAGAGGGGCCTTCATCATTGACGTCTCTGTGGTCTCTGGCTCCGGATCCCTCGCTGACGTCAATACTGCCAAGATCCGTAAGTACCAGGTGGATGAGCTACTACAAGCAGCAGCAGGATTGGCAGACATCCCGCCTGGTCAGATAAAGGTGATTGGCGCAACCATCACCTGGCGCGGTGTGTGGCATGGTGGGTCAGCAGCGGACTTGAAAAGGGTGGGCTACCCAGAGTTCATACTTGAATGGATGACCACGCGAGTCCTAACAGGAGGAGCGTGTATATGGTCTACATTCAGGAGAACGGCTGCGCAGCGTGTGGCCGGCCGACCATGGGGGCGCCGTGGGGCCCGGAGCTGAACTCGAACCTACAATGGGGAGGAGAGAAGCCGCCTGACGGCACAGCCAGAAGAGGCCAAACCTCCTCCCTCCATCAACTGGGTGGCAAGTCAACTGAAGACCTGCCGCCCTCCCCATTGTCCGGGGTCGGATCTCGGACCACGGTTGCCAGTGCTGCTGGATGGATTCAACGGCACGATCCTCAAAGGGTGATGAAATGACTAGTGGTGAAGTATTTTTCCTATTACAATACCATCGTTGTAATGTTGATAATTATCATCCAAATAAAACATGTTAAATGATTGAGTGAATAAAATGTATGTCCTCCAAAAAGAAAATTGCCACTGCCATTTTGCGTTTCAGAAATCAGGGAACATTTTTGGTTCCATGTATGTCTGTCTGTCTGTGGTAATTCCTTGTAACGCCCATAACTACCCGAAATAATGGTCTAAAAGGTCTGAAATTTATAGGGTAGGGGCGGGTTTGGTCACAGATGGTCCCATACAAGAATCATTGAAAAAGTACTGTAACTTTCGTATGCACATGTGCCAACGTTAAATACTTGAAACACCCATAAGAACCCAGAATATCTTTGAAATGGGTTCAAACTTGGAGGGTCGATCAGGAATAGTACTTGTTAGTTCCAAATGAATTTCATTGGAATCGTAATGTAACTTTCGTCTGCGCATGCGTGAACATGAAATGTTGACCATCCTTGTAACGCTTCCAACTACGCGAAAAATAGTGGTAGAGGGCTGAAATTTGAGGGTGCACGCGGGTTTGATCGCAGATGGTGCCGTTTCAGAATCATGGAAATCGTCCCGTCTGCGCATGCGCAAACGTGAAATACTTGGAACACCCGTAACCACCTCAAATATCGTTCAAATGCGTTCAGATTTGGAGGGTCGATTATAGGAACAACACTTTGATAATTGCATATGACTTTTATTCGTCTGCGCATGCGCGAACATGAAATGTTGACAGTTTCCTTGTAGCGCTTCTAACTACGCGAAAAATAGTCGTAGAGAGCTGACATTTTGAGGGTGCACGCGGGTTGGATCGCAGACCGTACCGTATCAAAATGAACCTACCCAACTATTCTATACATTCATGTGATTGAGGTGAGGAAGCTATACCTACTGCCTACTCGAATTGACAAACTTTTTTTTAAAGATATTGGTTTTGTTAATCGTATTTGGCATGCTAATAAACATGTCTTCTTCTTCTTCTTCTATTAGTCATCATTCGGTACTTGCGTGGTAAGGGTGGTTCCTATGATTGCTAGGGACAGCAGCCTAATGATGTACCCGCAAGTAGGTCGGTTGTATGGTTCAAAATCCTCGTAATCCAAAGCCTGACACTTACCTGCTAGGTACTTATACATTATTTAGTTGTTAGTCCTGCAACTTCTTCCTGTTCACCTTCCATTCGAAGGCCCACGGCGATACTGTTTCCCCTGTTTTGACCCTATTTTCGTCGCGCTCAACTCTTTCTCCTCCCAGAAACGTATAATACCATAAGGTAGAATATGGTTTCCTCTGGGAAATCAAGTGGTGGTACAGCTGAGAGGCGTAGAAAAACCTGAGGGGCAATTTCACGAAAGCTCCTAAGTGAGTGTGTAGTTTACATGTTTGGGGGGGGGGGGGGGGGGGAGAGTTACGTTTGGGTATGAAACTTCAGAAATTTCATTATAATGCTCAGCATTGCATAATGTTTCGGGAGACACCGGAAAGTTTCGACTGTTTCGACAACGAAGGGTCATCAGTTTTACCTTAAGACTCTTCGGCGAAAGTTGGTTCGTATTCGTGAATAACTTGATGTCATCTACGAGCAGGCAGGTACATAATTTCCTCGAAGTTCGGAATTATCGGAATTGCTCAAAATTCCTTAAGATCTGAATAAATTTCGTCAGTTCAACAAAATGAGGGAACAACCAGAATGCAATACCTACCGCTGTGGAAGAATTAGTCAGCGTTTTTGAATAATAATAGGAGAAGATAAATGGTAATTAGATAAATTACGTATTCCTACGGTGACTTTTTTTTGTTGTAGATATTGGTGAGGTCTGTTTGCCGCCCACTGAGAGGTGTGGCACTATCCGTCCCTCTGAGCCCCAATATAATATTTTGGTTTACTGTCCTGTGAATAATACGCCTACGTATTCGCCGGGCAAAAACCCACCCGCAAAAATGTTTTCGTGAAAAAAGAGCCTAATTCGTGTTTATGGAACCAAAATTGGTGGAAAAAATCAGAAATAGCTAATTTAATTATTGCACATGAAAGAAACGATAAACGATCAGCCGATAAATCTATGTGACTTTGCAGCGTTTTTTTTTCTTTTTCATTGATCCAGATAAAACAATAGGATGCCCCAAATTGTCTCTTGTACGGTAAACAATGATGAGAATTTTCTCAGGAGAATAGACTTTTCTCAAGAGAATCGATTTTCTCAAGAGAACTCATAATTCGCGGGTCGAAACAACAAAATTCCACTGTTGTGAAAGAAGGGTTGTGTGTAAAGGATTCGTTTTCTAACAATCCCGACTGAATGAATAAATTCCTAACCTGGCAGAAGTTATTATGATATTTACTGTTTAATTATTATACATACCTTCGTTGAGAAAGTCGCTGTGGATTCATCCAGTTAATATTGTCTCCGCTATCTAACGAACTATCTGTAGACGGCATGCGTTGCAATGCCACCCAAAGAAAGGATGGATTCTTATCCAGCAGTCCCACAGAAGCTACATTCGATATTTGAGCCTTGTATGTTGAGTAGGAAAGAAATTCGTATGCGTGCTCAGCTGATCACAGCAGGGGTGTCATCCTTACCCAGCTTTGAAGAGAAGCGAAGGGTCGAGCGAATGTCGTAAAATCAGATGTCCGAAGGAATCTATTTTTGTTTTATTATTATCAATAATGAACCTTTCGAGTCGAGCATGAAAATAAAAAAATCAACCCCACCTCAAAATTTGATGGTTTACGTTTCAAGGTACGTAGAATCCAAAAATGCAATAAATACGCTGAAAATTATTACACAAAGTACAATATTAACACCTGTATAGTTTGCCCTTCTACGTAGGTAGTATAGTAAACCGTTGTGTAATACTTACACTGTTGTGTAATAATTTACCGTTGTCTAATAATTACCCGAAAATGCTTCAACGTTTGTTCAAGTTGCAAAAGTACCTACCAACAAAATCCGAAAGATCCATCATTTTTCAAATGAAATAATATCGCAGAACAGTCACCTCGACTTCATACAGCCATCCTTGATTATAATCAGGTGCTCCCTAGCAATGATATCTGGGCCGGATTGATACCGTTTGATTCATGATCGTGGTGACGAAGCTTTTTGGTGCACACGAACGGCTGATCAAGCAATGCTCTGGGTGTTCTCAACAAATTCTTTAGTTCGAATTCAATTTAAAAACGTAAAAAACCATAGGTACCTTTCTATTGAAAGTTTTCGAGCTTCGAGGACCAGCTAGACGAAAAATAAAATTGTAACCCCCCCCCCCCCACAAAATTTGATGGATTACGTTCCAAGGTTTTTATAGCATTTTCAGATCCTGCGTACTTTGGTAAACCATCAAAATTTTTGTTTCATTCTCGATTCCAAAGGTTCATTATTGAAAATAATACCTAAACCAAAAATTCTGTCTGTCCGCCGTACGATGCACTTTGCACTTTTTTTTAGTTACCTACCGCGACCCGAAATAAGTGAAATTTGGTTTGTAGGTCCCGTTCGGTGTCTAGTGGGTCCTCGAAGCTCGGCTTTGCTGTCAGTCATCTCTAAGGGGTAGAAAATAGGGGTTGCATGTTTCAGAACGCCGTAGCTCGAAAACTTCCAATAGAAGGGTATGGTTTTTTTTTACATTTTTAAATTGATCTTGAACTAAAGATTCTTTTGAGACCACATGGATCATCGTACGACCAGCCGTTCAATAAGCTTCGTCAACATGATCGTGAATCAAACGGTATGAATCCGGCCCAGATATCATTGCTAGGGAGCACCTGATTATAATCACGGATGGCTGTATGAAGTCGAGCTGGTTGTTCTGTGATATTATTCCATTTGAAAAATGATGGCTCTTTTGGATTTTGCTGATAGTTACTTTTGCAACTTCATCAAACGTTGAAGTATTATTGGGTTACACAACCGTAAATTATTACACAACGGTAAATTATTACACAACGGTTTATTATACTATCTACGCTGAAGGGGCATCTATACAGGTAAATTATTTCACAAATATTTATTATTTACCTCATGCTTCATGAATAACTACAAATGATTATTGATTGAATTATTGAATCCCGCGGCTTTGTATGACACTTTAATTCCCAGGCTGGCTCCAGTACTCGATTTAAGGCTTTACTGGGTGGAGCTCGGGGGTATTGACCACAGAAAACAGTGATCTACGCAGAAGTGGCATCTATACAGGTAAATAATAAACCGTAGAGAAATAATTTTAGAGTTTTAAAATTATTTTCGAGTCTCGGCGTGTCATTGGAGCACTCTTTCGTGGTGCTGCTCTGTGTTTCGAGGGATTTGGAATCCGGCAAGTCATGAGGGGTGGATGCCTGGGATACACTTTAAAGTATTGGAACAGATGCCCACTTTAAAAGCGATGCCGTGCACAAACAGTAGGTTCCACTGAGGAACAAGAATCGCTCTGACTCGTATTAACTGTTACAAAGCAATAAAGCCGCGTTTTACCCGGCGAGAGGTGAGTAAACACTCGAGTGAATATCAACACTAAATGTCTCTCAGAATCAGTCCATTCTGCGCGGGAATCTGTTGCCTCCCTCGTATTGTATTTTTGGCTATCCCCAATAGGACCAATTTCATTTCCGGGGAAAAGGATATTGTTGTGTATGCACTGGTGAGCCACATCCACCCGATACTGGGAAATTAGGAGAGAAAATCGCGTGTATTTTCGAGGTTGTTTGCGTACGGGTCGTTGAGAACGAACCGTTCGAATACCGCTGGGCCTCCAAATCTCGGGAGATCAAAGCTCCGGAACTCTGTGAACGCGCGGTAAATTATATTATCGGAGTGGATGGCCGGGATCGAACTGGATCAGCAGCGAGGCCTTGAAGGCAAAGCGTTTACTTATGAAGCAGCCCCTTCAACGACGGGCGGCGCAAGGCGTTTCCGGCTCGTTGCATTTCTTCATCTCCTATCAGCTCATACGAAAACACAATGGAGAGGCCCGTCGGGTGTAGGAATGACGCGCTGATAAAGAGAGCATTTCTTATTAATTTCACTACCTACTACCTACAATACCCGGCATGGGTTGCTGCCACCCAAAGAAAGAAAGCGTTTGTGTTACAGTTTTGTTTATTGAAGTGCTTCTGGATGCAACTTTTCTGCTGGTTTATCATTTTCAATAATGAACCTTTGGAATCGAGCATGAAAAAGATAAATTTTAACCACCCTCAAATTTTGATGGTTTACGTTTCAAGGTACGTAGAACCCGAAAATGCAATAAAAAAAATTCTGTCAGTTCCACCGTACGCCGTACTTAGCACTTTTCTTAGTTACAGTGAAGAAAAATTTAGGAAATTTGGTTTATAGGTCCCGTTCGGGGTCTAGTTGGTCCTCGAAGCTCGGCGTTACTGTCAGTCAAAATAGGGGTTGAAATTTTCAGAACGTCGTAGCTCGAAAACTTTCAGTAGAAGGGTATGTTTTTTTAACGTTTTTAAATTGACCTTAAACTAAAGAATTTTGTTACACCACCCGGAGCATTGTACGACCATCCGTTCGTTAGCACCAAAAAGCTTGGTCGAGACGATTTTGAATCAAACGGTATAAATCCGGCCCAGATAATTATCATCACTAGGGAGCACCTGATTATAATCAAGGATGGCTGTATGAAGTCGAGTTGGTTGTTCTGTGATATTATTTCATTTGAAAAATAATGGATCTTTTGGATTTTGTTGATAGGTGCTTTCGCAACTTGAACAAACGTTGAAGTCTCATTGATGGGTAAATTATTACACAATTGTAAATTATTACACAACGGTAAATTATTGCCATCTACGTAGAAGGGGCTGGATGTTGTTGATAGGTACTTTTGCAACTTGAACAACCGTTGAATTAATATTAATGGGCAAATTATTACACAACGGTTTATAATACTATCTACTTAGAAGGGGCACCTATACAGGTAAAACCTTTGTGTAATTATTGGCAGCGTTCTCCCGTCTGGTGCGTACATGAAATCAGGTTTTCCGACGCATGAGCCACATACCATGTGTAAAGGACTGGCGGGCCTGACGGCAAAATGTTTCTGCTAATTCAAAAACTTTCGTGACGTGCGCATAACTCACCAAAGTCGAATCGTAATCAAATGAAAAATATAGGAACGCATACGGGGCGAACAAAGAAACATCCATTTTCCTAATAATTATATTGATAGAGTTATCATCGTGTATATAGCAGGAACCGTAAACGGCTTTCCATAAACTTGTGAATAATTAAATCGCCCAAAAAAAGGTGAACTGGTAGTACCTACTATGAAAACCACTACCAATGTGAAATTACAGGCATCCACGGAGAAGAAATTATCATTTTATTGATTTTAGCAACCCTTACAGTACCTACAGGATGTCCCTTGAAGCAATAACCTCTTTGAATGTGCGAAATACCTACTCCATTAAGTACCTCATACCTCACCAGACCCAGTCAGCTTTTTGAGGACTATTTTCAAGATTTCTAAAAGGTCAATGTCCAATGTTTAAAGGAGAACCCGGCTCAAAGCTTACGATCCCCCCCGCTGCAAGCAGACAGGGAAGCCCTGATGGGAGGTGATTGTAAACTCAGTCGATGTCGCTGGATATGCCCAAGTTCCTGTTCTGCCTAAAAGGGCAGTCGGATTTTCACAATAAACACCACTTGTTATGCTACACACGAACTGCAACTAAAATGCTCATTTGTTTTTAAAAACCGCTGCAAATTATTACACAAATATTATTTACCTGGTATAGATGCCCCTTCTCCATGGTTACTTGGTAATAAGTTCTTTGTTTACATATACTATTATATGCATGACGATAGGTAATTTTGAACAATTGCTGGTACCTAATCACTTCGCAATGGCTGTTGGCGATCCGCGGTCAGTGCGAAGAAAAATCATTGCTGCAGGCTGTGAAGGAATTCGAATAGAAAGCGGAATTCATCTTGAACCCATCATTGGGCTCGTTCTCGAAGTTTATACACTTGGGCGCACGCACTTACAGTCGGATTTCAATGGTTTGTGGCGGATCTGCGACTACCCTCTGTAGACAGCTCTTCAAGACGCTTCCACCCGTCTATTGCTGTGAGCATTTCATTTTATGAGTATCGCGGACGATCTCGCAAAAAAAAATTTCTGTGAAGGAGAAGATTAGATTTGTGGCCAAGAAAAGACTTGCACCGTATTTGCAAATTTTGAGAGCAGTTTTAATTGTAACCTGGCCGAGGAAACACGCGTGCGCAAATCGATCAAGTTATAATAAATTACCTAAATCGGATTTAAAATGTTGGGTGGTCATGCAGTTTCTTTTTTCGATGATCTTCGATGCAGGTGTAGCAACTCCGATCGAATGAACTTTCTTACATCATTTTTATAGTCCACAAAGAATGACAAGGATTAACAATAATTTATTTTGATATTTTGTCGACATTTAAACTTCTTGCAGGGCTAGGAAAGTTGTATAATTTATTAGGACAAGAAGAAATTATCTTCTATTTTCAAGTCAATAGCAAAATGAAGCGGTGTCATGAAAGGGAAGAGGCTGAGGAAAATACCTCGTGATCGGAACGAGGCCGGGAAGTTGGTTTGGTATAACATTCCTGTATTCTCCCCTCGTTCAGGGCTAATTTCACATTCCAATCTCCGCCTTCCACCTCAGGTCTCTCGAAAAAGAGCCCCCTCCCTCACCTTATCCATCGTCAGTGGAGGTCTTCTTTGGAAAATGAAGCTTACTGAAAACGCATTGTTCAACAGTATAAAGCCCCCTCGCAAATCAAAGCCCACTGGAATAGAATGAATCGATTTCCCTGATTTTAGAGCGTCGGTGTGAATAATTACTTGACCTGTTTCTCAATTCATCGCCGTGAAAACATTTTCGTTTTCCCCTTCCTGAGAGATGCATCGTGATGAATGTTCATCAGTTGCAATATTGAACATTAAATGATGCATCAGAAATAAATAACGTTGTTATGTATTGTGATGAATGTGTTTGAGCGTACATCCACCACGAGCGGTGTGAGGGAGGATGTGCCCGGAATTTGGTTATGAGCGAATCACCACCATGATCCGGGGTCTTTTCGGATGTGCCAGTTGGTTATGGGCCGACCACCACCATTCACTGGTTCTTTTAGGTTCGTCGCCTGGTTTGGTTATGGGCGGACCACCACCATGCCCGAGATCTTTTAGGAAGTGTGTCCGTTGGTTATGGGCGTACCACCACCATTCACTGATTCTTTTGGGTTAGGAGAGAGAGACGAGGTAAGGAGGAGATACGACTAGAGGAGAGCGTAGAATGCGGAAAAAGGTGCAGGAGACGAGTTTTTATAGGCTGGGTCTCCCTCCATCCTCTAGCTAGTAGAGGATGCTGGGTACCTCTAGGCTGGCCCTCGACTCTCTTGCGTCCTCTGTCCCCACATCTCGGTTTATTTGGCGAAATCTTATTACTATGTACAAGAGTTGTGGTTCTGGGAGGATACCACGACATGTATCATGATCGATAGCATAATAGAAACGCTGCAAAGTCCTTGTCGCATGGGTTAATTATTCTATCAGACATACCTACAGAAATTTTGCTGTTCATATATTGTTTCTTTCATGTGCAATTATTGAAATGGCTATTTTTGATGGTTTTCACCAATTTTGGCCCCCGAAAACACGACTTTTTTCTCATTACAGATAATCTTTCATCATTGATAGTGCCATTTAATTGTCTTGATTCACTTGCTAATACTACTTCTAGTGTTATTACACAAGTTTATGGTGATGTCAGACAATTTCCCAGGTTTTTGACTCATAAAAAATGAATTTCGGGAGCTAACCTTCGTTACAACCTCAGTTCTTCACTTTTTGCTCAAAATGAACCTAATATTCGGCCTTATCGCCCTAAAAAAACATAGAAAACAACACATCATAAGCTCGTGTTCACTAAAACCTCAAAAAAACCTGGAAACCCCCTATTTTTACACCCATTTTTCTCCCATAACACCCCTGGCTGTATGCCGATCGGGCTGCCGAGCTTTGAAGCACAACTAGGACCTAAATGTGTTCCCAAATGGGGACCCAGACTGTGAGCGGAATAACGACGATTCTAGACCAATTTCTAACGTAAATTCAAGGCTGAAACTTCGTTAAAACCTCAATTTTCCGCTCTTCGGTCAAAATCGACTTCAGATTCGGTCTTCTCGCCCTAAAAAACATGGAAAACGATACCTCAAAAGCTCATATTACTCAAACTCAAAAAATACCTATTTGTATACCAATTTTTCACCCATAACACCCCTCGGTGCATTCCGATCGGGCTGCAATGTTCCGGGACACAACAAGGGCCCTAATGGAGCCTGGGTGCGAAAGAACGAATTTTACAGACCGAAATTAGAGTAGATACGCGTGATACGGCGGACGGCGTACGGCGGAGGGACATTGCATTTTTGGAATCTATGCACCTTGAAACGGAAAATAAAAAATTTGGAGACGGTAACATACAAATTTTTTGCTGAGTGGTTACATAGGTGTATTATTCACAGAATAATAAACCAAATTCAACCCCTGTTTCGGATGTACGAGCGATTCCAAAAATAAATATGAGACGCTTTATTAGGGAAACATAATACATTTCCGGATTTTAATCTTTGTATTTGTGTTCAGAATTTCAAAAATGGGAAATATAAGGTTTATCATCGAAATTTTGGATTTTACAAGTTTCGAACCCTTCGTGAACTAAACACTGTAGATAGGTAATTTAATTTCAGGTTAATGCCAGGAAGGCGGTAATGTAAGCATGTTTCCTTTATGTCTTCATGTCGTGAGTTCCTCCCAGAACTACAACACTAGCATACTTAAGTTCTCGCAAACCTTGTACAAACCAACTTTAGTTCTCGCCAATAAACTGTAAGAGTGGGGACGAGAGACGCAGGAGGTAGAGGCCCAGCCTGATTCCCCACCATCCCCTACAAACTAGGGGATGGAGGGAGACAGCCACTGGGGTCTATAAAACCCCGGCGCCTGCCTCTTTTTCTCCATTCTACGTTCTCCTCTAGTCGCTGACTACTCTCTCTCCTCCTTACCTCATCTCTCTCTCCTCTCCTAAAAGATGCTGTGTTGAGGTGGTGATTCGCTCATAACCCCCAGCCAAACCAACCTAAAAGATCCCAGGTGTTGAGGTGGTGATTCGCTCATAACCCCCCTGGGCATATCCAAAAAGATGCTGTGTTGAGGTGGTGATTCGCTCATAACCCCCAGCCAAACCAACCTAAAAGATCCCAGGTGTTGAGGTGGTGATTCGCTCATAACCCCCCTGGGCATATCCAAAAAGATGCTGTGTTGAGGTGGTTATTCGCTCATAACCCCCAGCCAAACCAACCTAAAAGATCCCAGGTGTTGAGGTGGTGATTCGCTCATAACCTCCCTGGGCATATCCTCACACCACCCGTGATGAAGTACGCCAATTTAAATTCATCACAGTGGTGAACCCGACGTTCACACAACCTTCTCCTGCACTCCTTCTCATCGTCGCAACAATTTCAAATTCAACGACCCCACACTTCACTTTTTCAGTCCCACAATTTTAAATTCAAAACTCAATTTTAAATGTTGAAATTCAAATCCAGCCTCATCAAATTTCAACTCAAGCTTTCACCTCAAAACGTCACATATGTAATCAAATTTCAAATTTCAAATTTTAAATGTTGAAATTCAAATCCAGCTTCATCAAATTTCAACTCAAGCTTTCAGCTCAAACCATCACCTTATCAAATTTCAAATTCGCCACCTGCCCCAACTTCAGATTCGCATTCATCCCTCGAACTTGTCCCAACCCCTCTTGAATTCGCCTCCCTCTTGCAAACATCGCCACAGCAAACACTTTTGCTTCCGAGTCTGCGAAGCAGCAGAAGCCTTGTGTTCACTTTCGTGAGCCAAAAAATTTTTGTCTTCAGAAATCAAAATTTCCACTTGCATTTTGCGTTTCAAAGCCTACTGAACAAATTTGGTTCCGTGTCTGTCGGTCTGTGGGTCTGTGAGTCTGTGAGTCTGTGAGTCTGTGAGTCTGAGTCTGTGAGTCTGTCTGTCCGCATTTCCTTGTTACAGCCATAACTTCCACGATTTTGAATTGATTCAGCTCAAATTTTGAGGGATGGTGCGGATAAGGCCCCTTGAGGTCCCATACAAATTTTAACATGATTGATCCAGCGGTACGCCCTGCGCATGCGCTAACGTTAAATTCAACAAACACGCATAACTTTCACAATTTTGATTCAATTTCGCTCAAATTTTCAAGGGTTGTTTGGACAAGGCCTAGTGAGTTCCAGTATGAATTTCAGCATGATCGGACCCTCGGTGCGCTCTGCGCATGCGCTGGCGTGAAATAGATTCAATTTCCTTGTTACAACCGTAGTAACCAAAGATTTCACCCAATTTCAATGTAATTCTCAGGGATTGAGCGGGTAGGGCCCAATGAGGTCCCATATAAATTTCAACATGATAGAGCCAGTGGTTCGCCCTGCGAATGCGCTAACGTGAAATTCTTCAAACACGCATAACTTTCGCAATCTCTATCCCTACTATATTATAAAAACGGATCTCTGTGAGTCTGTCTGTGAGTGAGTCTGTGTGTCTGTCTTTCTATGCACGGCCAAACGGCTCGACGGATATCGACCAAATTTGGCACGAATATCCGGTAGGCTCCCAAGTTGTGCAACGTCGCATTTTTAATTCCCTGACCATAGCGGAACTATGGTCGACCATGGTCAACTTCGTTAATTGATATGGTAACCCCTATTTTTTATCGCGTATTCGTAATCTACGTGAAATTCTATCTACGATCGACCCTTCGGACTACCCCCGCGGTCGACCATAGCGCATCCATGGGCCCCTCCATGGTCGAATCCCGAATTGCTCAACGGATATCGACCAAATTTGGCAGCAATATCCGGTAGCCTCCCATGTTGAACGTAGGCGCATTTTTAATTCCATGACCATAGCGGAAATATGGTCGACCATGGTCAACTCCTGAATGGCTTGACGGATTTTGATAAAATTGGGCACAAATACCCGGTAGGCTATGGGATTTTTCCGTCGTTTGTTGGTTCCACGATACTGCGTACAGCGAATCTCGGATAGCGAGCGAAGCGAGCGGTCAGGCTAGTTATGTATAATGGACGTAATGTATTATGGAAGTCATGTTATGTAATATGTATATTTCATGTAATGTTATGTAATGTTACCTATGTTATGTAATGTAATGTAATGTTATGTTATGTAATGTAGCGTTATGTTATGTAATGTAATGTTATGTTATTTTGCTTCCGAGTCTGTTCTATTTTATAATGGGTCACTCTGATTGTGACGAGGAAGCTCCTGTGCCATCACCTTGGCAGTGTATTTACTTTCGTTCGCTCCCCTCTCGACTACGCCCAAAGGCCGCCACTAGGCAGACCCCTTTCCCTTTCTGTCACTCTTTCTCACTGCCCCTCAGCAACCCCACTCACCCTTCCACCCTTTTACCAATAAGTCGGCACTGGAAGAGATCATAGAATCATCCACCCCCCTACCCCACCGCCAACCTTCCCCAACGTCATGGACGGCCTTACGCCCAAACCCTTTTTTCCGCTCGCCAGTATTGCAAGCGTATTCTTACCCCACCCATATTCTTACCGCTGGCCCATACCGCAAGCGTTTTTTGTACCCCCACTCAGGTAGGGCCGCCCCTTTCCCCTTCCCACACAGAGGTGCTCCTACTCGGCCCGCCGACCCCTCGACGCCTCTGCGACCGTGGCGAACGCCGCCTCCACCGCACCGACCCGCTCAACCCCCCACTCACATGGGGACCCCACCGTCCAACCCCTCCACTCGCTCAGGGGTCCTCTCTTTCCGCCCCACGATTCTCTGGGGGCTGACCACTCTTCCCCCTCACCAGCCCCCCCTTCACCAACACGCGGAAACCTTCCACCGCTCGCCTCAACAGCCAGTGTTAATTTCTCCCACTTCGCCAACCCCCCCCCCCCCCCCGTCTCATCACACATGGAAGGACTCCGCCCGCCCGCCAAAGTTCTGGCCAGCGCTCTCCCCTTTTCGCCCCCAACGTGCGTCTCCCCGACGTGCGACGGCCCCGCCACCACCACCCCCTCAAGGTGTGCCCAAGCCTCAAACCCCCACCCCTCCGCCCCCGCCTCTAGGGGACTCATGCGTCCAAATCCCTTTCTCCCCCCCCCCCCCCCCTGACTCACTGGGGGGACCCAGCACCTACAAATGGCTGTCTAGTACGCCACTATGTTTTTATCAATGTTTCACTGTACATATTCATTCACCTGTACACTAGCTGTAAGCCACTTCTTTTAGCGAATTTTCGAAGAAAAGGAAGCTATTGTTCTCGGTCCAAAAATTTTAAAACTCGAATTTCCGAAAGATTTTTATACCAAAATCCGTTTCAGACCATCCTGAATTCACTGCCGAAAGACACCAAAAATTATATGTATATATATATTTATATATATATTTATATATATATTTATATATATATTTATATATTTATATATTTATATATTTATATATGTATGTGTCATTCCAGACGATAACTCTCGAAAGAATTGAGATAAAAAGTTCAAATTTGCACGAAAAATCTGTCTTGGCAATCGACAGGCTAAGTTCGAAGATGGGCAGAATCGGGTCACTCTAAGGGGGAGTTTTGGGGAGTTTTAGGGGGGGAAAATTACCCATAAATTCCCAAAATGAAAAAGTCTGACAAGTGACACCTCATTTTAAAGGTTTTTGTACGCTGAACACGATGGTGAAATCAGAATTGCGATATCTCATTCCATTCTCAAACTGGAGCACTTTGAAGATGAAGGAACGTGGTTATTTCTTGAGATGTTCTTCCTGGTTCGTCTGCTCTAATCTGATAACGGAATGGGATATCGCAATTCTGACTTCACCATCGTGTTCAGCGTTGGAAAATCTACAAACCGAGGTGTTACTCGGCAAAAAATGGAACAAAAAATTTGTTACGTATCCAATACCTACTCTTCTGGTATTCAAAACATTTTTGATTTCCCCCTCCCCCTCCTTCCACCCCAAATTTTACTTTGCGTAAAACTACTCCTGTTTTAATTTTGTATGGTATCAAGTTGGGAAAACATTGGCCGAAAATTAATTTTCAGAAAATTTTAGGCGGAGGAGGAAGATGCCGAAAACTTCGAAAATTAGCTCTTATAGCCATGCTGCATGACTGTGGTTTTTTTGTACATAATTTCGTCCACCCTCTCCTCCTAGCTCTAAGTCAACTCTGTAGCCTACGTTTCAAATTGTACTCTCATTGTACCATACCCATTGTACCATACCTTTGTAAATATTGTCGTATCTCTAAGTTCTCCCATTTTGTCACCTCGCTATAAGTCACTTATTTGTCCTTCTTGTACATAGCACCTTCACGAGCAGCTTCACTAGCTCTCCTACATTTTTGTAGATATTTTTACTTCTTTGTCATACGTTACTCTCTCGTACATGTTATTACTCTTCAACACGATTGTACATATTGTTACTCTTCGCCACAAGTATTACCTAGTTTTAAGCAAACAATTGTTACCTAGTTCTAAGTATCAGTCACTGCCTTCAGCATCACATTGTTCCTCTTGTTCCGTGCCTTCAGCCTCCTCTGTTCTTCAGCCGGACCTCAGCCATGTAACTCTGGGCCCTCAGCCCTCATCAACCTTGCTCGAACTGGGGGGACCTATGTCGTGAGTTCCTCCCAGAACTACAACACTAGCATACTTAAGTTCTCGCAAACCTTGTACAAACCAACTTTAGTTCTCGCCAATAAACTGTAAGAGTGGGGACGAGAGACGCAGGAGGTAGAGGCCCAGCCTGATTCCCCACCATCCCCTACAAACTAGGGGATGGAGGGAGACAGCCACTGGGGTCTATGAAACCCCGGCGCCTGCCTCTTTTTCTCCATTCTACGTTCTCCTCTAGTCGCTGACTACTCTCTCTCCTCCTTACCTCATCTCTCTCTCCTCTCCTAAAAGATGCTGTGTTGAGGTGGTGATTCGCTCATAACCCCCAGCCAAACCAACCAAAAAGATCCCAGGTGTTGAGGTGGTGATTCGCTCATAACCCCCCTGGGCATATCCAAAAAGATGCTGTGTTGAGGTGGTGATTCGCTCATAACCCCCAGCCAAACCAACCTAAAAGATCCCAGGTGTTGAGGTGGTGATTCGCTCATACCCCCCTGGGCATATCCAAAAAGATGCTGTGTTGAGGTGGTGATTCGCTCATAACCCCCAGCCAAACCAACCTAAAAGATCCCAGGTGTTGAGGTGGTGATTCGCTCATAACCCCCCTGGGCATATCCTCACACCACCCGTGATGAAGTACGCCAATTTAAATTCATCACACTTCAGATTCAACGTGTGCGGAGGTTTCATAATTAAATTATGATTACCTACTGTATACACTTCTTTGCATTGCCATCATGGTGAAAATCACAGCGTAATGTGCTTAATTGAAATGCACAGAAACGTTTCGTCCTGTTGCGTAGTTTTTGTACGTAGGCCCTTTTTGAAGATTTAGCAGATTGTCTGAGTCTGTTCTTAAACAAGGAGTAATTATAGAATTGCTAGTCTTCAACATGTATGGGAACAATTTCTTCGCAATAAATTATGCAGTACACAACAAGCCAAAAAAAAAACCATGTCAATAATATCAACTTGTAAATTAAGATAATAAAACAACTTGAACACAACTGATAACAATTTTTGCGGTTCCTCACTTCGCTATAGTGCAAACCTAACTGAGCGTGTGAACGAAAATATTTTATTCAGTTAGTTTGCACAAACTGGCTTGTGCAAGCCAGTTTACGCAAATGGCTTGAACGTGTAAACCGTAACGTGCCGTTACTTGGACTTCGAATAATCACTCCCTGGCTGGGGACTGGTGGTCTCATTAAGCCGCTGAAAGGTGCCACAATTCTGTTCTATCAGCTGACTTGGTTGATGTAACATTCGCATCTGCATTTGCTGCACTGTACCCAGCATTTCTTACATGGCACCAGTTACAGCTATCGACTCTGTAGACTGCTGATTTTCTGAAAGAGTCGCGGAAGATCTCGGTGGATGTGCTGTCGAGGCGGAAGTTAACAACTGGGTCAACCGATAAAGTAGGTGGTGGTGCTGAAGAGCCATGCAGAAGCTTCACCTGAGTCAACTGGATGACTGCGGGTCGACATCGTCCGTTGACTTCTGGTTGCTGGCCGTTTGGGTGGCATATCCGTTTTTGGTTTATTATTCTGTGAATAACGCACCTATGTAATCGCTCAACGGAAAAATTTGATAACACCCCCTCAAAATTTTTTCTTTTCCGTTTCAAGGTGCGTAGATTCCAAAAACGCTGGAAAGTCCTTGTCACATAGGTTTATTATTCTATAGGACATACGTACAGAAATGTTGGCTGTTCAATTATTGTTAATTTCATGTGCAATTATTGAAATAGCTATTTCTGATGGTTTCCATCAAATTTGACTCCTAAAACACAAACTAGGCACGCTCCTTTTTTTTAAAACTATCTTTGATCATTGTTAGTGCCATTTAATCGTCTTGATCCACGTGTTGACACTTTTTCCAATGTTATTATACAAATTGATGGTGATTTCTGACGATTTCCCAGGTTTTTCACTCATAAAAAATCAATTTTGGGAGCTGAACGTTTGGTAGAATTCAATTTTCCACTCCTTGGAATCGACTTCATATTCGGTCTTGCCGTCCCCAAAAACATGGAAAACGATACCTCAAAAGCGCATGTTACTAACATGTTGCTAAAACACAAAAAGTACCTATTTTTATACACATATTCACTCATAACACCCCTGGGTATATTCCGATCGGGCTGCAGAGTTTCGGAACACAACTAGGGCCCGAATGCAGCTTTTGTGCGAAAGAACGAATTTTTTAGACCGAAAATGAAGCCGGTATGCGTGATACGGCGGACGGACATTGCATTTTGGTTTATTATTCTGTAAATAATTCACCCCTGTATTTACTCAGCAAAATTTTTTTATAACACCCCCTCAAAATTATTTCTTTTCTGTTTCAAGGTGCGTATATTCCAAAAATGCAATGTCCGTCCGCCGTACGCCGTATCTGCTTCATTTTCGGTCTAAAAAATTCGTTCTTTCGCACATATGCTCCATTTGGGCCGCCGTTGTGTCCCGAAACTTTGCAGCCCGATCGGAATATTCCCAGGGGTTTTATGAGTGAAAATGTGTATAAAAATCGGTACTTTTTGTGTTTTAGTAACATGTTAGTAACATGAGCTTTTGAGGTACCTTTTTCCGTGTGTTTTGGTACGAGAAGACCGAATATGAAGTCGGTTTTCACCAAAGAGTGGAAAATTGAGGTTCTAACAAAAATATTCAGCTCCCAACATCGATTTTTTATGAGTCAAAAACCTGGGAAATCGTCTGAAATCACCATCAGTTTGTATAATAACACTAGAAAAAGTGTCAACGCGGGGATCAAGACGATTAAATGGCACTACCGGTGATCAATGGTAATTTGAAGAAAAAACAAAATAAGTAAAGGAGCGTAGTTACCTAATTCGGGTTTTGGGGGCCAGAATTGGTGGAAACCATCAGAAATAGTTATTTCAATTATTTCACATGAAAGGAACAATAAATGAACAGCCAAAATTTCTGTAGGTAAGTCCAATAGAATAATAAACCCATGTGGCAAGGACTTTACAGCTTTTCTTTCAGGATGTTCGTTTCTGTTTATCCCGGACAGGCACCCATTGTAATAACACAAGTCCGATCTTTATTTTTGACAAGCCTTTTTTGTACACCGTTCGGACAACAACTCACCTTTCTGAAATCTAAATGTAAACAACAGTGTAACAGTGATGCGGTGTAGTGGCCACTGCTACAGTATTATAGCGCTTTATGGTCGGGTAAAGCTCAGAGGGTCCGTGTGATGGTCGATATTGAGGATACCAAACCGCGTGAATGCCAGACCGAGCGGTCGTGCGTTTTGTTGCCTATTCAAGCCCTTGTGCGAGTTCCTTAGCAACGGACTGAGAGAACTTCGGAATGAGGTGAGCTGGAGATGGCTGACGGATAAACTAACGAAGAATTGGATGACTGTGATCGGCTGTTGAGGTATCAGTTGCGGTAAGTGTTGGCTTCACTGTCTGATGTGTGGAGAGTGGAAGGAGGTTGTTACCAGGAGAAAACAAGCTATAACGAAACGTATGCAAGAATGAAGATAGTATGTGAGGAATTAACACCACATTTGCCAACTTCATCAGTTTTAATCGTCGATGTCGTGAGTCCCTCCCGGGAACACTCCTCTAGTAAACTCAAGTTCGCACCAATATTCAAACGCAAAAGTTAGTTCCGTCAATAAACAAAACGAGTGGGGAGACAAGCCACAGAACCCAGGGTACACAACCTGGAGCCCCACCACCAACCCTTAACAGGGGGTTGGAGGGAGAGGCCTCCTTTTCCTATAAAACCCTGGATCCTGCGACTTTAGCTTCATTCGACACTTCCTCTAACCAGCTCTCTCTTCTCTCCTCTACCTTGCTCTCTCTCCTCCTCTCTTAAAAGATCCTAGATGTCGGTGGTGGTCAGCCCATAACCGCCTAGGCAAAACCTCCTCCTCCAAAAGATTCCAGATGTCGGTGGTGGTCAGCCCATAACCGCCTAGGCAAAACCTCCTCCTCCAAAAGATTCCAGATGTCGGTGGTGATTCGCTCATAACCGCCTAGGCAAATTCTACCACTCACCTCCAAAATTCTACCTCTCCAAAAGATCCCAGATGTCGGTGGTGATTCGCTCATAACCGCCTGGGCAATTTCCCTCACACCACCGTGATGCAATTTTAAATTCATCACAGTTGAGAATATTTCAAATGGTGCCGTCAAGAACCTTCGATCCGATTCTGTGAAATATAATACTCTACTGTACATTATCATATTATACTGTAGATTTGATTCATATTATGTTATTACTTATACTTGATATTATGCTATTACGAATACCTATAGGAATTAATTCGTCAGAAAATGAATAGATATTATATTTTTACGGATTATTATATAGCATTTCCAAGTCAAAATCAACCTTTTCCATACCAAATTCAACCTTTTCCGAACCAAATTCAACTTTTTCCAAGTGAAATTCAACCTTTTCCAAGTCAAATTCAACTTTTTCCATTTCAAATTAAGCTTTTTCCATTTCAAATTCAACCTTCCCTGCTTCATTAACAAATATGAAGTTTATAAACTAAATTTGTGAACCCCATTACCTACTTACTTTTTGTTGCATTACTTAAGGCTTAAATTGAATTTTCTATGACATAAGATAGCGACTGACAACTCCCTCGCTACTTCGTACGACATCAGATGAGGTGCGTTCGATTAATCAGAAGGTTTGATGGGCAACGAAATAGGCATTAAAGAAGTAAACATGAAGAATTTGCGAACACCGAAGTTATATGTTCCTTACTTCAGTTGAAGGTCCAAAAATGGAAAATTTTAACTTGTAATGCAAATAAAAATAAAAAACACACATAGGTACCTAGTACCTGCACTGAACCACTATAGCATTGTTTAATTTAAGCCTTAAATAATGCAACAAATAGTTATTAATGGGGTTCACACTTCAGTTTATTAAAATTTATACTTTTTGCTGAAGTAGGGGAAGGTTGAATTTGAAATGGAAAAATTCAATTTGACTTGGAAAAAGTTGAATTTGACTTGGAAATGCTATATTTATATTACTCACTGGAAACCCTCGTATGCAAGCTGTATGTTATTTGAATAGTACCTTAACCCATAAGTTACCTTCGAACGAATGTGAATGAAACTGATAAACGTATGCAAGATGAAGACTATTTGTACACCTAAATGGTTGTTTAAAACTGTACCTAGTTATGCAAGTCGAATGGTCTTCTTTTGCGTATGTATAGGCGAAAGCTACAGAAGACACGAAACCGCATTGGTTCTGTAACAGGACCTATCAGAGCGCCAGCGACACCCCTACCACGCACTGCAAATCAAACCATTTATAACCAGCCGAAAATTTTGAGGAGGTCCGGTGGAGTGTAACAGTTCCTAATGCATAAGCACGCAGAACTGTTACTCAGGAACGGTGCCACCCGTCCCAATGATAGGAAGGAGAATAATCAATCCGGTTTCTGCCTTCAACAAGGTAAGATCACACCTCCCTCATTTTTATTTATATCACTTGATATTTAAACCATTTCATCCTTCTAACAATTCTGCGGTTGCCCGATAGGTCATCCCTTGAAATTGTCACCCTTCGAGAAATATATAAATCCCCCCTCCCCTGGGGTAAATTTAGCTTCCCCTTAATTCTCGCCCCTTACAAACTTCTTGGAGCTTTATTCCTTAATTACCCAATAAAAGGGTATCGAGTCAGAGTAGAATCGTTGTCTACTTTTAATATATTCCCTTCTCCTATAATAGCACCTTATTTAAAAGAAATTATTTTATTAGAGTAATTTAGGAGTGAACCAATTCGAGCAGAGTCGAGGTAAAAATAATATTACCCATGCTGTTACAGTTCAGAAAAGTGTATATGAAACGCGATGCACGAGTGGAAATTTTGATTTTTGAGGGTTCACGTTTTTTCCTCGACTCCCAAAAGTTATTACAAGAGTATTTGGCTACCTTTGTAGACCCGGACGCAAAATTGAAAATTCGATGGAACTAGGACGAAAATCGTTCATGGATAGGAAACAGCCAAACTAAATCAAGCTTAGTTGCGGGAGAAGATGAATTTCGCATGGAGTTCATATAGCTTCGTCTTATGTCAGATTCTGTTGTGTGCACGAAAAAGTGAACGTTCACTAAATTCGGCTGCAACTTTGAACTTTCAAGCTGAATATATTTAGGTGAAAGCCTCAATTGGTACAACCCGTGAATACTGCCGTCCAAAGCAAGAAACAACAAGGAAATCTAGTTTTGAGAAAAACGCAGGTCTAGTTTTTAGGCTGTACATGAGCGTTCATATGTTTCAAATTGTTTTTTGTTGCAATTTACAATTTAGTTTCTACGTATGTAGCAGCAAGGTGCATCAATTTTGGGAGGATACGCGTACATTTATGTAAGCAATTGTTTTTCTGCGTTGTAGACGATGAGGTAAAAAATATTGCTTCAAAAACGGTAGAGGGTCTGCTACTGCTTTTCTTCGTTGGACGCTCATGCTACGGTTGTTTGCCACTGTGTTTGCTGGAGTTTTTTCACCCCTTTCCCAAGGAGAAAAATATTACCGCGTTTACCGCGATGTGGAAGCCACCTACGGTCGATCGCTCGAAGCTTTTGCCGCTCATCACAAAATTGAAAAAAGGTAGGACCGCCTGACGAATTCAGACAACTATGAGAGGAATGCAACAAAGAAATACGGAATACGGCGGACAGACAGACATTTTTTTATTGCATTTTCGGATTCTACATACCTTAAAACGGAAACCATCAAAATTTGAGGGGGGGTTAGAATTTTTTTTTTTTTCATGCTCGATTCTTTATTATTATTGATGCTCTACGTTTATTATTATTATTGATAATAATAAACCAAAACAGTAGGTACTGTCCTGATGACCATTAAATTAAATTCACTGTTCCAATGAATTAACACCGTAGATCTGGGATCTACTATTTTTATTTCTTGGAAGAACTACTACTGCGTTTCATCGTTTGCAACAGAGTGGGTAATATTATTTTCACTCGTCTCTGCTCGAATTGGGTCACTCTCCTAAACTGTCCTAATAAAATAATTTCTTTTAAATTAGGTGCTATTGTAGGAGATGGGAAGGTATTAAGTAGACAATGACTCTGCTCTGACTCGATACCTTTTTATTTGGCAATTAAGGAATAAAGCTCCAATAAGTTTGTTTAAGGGGCGAGAATTAAGGGGAAGCTAAATTTACCCCAGGGGAGGAGGGTGGATTTATATATTTCTCGAAGTTAGGCAATTTCAACGGATGACCTATCGGGCAACCGCAGAATTGCCAAAAGGACGAAGTGGTTTAACATCGAGTGATATAAATAAAAATGAGGGAAGTGTGATCTTACCTTGTTGAAGGTAGGAAATGGATTGATTGTTCTCCTTCCTATCACTGGGACGGGTGGCACCGTTCCTGAGTAACAGTTCTGCGTGCTCATGCATTAGGAACTGTTACACGTTGGAAAACCATAAAAAACTCGAAAAACCTTAGATGTTTTCCTTGAATAACTTTTTTAGGGCAATTTTCCCAACTGTGACAACTAGATACCAAAACAGGTCTTTAAGATACGAATTCACCCATACCAAAATCTCTAAATTGGAAAAAATCGAGTCTACGTCTGTTTTACTTTGGACGGCAGAATCCGGCCCCACATGTACGCGGATTAGTTGAGTGGTGTTCAAAACGATATGAGAACTCGTGGGAAACGGGGCGGTTTGCAAGGAGATGATCTCCATCCATAACATATTTCTCTCTAACACGTGTAATTGAATGGAGAGGATTTACTCAAGATGCAGGATTATGGCTACGTGAAGGGGGTCGAGGGGGGTTAAAGTGGCAAAAGGAAATTTTATGTTAAAGCCCCGGAAAGCGGAGGATCGTATTACCACGGAAGAACTCATTTTTGTGTCTGGTGTGAGACGGGACGGAGGGCACTTCGAGCACGGAATGGAAGGTTCGAAGTTGGTCCGTGCTCGGGCTACGGCGATTGGGAAGGGTTGGTGGAACAAGGATCCCTCGTAATATTGGCTCTTCTGTTCCCGAGTCCTTTTAGACGCGACGGGTTCCTATCTCCGGTAATGTCGGAGACCTTTACATCGGAGTTACCCAGCGAGAGATTCGTGTACCTGTTTGACCGGGAAGTGGCGGAGCCAGGATTGTAGAATAGCAGTGGCGGTGGAGGGGGGGGGGGGTCTTTTTGAGACTAGGATTAAATACCCTATTATTTTGACTTTAAAATTCAAACCTAAGTACCTACTGTTAGATAAGGTCTAAATTTTAAGGATTTGGCGGTAATTTAGCTTTTCAGAGGAACCTGTCCTTTAACTGATAATCCACAATGAATTTTACTTTTATTACTGCTTATATACCTCTATCATTGAAGGTCTTTTTAAGGTTGATTTTCTAGGCGGCATTTTAGCCTTAATGTTCGGCCAGGGTTTAGCTATATAAAAGTAGTGATGGGTTATCGGAAACAGAAAAAGTTCCAGTCATGCAAAATGGTTTTAAGAGCGAATTTTCTAAGAAACATTCGTCCTATTGTGTAAGAAGATCGTAATATAATGATATATCGAGAAACCATACCACTTTTCGTAAAATTATATAATTTTTTTCGTCATTGTAGCTATTTTTGCCGATTCTTCACCCCGATAAACTCAAATTTGACCCACTCGTTTTTCAAAAAAGTATTTTTATCATCGAAATAGCCCTTCCGTCGTGATTGACCATCCCACACAACTGCAGGTGAATTAATATTGATTTTAGCCCTCAGTACCAATTTTTGACGCCCAAAAAATTAAAACTCGACCCCTTTTCTGTAAGAAAAACAATGAAATGGTATTTTTCTGTCTTAACTCACCCTTCCGTACCACATTAAGAGATTTCCTATCAGTTGTTTGCAATTTTAGCCGTTTTTACCAACGTTTGTTCCCGAAAACCTCAAACCCCCTTACAAGTGTTGAAATTTGCTCATCTTCGAACATATTCTTTTGATTGGCAATACGAACGTTTTGGCGAAATTTGATATTTTTATCATGCTCCCAAGGACAAACATCGTCTGGAGTAACATAGAAACATAAATACGTACATATAAATTTTTATTACCATCTAGGGATGAATTGAGGATGCTTTGCAACGGATTTGCCTATAAAAAATTTCAAAAATGCATGTATGAAGATGTTGAACCCATTGCAATAGCTTCATTTTCTTTGAGCATTCGCTTATAAGGTTTGACTTGTTACAGGTAACGTTAGGTAAGTTAACTGTAAAATGAAATATATTTATTTGGCAACAATGTTAGCGAATTTTCAAAGAAAATGAAGTTATATCAATGGGTCCAATATTTTCAGCACATAAAGTTTTGAAATAATTGTTTTATAGGCAAATCCGTTCCAGAGCATCCAGAGTTCATCCCTAGTTTTAACACAATTTATACATTATATTTATATAATTATATTTTTGATTTCTGTGTCACTCCAGACGATATCTGTCCTTGGGTACTTGATAAAAATTCCAAATTTCGCCGAACAAAAGGACAAGTTCGAAGATGAGCTATTTAAAAAAAAAAAATGCTAATGGGGTATAGTTGTTTTTAGGGTAAATAATTGGTAAAAACGGCAAAAATTGAGATATAAAATCATAGAAATTGGCTTGGAAGGAAAAATACCATTTCTTTGTTTTTCATGCAGAATAGGTGTCAAATTTGGATTGGGGGGGAGGGGGTAAAAAGTTGGGCTAAAATATATAGGTATTAATTGGTCTGACATTGTGTGGGATGGTGATTCTCGACAGAGGACTATTTTGATGATAGAAATATTTTTACACATTCATATATATGTTTCAGAAATATTCACATTGCTCGTTTGTAATCAAATAAGCGTAATATTATTTAACTGTTTATTCATGTTTGATTTACCGTTTATCTGTTATTGTTGTATTTGTTTGTTACTGTTGTGATTGATATCATTCTTGAAGATTTAATTTTAATTTTTGATATAGTTTTCAAGCCGTGGGGGGGGGGGGGGGGGGTACGCTACTGACGGGGAGAAACATTCATGTCCTCCTTGACAACTTCGTTTCATGGAGTTGGGTACCATCAGCAGAAGAAGGAAAGCGTCGAACAGGTTGTGACCTGCGACGGTGTACGGAAATCCCGTCCAATTTTATATTATTTGATTCGGGCTCTTTCCCGATCTTTTTGACACGCGGCCGACGGGGCGGTCCTCGCGGACTCCTGAAAGTATTGCGTGATAATCTAACCAATGCCTGTCCAGCGGCAGCTGTCACACTGCCTCCCTACCTTTCTTGTGAGTGGAGAGGAGGAAACTGCGCTGTATGGGCGGCTAGTTATACCTCCTCATCCACTATAGACTCCCTAAATCAGGATGTACACTGTTCCCAAGTAGTCCAATTAGTGGGATTTGGTCGTATTTCACGACTTACGACTTATGACCTAATATGTAGTACGTCCGACGTCACAAATTTGTCTGTCTACCACTGACGTCATCCTGACGCAATTTGGTGCGTCCTGGAGATTCGGTCACACTCGTTTGATGCCAATCTTATTGAACATCTGCTTTAGCCATTAACAAGGTAAAAACGCTGCAAAGTCCTTGTCACACGGGTTTATTATTCTATTGGACATACCTACAGACATGTTGGCTGTTCATTTATTGTTTCTTTCATATGCAATTATTGAAATGGCTATTTTTTATGGTTTCCACCAATTTTGGCCCCCTAAAACGAGAATTCAGGTCTTTTTTAATATATATATTTGTTTTTTTACAGATTATCTTTGATAAGTGATAGTACCATTTAATTGTCTTGATTCACCTGTTGCTAATTCGTCTAGTATTATTATACACATTTGTGGTGATTTCAGGCAATTTCCCAGGTTTTTGACTCAAAAAATGAATTTCGGGAGCTTAACGTTCGTTAAAACCCCAATTCTACACTCTTCGGTCAAAATCATGGAAAGCGATGTACCTCAAAAGCTCATGTTCACTAAAACCTCAAAAATCTCTCAAAACCCCCTATTTTTACACCCATTTTTCTGCCATAACACCCCTGGCTGTATGCCGATCGGGCTGCCGAGCTTCGGTGCACAACTAGGACCCAAATGTGTTCCCAAATGGGGACCCACTCTGTGTGCGGAAGAACGACGATTTTAGACCAAAATTTAACATAAATTTAAGACTGAAACTTCTTTAGAACCTCAATTTTCCAGTCTTCGGTCAGAATTTACTTCATATTTGGTCTTCTCGTCCCAGAAAACCGGAAAACGGTACCTCAAAAGCTCATGTTACTAAAACACAATAAATACCTATTTTTACATCGATTTTCACTCATAACACCCCTGTGTATATTCCGATCTGGCTGCAAAGTTTCGGGACACAACTAGGGCCCAAATAGAGCATGTGTGCGAAAGAATGAATTTTTTTCATCGAAATTAACGCGTGATACGGCGGACGGCGGAAAGACATTGCATTTTCGGAATCTGCGCATCTTAAAACGGAAAAGAAAAAAAATTTAGGCGGTGTTATAAAAATTTTTTACTAAGCGATTACGTAGGTGTGTTATTCACAGAATAATCAACCAAAATGAGGTACTTCCTGGTGTGCTCTTCCCTCTTTAGAGAAGTCCCAAAAAGCTGTGTTTCCGAATCAGTAATACCAACCTACTCATATTGCTTACAATTTTCGGGGGAATTCTAGAGATGAGGGTGAAGTGCTGCAAATTATTAAACAACAGTTATTACAAAATTAACGCACCACCATCCATTTCCTCGTTTATTCCTTTTTCTTTTCACTTATCAAGGTTCTATCCGTTTTTTATCCTTTGCATAACGCATAGGAGAGATAAAGTAGCAAAAAGCATTTTGTAGCTATACCCTCAGAACAGAAATCGGGTCAAAGGAGAAGTTGTTGGTGCACAGCTGCTCATTTGTGACTTTTACCCTTTGTTATCGTTGTCACCTTTGCACTTGTTGGGATCGGTTGGTTATCTTTCGAAATGGGTTTGAAGACGCCACTAAGTTGCTTTTTAGCATTCAGTGACAAGTTTCATAATGAACAGAGGACATTTGACGGTGGAACATGCGATCAGAGCGAGAGTTTTGGTTGAAGAAGGTCATTCGCTGAGAGATGTTGCCAGGCGATTGGGAGTGCACCATACGACGATCGGCCGGGCTATTAAGCGATTTCAGGAGACCGGATCTGATCGACGGAGTCGTGGGCAGGGCCGTCCGAGGTGCACAACCGCAAGGGACGATCGATTTCTGAGGGTTGCAGTACCACGTAAAAGGACCTCAACGTGTTCAGAGCTGCAGGGTTTGATAAGAGGCGTGAGAAATATCGAAATTTCCAGACAAACTGTTTCTCGCAGACTCCGAGAGTCCAACCTGATAAGCAGAAGACCAGCTACTGGCCCTCTACTCACCCGACAGCATCGGAGAGCCAGAATGAACTTCGCACATAACCATGCTGAATGGAATTTGGAGGACTGGAGACGTGTTCTCTTTTCAGATGAAACGAGAGTGAGTCTACATTCTCCAGACGGACGCGAACGTATCTGGAGAAGAGAGGGGGAAAGGTTTTCTGAAGTCTGTTTTTCAAGCTCCACACCCTTTGGTGGGGGTTCATTAATGTTTTGGGGAGGGACTTCGTATGACGCCCGTACGGAGTTGGTGACTGTGCCGAGACCAGCCTTGAATGCTCAGAGGTACGTGACATGTATCCTCGAAGAACATGTTGTGCCATATGCCCCTTTCATTGGCCCTAATTTCATTTTAATGCACGATAATGCGAGACCACACAACGCTAGAGCTGTCACTGGTTATCTACAGGAAGTTGGCATCCCCACTATGGACTGGCCACCAAGGAGCCCAGACATGAATCCGATAGAGCATGTTTGGGACATGCTGAAAAGAAGAATTCGAGCCAGAGATCCACCGCCAGACAACCTTCATCAGCTGGAAACTGCTGCGAAAGAGGAGTGGGACAATATCCCCCAGGAGGATTTCCGAAACTTGATTAGAGGCATGGATAGAAGGCTCCAAGCCCTCATTCGAGCTAGAGGAGGTAATACCAAGTATTGAAATCCAAAAACTATAGTTTACTTTTCTTTTTTGAATTGTTTACACAATTAACAAATGCCTAATTTTACCACAAAAAGTAAATTTTTCTTTGATTTTATTTTTATTAAATTTTTCTTTAAGAATGTTAAGTTTTTTTTGCTACCTTATCTCTCCTGTGTGGTGCAAACCGATAAAAACTTGATAAGTGAAAAGAAAAGAGAATAAACGAAGAAATGGATAGTGGTGCGTTAATTTTGAGCAGGAGTTTATTTTCTCGTACGGAAGCCGCTTCTGCGTAGATCACTGAATTCCTATTTTAGAGTAAGGCACTGATCTACCAGGTTTTTTTTCGCGGTGGCTACGTAGATGCCCACTACCCACGCACGTACCCACCGACACGACAAAAATCCCATCAGATTAGTAGTATAAAATCTGTCTAACTTTCGGCAATTATATATGAATTATGCACTTTTCCTCCGTCATCTTATGTAATGGCCCCCCGAACTCCCCAACCCGTCATTTTTGACATTATTTGGTCGCAGAACTCAAGTAGTAATTTCGATGGAATTCGGACGATTCGTTTGACGTGAACAACAAATTTATACCTATCCAAAAATCGGTAAGGAGAAGTACCTACCTATCAACAAAATCCAAAATAACCCTCGTTCTTCAATTGAATTATTATAATCACGGGACAACCAACTCAATTTCATAAAGCCTTGCGTGATATTAATCAGATGTTCCCTAGCAATGAAAAAAGAATTTTCACTCAGTAATCCAAGAACGTCCAAATTCGTTCTGGGGCTCTAGCAAAGGAAACGGTTGAGTAGGTACCTACTGGGGAAAAGATCTGTTGCAACCTCCGAAAATTCGGGTAAGAAATAAATAAATAAAATAATTGGTGGAATATTCTACCGTCACCAGCAGAGCGAAAACGCTACAAATTATTACACAACGGCTTATTATTTACCTGTATATATGCCTGTTCTGCGTAGATCACTGTTTTCTGTGGTCAGTACCTACCCTCGAGCTCCCCCCCCCCCCCCCCACCAAGGAATGCCCCAAGTCGAGTAATGAAGCCGGCACCGGAATTAAAGTTTCATACAAATGCTCGGTATTCAATAATTGAAAGTTTGTAGTTATTCATGAAGCATAAGGCAAATAGTAAACCTTTGTGTAATAATCTACCTGTACAGGTGCCCCTTCTACGTAGATAGTATAATAAACCGTTTACCTCGAACGTAAACCATCACATTTTGAGGGGGGTTAACATTTTTTTCATGCTCGATTCCAAAAGTTCATTATTGACAATAATAAACCAAAATCAGATACAATGCAATTGCAGCCTTACTGTGAACGATCGGCTGGACGTAGAATGCTCCGGGTGGTCTAAAAAAATCGTCAACTTCGAAATCAGTTTGTAAACGTCATCTTATTGAAAAATAAATAAACCTAAATTATCACATTTCTATTCCGAAAAAGAAGAAAAATAACAAAAAATACGTTGTAGAAGCTTTGTGTTCTAATCTCCGCTCAGGAGTGGTTTGCAGTTCTAAACACTGATTATATCCACTTTTGCAGTGATCAGGGTGGCTAATTCGATCGTTTTTGGACATTGAACAGAACCTCGGCCTCATGTACCGGATCCAACATGAAATTGCTTTGATAATTTTCCATATTGAACTGAGCTCTATGTACAATCATTATTATATGATATTTCTCATGTACAAAGGATTGGTTGGGGATGTTCTTTAATTTTGAGATGCGAGCGGAAACCTGAACCAGAACTCAGACATCTAATATTTGCGAAAGGACGGTCACATTCACCGCTAACCCATACCTATACCCACTGTTCCAACATATTGATCAGGAATTTTTTAAATTTATTTGAGATGCCATATTTTATCATCGACTTATCACATGATAAAATATTACCTCCTCGAAATATTCCTTTCTTCATAGATCATAGCCGTCTTCCTTTCAGAGTTGCTGTTAGGAACTGCTAGTTGGTATTCACAATTTCCCGTCTGTAGCTTGGAAACAAGCTATAACCAAACATGCAAATATTAAAAATGAAATATATATATTGATAGACTCGTAGGTAGAACAAGTTATCATCCAATTCCATTTTCGATAATGCATAGAAGTGTTTTTACAAGACCACCAGAACCCGTTGGAAACATATCAGAGCTTCCGGTGGAAATACTTCTGATTATATTCAATCAGTTGGATCCCATTTTTCTCATTAAAACAGTCGCCAGTGTCTGCAAACGGTTCCGAACGGTTTTGCTCGACGAGGATTACTGGAGAATCGTCTATTATCGATTGCTGAAAACTTACGAATGCGTTCCGGACGTGCCAATACTTCATCGCTACGGTCTGTTCAAAAATCTGTGGCGCTGCGAGCCCGATATACATTGGAGAGATGTGACGGTGCGGTTGAAGACGTTGAACGACCGTTGGAACGCGCCGTTGAACCGTTTGAAATGTCATTCGTCGACGGAAACCGTTGGTACTGTGCATATTTTGAAAGGTGAGAACATCTGCATCAGTGGGAGCAGGGAGAGGTGCATCGACTTGTGGGATATCGAGTCGCGCCCGTACATCAAAAGCACTGTAGTGGACGCGCACAAAGGCTGGGTGTCTTGTCTGGAGTCTTACGAAAAGGATTATTTCGTATCGGGAGCTTGGGACTCGACTCTAACGTTCTGGAACATCGGAGAAAGCGTGTGCAGCCCTCTCTGGACGTTTGACTGCGGCCGAGGCGTCATGGCGATAGCCGGCAGGAGAGGTTTGGTCGCCGTTGGTACTTTTTCCCCGTCAATAATCCTGATTGATCCGAGAATCCAAGAAAATATTCGATCGACCAGATTCGCCGTCCACGACAAACCCCTCGTTAGCATCGCGTTTTTGGACGACTTCGTCGTTTCCGTCGGCCGTGACCTCAAACTATCAGTTTTCGATCTTCGAACGCATTCCGTCGTACACAACGTGCATTTCAGTCAAACCGGCGGCGCTCCCCGTTGTATGGCTATTCGTGACAGCATCGTTCACATTGGCGATTCGAGAGGGTCCGTTCACCTTCTTGACGCCAACGACTCGTTCCGGAAATTCCAGCAATTACAGATAACCAAGCGCAAATACCAAATCGCTGCCATTTGTCCTGATTTGGGCACTTTCATCGCAGGATGTACTGATCACTCCGTGCAAATCATAATTCCGTCAGCTCCAGCTTGTGTCATGAAAGCGGTCGACGTAGAACAGGAAATTACGTCCATGTCCTATCAAAACAGAGTGTTGGCTGTTGGGAAAACCAATGGAGCGATTGACGTTTTCAAGCCTGTTTGATTGTTTCCAATCTGTTCGTTACAATAATAATATGGATATTGTCACGGACAGTGGTACGAGTAAACTTTTTTCGAAATAAATATGAAAAGAAAACCTAATCTCGCTTGAAAAATAAAGTAGGTATCAGCAATTTTTCTAGACAGGACTCACAGGACGATTCGTCTGCTGCCTCACCCATTTGACCGTCTTACCCGATACGTGAATCCTATTTGGTATGCCTAATGAGTAATGACTTATTTCGTACTTTGTCGCCACTGCCCACCCCTGCCTCACACCCCTGCGAAAGCGAAAGCCTATTCCTCTGTGCCTCAAGTAGCCTATCCCTTGTTCGTGTTCGTATAGTGGTCCCTCCTGTTCTAGGTGACGTGTCTTCTTGGGCTGGAGCCACAGCCCGTCCCTATAAATGTCTTCTCAACCACACAAATACTGTCACCCGTTCTGAAAATACTAGTCATTCAGACTTTATCTATTTATTTATTGCTAGTGGCAGGTATAGTGATTAAATTATCATACGGGATGAAAAAGAATATAACTACAGAACATTAATATTACGGAAATACATAAATACATACTGCAGTATCAATTTATTTATTTATTAATGGTACGGCTTACGCCAGTTACAATGAAAATGTGTAGTTATTGGTGGTACTATTAACCCTCCAGGACTCACATCATTCTCCTTTGGTGAGCACTCACCACGGGTCCATTTGGGCCTCAATATCGATAAATTTAAATTCTGACTACAAATTAGTCGAAACATGATAAAATACCACATATTCCTGATCACATATTCTTTATTCTCGTTATAAACCAAAAAACATTTACAAAAACGCCCCAATATGTTTCGGACTTTGAACTGTATGTGAAGATCGTCTTATCCCATAACCTAAAAACGTTGGCAATTCCGGTCATACGGTCGTTACAACAGTCGTTGGACTCTCAGGAGAATTCGAGTTTGGCGGAGTCCGAGTTACCGTCGGTTCTTCAAAGAACTCAGCGACAAACTGCCTCCGTTGAGTTTCATCCACCGAGGGCTCGAGGGACCTGTGGAAACGAAAGAATTCCGCTGTCTACGGAAATAAGTTTTTCCACGTTACCCCCTTCAACCGAGCACAATATTTTGAGCCGTCATATTACACGACAACATCCTCGCAAAAGGCCTCACCTTCAGCTCCCGCCGCGTTGAAAACTTCCACCCAACTCCCTAAAGATCTTTTCACCTCTTCCGTACTTATACGAATTAGATTAACTAACAATAACTCACAAGGGCTCCCGTAGAAATAATTTTTCATTTGTTACCCCGGAGTTGTGAGGCTGTGGGGGGCTCCAGGTGATAAATGATAATTAGAGATGACTTCCATAAGTTGGGCGAGGGCGGGAGAGTTGGGCTAACAAATATTATTCAGTGGGAAAAAGGAAGGAAAAACGGATCCGAGGGCCAAGATCTCCCCCGTTTCTTCCATCTTCCAACTTGGTTTTCTTTTCGGTTGTAAGAGCACTAGAAAAAACTCTTCTTCTCTGACAACTGCTCCTAACCCTCTGAAAAAAAAACCAACTTCCCTTTTTAGACACGGTTTGGTAGACTTTGAAACCTCATGTTTAATGAATTGGTTCGCCGTTTCGCTCGTCCGGTTCCGTTTTAGACGAAATTAACCTCAATCCTTCCTCTTTTGTATTCAAATACCTTCAGCATTGTCTGAACTGAATACAGAATCTTGAGACGAATAATTTATTGGAAAAGTAATTTTAAACGGTGTATCTTGTTTAATTTTATATAGTGATATATGGCGGGGGGGGGGGGGGGGGGGTTATCTTACTCGGATCAACGAATGAAAATAAACCTCACAGTTAAAGTCGGATGATTTATTGTAGAGAACAGTGTTAGGTGAGTGTGATCATGTTCTTCTGATCCCCCCCCCCCCCTCACCCTTCAACCGCTTTATTAGCTAAGAAAAGACACATTTCAAGACTTTTTAAGAACTATAGGGTGTAGCAAAATAGGTATCTTTTTGGTTTTCCCATAACTTTATTAAAAATAGGTATATTTATACAGGGTGATCCGCTCGTAGATGCCAAACAAAATTTGCGCAACACTACATCATAAATGTAGTAAAATGCCGCCAACTGCATATTTTTATCTCAATCCCTTCTCGAGATATGATTTTTTAAAGGTTTTTTCAGGAAAACCGTGTTTTTTTCCTTTTGAACTCAAATTCCTCCGCTTTATTTCATTTAATTTTACTTTTCGACCTAATTTTCGGAATCAGCGTTAAATTTTCCATACGCTTGGTGTACCTACTTCAAGTCTTCAAAAGTACCATCTAGAGACCGCAACAACAGCTCAAACAATAGACGAATTTGAAAGAATAAAATTTCTGGAATTTTAAAAACGTTACTACTCCCCCGAAAAAAATCTTGGAAACTGGCGAATCTCTTGAAAACTTCTTCATTTAATAAGCTTTCCAATGGTATGGTCAACTTTGCGATTATCTTGTTTCTTTGATGAAAAATTCAAGTTTAAATGCAAGAAAACATTAGGCACCTCAAAAGGGGGACTTTGATCAGAGGGTAGAAAAAATGTAAAAAAATGTTTTTAATGTTTCTAAAAAAACCAAGTAGTGCCAATTTAATTAGTTTAAATGCAAGAAAACGTTAGGAGATTTTATGTTTTTTGTCATCAGGGGGATTAGTCACCCTGAACAATAAATTTGTTCTAAGGTTCAAAATCAACGCATTACTTACAGTGTATCTAAATGAGTTCTTGTATCCACCTAAACAACAACGTGATGGGAAGTTCTTCCCAATGCAGTTTGATGTTAGAAATGGCACGGTTCACTAACCGCGAGTACGCCGACATAGGTACATTTCGTGTACGGGTTGTGCGATGGAAATGCGCTTGCTGCACAGCAGCAGTATCGTGCTAGATATCCTGGCCGACGGGTTCCATATTCTCGGGTATTCACGGGAACTCATCAACGGTTTACGCTACTGATGTACAAGATGTTGAAGATTTAAAGATACGAATTCAAGAGGCAAGCGTCACGGTGCAAGAACGTCTGACATTCAACGTGACACTGGGACAAATGCGTAAGCGTGCTAGAGCATGCATAAGAAATGACGGTGGGCATTTTGAAAACGGGCTTCCCTAATTACCGAAAAACCCGATTTCGAATTGTAAATTGGCACTATTGACTCAATTTGTTCAATTAAAAACATTAAAAACTTTTTTTTACATTTTTTCTACCCTCTGATCAAATTCCCCCTTTTGAGGTGCCTAACGTTTTCTTGCATTTAAAAAAAAGGAAGGGGGAAAAAAAGGAGCGTACCTAATTCATGTTTAGTGGGCCAAAATTGTGGATCAGAAATATATATTTCGGCTATTTCAATTATTTCACATGAAAGAAACAGAAATGAACAGCCAACATTTCCGTAGGTATGTCCAATAGAATAATAAACCCATGTGACAAGGACTTAGCAGCGTTTTTGTGTTTTAGTAACATGAGCTTTTGAGGTATCTTTTTCCATGTTTTTGGGGACGAGAAGACTGAATATGAAGTCGATTTTATACCAAAGAGTGGAAAATTGAGGTTCTACCAAAGGTTCAGCTGCCAAAATTGATTTTTTATGAGGCAAAAACCTCGAAAATCGTCTGAAATCACCATCAATTTGTATAAAACTAGAAAAAGTCAGCAACAGGCGTTCTCCTAAGTGACTCCACAGCAATTAACGACGATGCAGCAATTCTGCAGATAACGGTGAGAAGCTTTTTCATTCAGTTGCTTCATAGGTGCTTTCAAACGGACCCACCTACCTTCGGTCTACCTTCGGTACAGACAAATGCTAACTGATTTTTTAATCCCTGAACTGGAACAATCTGACGTCGACACTGACAGCATTTGGTTCCAGCAAGACGGCGCAACTTGCCACACTTCAAGGTCGACAACGGGTTTATTACGGGAAACTTTTCAAGACCGAATCATCTCGAGAAACGGGACTCAGAACTGGCTTCCCAGGTCTTGTGACCTAACTCTTTCGGATTTCTTCATTTGGGGTTACATTAAGTCCAAGGCCTACGAGAGTAAACCCAGGACCATCGGGGAACTGAAGGAAGAAATCCGGGAGAAGATCGCCGATGTCGACCAGCTGCTCTACGGGCGAGGCTTGCAAAATTTCTTGGAGCGAGTAAACGCGTGTCATTGTGCTAGGGGTGGCCGTATGCCGGATATTATATCTTCCATGCCTGAATCGGAGATGATTACCTACAAGGTAATGACGAAAATATTGTGACCCCACCCATTTTCGCGCTCCTCGCGCTGCTAAATCCCATCTTTGCAGCTTCCAATATTTTCAGAAGTAGTATAGGGCTATATAAAACGTGTTGAAATAAATTTTGATAGATCTAGTCTCTATAGGGAAGAGGATGATGCATCCTTGCCCAATGACGATAACGTTCTGGATGAGTTTACTGTAGATGAAGAACCAACAGTGGATCCTTTTTTACCTCAGGCTCCGTCAGATTCAGACTCGGATGAAGATCGAGACTTCCTCCTGGGAAAAGACGGCGAGACCATTTGGTCGACAGCAGCTATGAGGAAGAGAACAAGTAGAACGCCAGCAAGAAACATCATCCAGGTACCAAAGGGGATGCCCGAGCCTGTGACACCGCGCTCTCTTTTTTCAAATTATTCTTGAGTGACTTCATTGTTCAGTTGATCGTACTCCACACTAATGAGGAAATCTGCAGAAAACAGGCAAATTATTTGCATTTGCCTGTCTTCTGCAGATTTCCTCATTAGTGTGGAGTACGATCGACTGAACAATGTATTCACTCAAGAATAATTTGAAAAAAGAGAGCGCGGTGTCACAGGCTCGGGCATCCCCTTTGGTACCTGGAAGATGAGTTATGATGTTTCTTGCTGGCGTTCTACTTGTTCTCTTCCTCATAGCTGCTGTCGACCAAATGGTCTCGCCGTCTTTTCCCAGGAGGAAGTCTCGATCTTCATCCGAGTCTGAATCTGACGAAATCTGAGGTAACAAAGGAGCCGCTGTTGGTTCTTCATCTACACTTCTACAGTAAACTCATCCAGAACGTTATCGTCATTGGGCAAAGATGCATCATCCTCTTCACTGTCCAATTCGCCCAATTCGTCCAGACTCCACTCTTCCCTTGGGTCCTCCCTCTCTAGCCCCTCCAACTCTGCTCTAATCGACTTCTCAACCGAAAACATGTTTCAAGAAACAGGTAAATCTGAAAAGAATCATCAGATGACCTATCAAATTCCCAAAAAATTGACAAAAAAGATGGATGGAATGGATTACAATTTTGCTACGAAGTTACCCACGTCGGGTCCGCTTGGACCCCCAACCACGTTTTTCAACAAAAAACCGCAAAAATGGACTGATGGCTTACCTTGCACGCCGATCCGAGCTGTGCGCCGGCTGGAGCAATACCGAGTGGGAAGGTACTCGAAGCCACGACGCTTAGACGCTGGGGAGCGCAACTGTAGATGTAAAACCGCGCGCCTGGGGCCCCCACAGACCCCACGTGGGTAACGGAGGGTTAATATAGGTACCTATTTTTAACAAAGTTATGGGAAAATAAAAAAGATACAGACTTTTCCTAGACCCTATATATTATTGCAATACGAGCTTTCTTTGTTTAATAAATTTATAAAATTCAGGGTTTATTCAGTACCTGTCGGGGTTTAATAACTATACAACAGGTGTACATTTTATGACAGCCCTATATTGTATGATCTATTTTTCTATCTCGTATCGATAGGATGCCTTGTAATCTTTATTATATCGATGATCATACCGTCCCCTGAAAGACCCGAATATCGTAAGCGCCATTTTCCGAATTTTACAGGAGAAACGAAAAACTGCGGAAGGTTCTTTTTATTGCCTAACCCGTTAAAGTTTGATGTTTTAGCGTACTTCGGACCGTTTTCTGTCGATTTATTTGAGAAAAAAAATTGCATAAAAGCCCTGGGATGTAGTACTTTTTTGAGGAAAAGGCGCTTACGCTATTCTTGCTATTTCGAAGAACTGGGAGAATAATTGTTGATACGATACACGTTTCGGAACTCACGATATTCTTGTTGTCTTGCTGGAAAAGAATTATTTTGGGAAACTAGCGAATCTCACTGGCGAGCACCAGGGAAGGGGGGCTTATGATACTTTGCTCAAATTCGATAGGTCCATACGATACGCTGCTCCCTGGCACTTACGAGTTATGTACTAGGGGGTTCTTCCTGAAACAACGAAGTTAGTAGGTACCTTTTTCGACACTTTCGGACACCTTTGGACAGTCGGCAACAGGCTAGATCGACAGAGAACTATCAATGTAATGGTGGGGGGGGGGGGATACAAAAAAATTCCCCCGAGTGCGAAAGAGCCCGGAAAATGCGGTGGACCTCTCTTCATCTCCCACCCAGTATATATATGGGTAGGTGAGTGTTAAAAAAAACAAAAAAGTTACTACCGAAAAGGAGTATAAATTTATGTCGACTCCAAAAAACGCAACAATGAAGAAGGTCTCAAAACAATTTGGGGGAAAACGTGCGCCAATGTTGAAAAGTGATCCTGTATACCTACCCCTTTTACGGTAATATTTATTATTATTCAAATAAACTATCCTGTCGCTATTATTTGCATCCTTAACAACGCGGTAAGCGCTACCAGGGCGCTGCGGGAACTACCTCAGAGTGGCTGTACTGAAGAAACTGCCTACCAAATCTTTTTTAGGGTCTGAGGAAAGCAAACGCTTATGTGAGCAACGAATACCACCTCCTCGCTTGTACGCATATGTAAGCAAACTCTCTCTCCCAAAGCTGCTTATACCTCATTTGGACACCTGTTATGCAGTTCATGCGTTTCTTGAAGGGACGGCAAAAAACCGTCTGCCAATTCGAGTAGGCACTATAATAGCTTCCTTACCTCGATCACATGAACGTATAGAATAGTTTGGTGGGTTCATTTTGATACGGGACCATTTGCGATACAACCCGTGTGTACCCTCAAAATTTCAGCTATGTACGACTGTTTTTCGCGTAGTTAGAAGCGTTACAAAGATATGGTCAACATCTCATGTCACGCATGCGCAGACGAAAGTTACATTACGATTCAAATGCAATTCGTACAGAACTATCGAAGTATTATTCATGACCGACCCTCCAAATCTGAACTCATTGCAACGATATTTAACGTAGTTATGGGCGTTTCCAGTATTGTACGTTTGCGCATGCGCAGACAGAACGATTTCCATGATAATGGAACGGGACTATCTGCAATCCAACCCGCGTGAGCCCTCAAAATTTCAGCACTGTACGACTATTTTTAGCGTAGTCAGAAGCGTTACAAGGAAATGGTAAACATTACAAGTTCGCGCATGCGCAGACGAAAGTTACATCATGATTCCAATGATATTCATTTGGAACGACCAAAGTATCATTCTCGATCGATCGTCGAAGTTTGAACTTTTTTCAACGATATTTAGGGCATTTTTATGGGCGTTCAAAATATTTCACGTTTGCGCATGCACAGACGAAAGTTACCGTAATTTTTCAATGATTTTGGTATGAGACTATCTGTGACTCGACCCGCATCTATCCTTCAAGTTTCAGCCTATTTCAACCATTATTTCGGGTAGTTATGGGCGTTACAAGGAATTACCACATACCTACAGACAGACAGACACGGAACCAATAATGTTCACTGATGTCTGAAACCCAAAATGGTAGTGGAGATTTTCATTTTGGAGGACATACATATTTTTTTTCCACTCAATCACGAATCCAAGGCTTTCCTACCTACGTTAGTGGGGAAGCAAGAAATCGGAAAGTTTTCATTAGAAAAAGCAAGATTTCCTAACGAACCACGAAAATCCGTGTTTCAATGAGTTTTGCACGCACTAAATATTATTTAAAATTAAAGGGGCTTCGTATCTTAAATGTGAAGAAATTTGAAGTGTAGATTTTGAGGTTTGAGTTCTTGAGTTGATGCTATTTGAGATCGTTAAACGGGGGGGGGGGGTGTGGGTTTGAAATTGCCTGGACCTCTGCAGGCTCGGGTTGCTCAAAATGGTACCACGGGCGGAGGGAGCCCCAGGCCACAGGAGCAACGCCCTAGGGCAGCGGTTCCCAACCTTTTTTCTCATTCGCACCCCCCAGCAACTCAGTTTCAGCCGGCGCACCCCCGACTTACGTAAATACCAAATAGATCTGTATAGTAAAGGCGCTGTGTCAGAAGTTGATTTATAACAGACTTGAACAAAACAAACAAAAAAAAACAAAAAAGTATACACACATTTTATTTTATAAGTATATATATAATAGTATAAAATATAGTGTATAAGTATGCACACAGATTTAAAATGAAGTTTGTAGTAAAAACAATGCACATGAGCATCAAGGTAAAAGTATGTATAAACAAGCACCTTTTAATAAAAAGTAGTCTTTGAAACCCCGGAGAAATGGCAACAGCTAAAAGTGGTAGTGAGACGGTAGAAAGCATGCTAGTGGATCAGATAGGAGAGTATAGTGGGGGTCCCCAGCCCAAAAGGCGAAAGATAGCGGATCCGGACAATCCTATGAGAGAGCTGCCTAACATAAGTAAGAATCAGTATACCCCCAACTTGCCCCTGAAAAGAAATGTTCTCGCATTTATCATCCATAGTCTATCTTGGTTTGCCAAGTATTGTGGATGGACCGACTTTGAGGTCTTGAACGCAGGTAACAATACTGCAAGTCTAGTGGCTAACCTCCACAATTTATTTCGACAGAAATCAAACACGGCCCAAGGTAGGTAACTAAAGAGATCAAAAGAGTAGGAGTTACATAATATGTAACTATAATAATATAATGTTTTAATATTGCAAAATTACATTATTGACAAGAAGACAGGAATGAGACTAAATTAGACTAGCCCGTAAATTTATAAATGAATAAATAAACGAGTAATTTTGGGGCAAATTAATGAGATCCTTGAGGCTGTATCGTGGTACACATTTTTTTGAAATCTGGTTCAATTGTGGACAAGTATACCCTCAAATCTATGCTTCTCTTCCTCCCCTTCTCGGCGCGTCACTACATCCCTCGCACAAAAACGATGTAGGTCCTGTCTTTTCTCAACATCTACTTTCAAGATAAAAAATATTAAAAATGTGTGGGTACACCCCATTCACACTTGAGTAGATCAGTTCACAGCTGGTTGTGGTAGCGGTGGTGTGGCAAAAGAACAAAAAATATTAATCAAATTTTTTCCCAAAAATGTCCGCCATTACTCTATTTTTTCCACGCACCCCCAAAGGGGCTCCCGCGCACCCCCGGGGGGTGCGCGCACCCCAGGTTGGGAATCGCTGCCCTAGGGCAAAGCTCCACCGGTCTGCCCTCCAACAGAGGTTGGATTCGTGGTGGTCGTGAACTTTGCTAGGAGGTAGGTGGCCCTTCCCTTTTCCTTCTTCCTCCTGGTGTTCGGCGGGACCCCTCCGGCAGAAGACGAAAGTCAGTTAACCGGAGGGTCCACTTGCCATAACAACATCATTCCACATGTCTGTCCGCCGTACGGGCCACTTTTCTTAGTTACCATGAAAAAAAATTGATGAAATTCGGGTTATAGGTTCTGTTCGGGGTCTAGTTGGTCCTCGAAGCTCGACGTTACTGTCAGTCATCTCTAAGGGGTTCAAAATAGGGGTTGAAATTTTCAGAACGCCGTATCTCGAAAACTTTTGATAGCAGGGTATGGTTTTTTGTACGTTATTAAATTTGTCTTGAGCTAAAACATTTGTTGAGTCCGCCCGGAGCATTGTACGTCCAGCCGTTCGTGAGCACCAAAAAGCTTCGTCAACACGATCGTGAATCAAACGGTATAAATCCGGCCCGGATATCATAACTACGGAGCATCTGATTATAATCAAGGATGGCTGTATGAAGTCGAGCTGTTTGTTCTGCGATATTATTTCATTTGACAAGTGATGTAATATTGGATTTCGTAGGTAGGTACTTCTGAAACTTGAACACACTTTGACGTATTATTGATGGGGAAGTTATTACACAATGGTAAATTATTACACAACGGCACATTATTACACAATATATATAGGGTAGAATGAGAAAGAAGGGGGGAGGGAGGGAATTAAAAAAGTAAATAATAAAAATAAGTAAATGAAGGGACCATCTGTGACCCAACCCACATCTACCATCCAAATTTCAGCCGATTTCGACCATTATTTCGGGTAGTTATGGGCGTTACAAGGAATTACCACATACAGACAGACGGACAGACACGGAACCAAAAATGTTCACTGACGTCTGAAACGCAAAATGGTAGTGGAGATTTTCATTTTGGAGGACAGGTTCATTTTTTTTTTTACTCATTCACGAATCCAAGGCTTCCTACCTTAGGTAGTGAGGAAGCAAAATCCGAGTTGAGAAGGAAAAGCGACGTAATGACAACTGACGACACTTGAAGGGCGAACGAACCTAAACAAATCTTTGTCACCTCTAACGGCCCCGGAACTTTACGAAACTCTGGAAGGGCAGGAAGAGATAAATTGGGATTGAATATTTTATGAGAGCCCGCTCTACAAAAAACTGACGGGCGGAGTTGGCCCTGGCCGAGTTTGTTTGAGGAGGGCGCAAGGTGGTAAACAAGACTTTGAAAAAAGGCAGCCAGTCAGCTGAACAAAGCCAGGGAGGGAGCGAAGGGCGATGCGGCAAGAAAAGAGCAGAAGGGCCGGCCCGAAGGGGTAAAGGGCTCGTGCGGAGGGACTCGCTTTGGGCCTCACTGTACGCAAGTACATAACAGACTTCCAAGGAAGAACAAAAGATGAGAAACGAGGGAGCAAATACGTCATCTGGGGACGTCTTCCTCGTGGCGTTTAGGATGAAAAATATTATATGAATGTACGTTGTCTTCAGAAGACAATGTGAACGTCGGAACGCAAATTTCTCAAAGCTCTGACGGCAGTTAAATATTGACGCGTTTTTCTTCCTCACTGCCGAAGGTAGGAAAGCTTTGTATTCGTGATTGAGTTGAAAAAAAAATGGTGTCCTCCAAAATGAAAATTTCCACTACCATTTTGGGTTTCAGACATCGAGGAACTTTCTGGACCCATAACTACCCGAAATAATGATCTAAAGGGGCTGAAATTTGGATGGTAGGTGCGGGTTGGGTCACAGACGATCTGATACCAAAATCATTGAAAAATTACGGTAACTTCCGTCTGCGCACGCGTAAACGTGAAATAATTGGAAAGCCCATAACTACCCTAAATATCGTTGAAATGAGTTGAAACTCGGAGGGTAGATCAGGAATAATACTTTGATAGTTCCAAATAGAGTTCATTGGAATCGTAACGTAACTTTCGTCTGCGCATGCGCGAACATGAAATGTTGACCATTTCCATGTAACGCTCCTTACTACGCGAAAAACAGTCGCAGAGTGATGAAATGTTGATGGTACACGCGGATTGGATCGCAGATGATCCCGTTGCAAAATCATGGAAATCGTTCCGTCTGCGCATGTTCAAACGTGAAATACTTGAAACGCCCATAACTACTTTAAGTATCTTTGAAATATGTTCAGATTTGGAGGGTCAATCAAGAATAACTCTTTGATTGTTATATGACTTTCATTGTAATCGTACTGCAACTATCGTCTGCACATGCGCGAACATGAAATGTTGGCCATTTCCTTGTAACGCTTCTAACTAAGCGAAAAATGGTCGTGCAGAGCTGAAATTTTGAGGGTACGCGCGGGTTGGATCGCAGACGTTAAATTAACCTACCCAACTATTTTATACGTTCATGTGATTCAATTGAAGAAGCGATACCTACTGCCTTCTCGAATTGGCAGACGTGTTTTTTTTTCTCTTCGTAATGCAGAACACACCCACAAGGGTCACAGCATGCAATTCATCATTGCTACTTACCCAACTCGAATTTAAATTCCTCCAATTTAGAAAATACCAAAATAAAAAAAATGGGTTAACAGACCGTATAGTTGAGTTCCGAGTATGGTTAGTTTGATTCGTACATGAGGACCTGTGCTATGGGTGCATGCACTGAGATTAAAATGGAATTTCGTTTACTATACCAAGACTAGGTGTTATTTTTTCTCGGACGGCATAGTTTAGAAGTATTTCAAAACCCATGTTCGTACATTTCTACTGTCTACTAGCACCTAAATTATTTTTCGGAAATTACCCATCCACTCTAAAAGTAGGATGTACAACAAGTTACGTCGAAGGTCGTAAATGACGACCAAATCCGACCAATAGTGCTAGTTGGGTTGTTTATACTAACGTTGCCTGTACCTTGTAGTGATTTGTTAAATTTACATGCAGCTTTGTTTCTAAAGTCAAATCTAACATAATTATTCTATTTCCGATACCCCCCCCCCCCCTCTCGCCGTTCAACAATCCTGGCAACGCCGCTGGTGTGTAAGCTGAGGTAAAGGTTACGTTCCTGCTCTGTGTTGTCGTTCAATTGGAGAACTGATTCGTTTTGGGGCTCGTACCCGAGTCCCGAGTTCTGCTCGAGGGTTGACGACTCGGCGGTGGCTGTCACCTAAACCACCGCCGACACCAAACCTCCTCTCAATCAACAGTAATTGGCATCCACAGCGGTCCTCCCTCGCGTATTTTGTGGCTCTCCAACGCCTCGGGGGCCTGCGGTGTCCGCGAGTCCGGTGACCGTCTGCTCGCTCGATAGGCGCGGAATCATCACCGCTGGGACAGCCTGCGATCCGATCAACGGCCGATGAAATCACAACGTGAGCTGCCACCGTCCCACCGTTCATCCCCTGCCGGCGCTTCCACTGGTCCGACGGGCATCGCGGGTTTAATTGGGCTTTCGACACCGCGGAAGTACCCGCAGTTGTGAAGGTCTCGTTTGCTTTTACCTCCCTTCACTTCACCTGCACAACAACTGCGTCACAGGATTCAAACCGGCCTGTGAAACCCCGCCAAAACCTCTACACGCAAAGCTTTTAAGTAGGCTCAATCCAGGTGGGCGGCATTCGACTCGTCGCACCTATCAACTCATCGCTGTATCGACTCATCGCAGTCACTGTTCCTAAACCACCTTCAACATGAGCCACATCAGCTCATCGCACCCACATCAGGGAAAACCCGCTATAGTCTGTCTGCAATGACATTGGGCTCCGGACCCACTCGCAGCGGCCGACGAGTTAACTAAAAACGCTGCAAAGTACTTGTCACATGGGTTTATTATTCTATATACCATACCTACAGAAATGTTGGCTGTTCATTTATTGTTTCTATCATGTGAAATAATTGAAATAGCTATTTCTGATGGTTTCCACCAATTTTGGCCCCCAAAACACAAATTAGGTAGGTACACTCCTTTTTTTTCAAATTATCTTTGATCATTGGTAGTGCCATTTAATCGTCTTGATCCACGAGTTGACACTTCTTCTAGTATTATTATTCAAATTGATGGTGATTTCAGACGATTTTCCAGGTTTTTGCCTCATAAAAAATCAATTTTGGCAGCTGAACCTTTGGTAGAACCTCAATTTTCCACTGTTTGGTCAAAATCGACTTCATATTCGGTCTTCTCGTCCCTAAAAACATAGAAAAAGATACCTCAAAAGTTCATATTACTAACACGTTACTAAAACACAAAAAGTACCTATTTGTATGCACATTTTCACTCATAACACCCCTGGGTATATTCCGATCGGGCTGAAAAGTTTCGGGACACAACTAGGGCCCAAATGGAGCATGTGTGCGAAAGAAAGAATTTTTTAGGCCGAAAATGAAGCCTGTACACGTGATACGGCGGACGGACATTGCATTTTTGGAATCTACGCACCTTGAAACGGAAAAGAAAAAAATTTTGAGGGGGTGTTATAAACATTTTTTGCTGAGCGAATACATAGGAGTATTATTCACAGAATAATAAACCAAAAACGGGGAATTTTCCCGATTTGTACCATTTTTCTGGTGTTTGTTTCCCTCGAAGCGGCACGTTTCCCCCCACAATCCAGGGGCCCTTTCTCTGCTGGTTAAACTATCGATTTCACTGTTTTTTCAGTTTACTAACTTATTTCGAAAATGAAATAAGGGTCTCACTGAAGTCGGAAAAAAAAGAATGAACGAAATTTTCTTACAACTACACTTACCTTGATTTCTGACCATCATAATAAGTTAGGATGACGAAGCCGTACCACACTGTGGCACAGAACCTTGACTTCAAATTGAATTTTTAAAAAAAAAATTTTTAATATGTTCAAAAAAGTTTAATAAAAAAAACAGAAGTTTTAAAAATCTATAATTCGTCATCGCTGCTTTCGAAGTCAGACGAGCTGTCTTCTGAGCTCCCAGTCACAGAAATTATGAGCTCGTCGACTGTGTTGTCAAGGAGGCGGTCGTTTGTCATATGCTTGAGCTCTGTTTCTTTGACGTGCTCAAACACCTTAACATAACGTAAATCTCGGGTGAATTTGGGGAACACATGCTTTGAAGTACTCAGAAGAGCTTTCAAAATTGACGACAGAAGCATACCTTCTTCCACTTTTCAAAACACCCAAAAATGATTTTAGGGCGTACCTAATTTTTTAGCATGACGTGCCACTGGTCTCAACAAGTGCCCATTCAGGTCGTAATGAGTGCTCTGGCAGATGACCAATCATTTACTTTCTGAATTTTCCAAACTATTTGTCTGAAAATGCGCTCCTTAAGCTATGCTGAATGATAGGGATTTTGTATCCATCTCAACAATATATCCACGTTTGAATTAGAACTCTAACGGGCTATTTGCATGGATCACGAGAGTGGTTTATATTTATTTTTTAAATGAATGTAGGTTCCATCCTGAGAATTTTGATAACACCCAACAACCGCACACTCCTCCTGTAAGCAGTTCTTTTTAAATGATTTTTTCAAATATTCCAGAGGTTCCTACGTCATTGGACCCCCTCTCACCTGGGCGGGAGCCCCGTGACGTAGGAACCTCTGGAAATTTTGAAAAATCATAGAAAAAGAACTACTTATTGTAGGAGCATGCGGTTGGTCTTAGAATTCTCAGGATGGAATCTACTTTCATTTAAAAAAAAAACATAATAATTAAAAAATACGTGCATGCGCTGACAGATCTGAGGGACGATAACGGGTTTGGGTTCATCGGCAGTGAAAGGTCTGTGACGGAGCAACGGGTTAGGGTTCATAGCGGCGGCGTGTTTGGGTTCATGTGTGATCAGGTGCGGTTTATTCAACGAACTTTTGAGATGATTCACGCAGTCATCTTCTTTACCGTGTGCGCGATGGATGTAATTAGTGGAAGGTTTCTGAGTCGGCGTGGCAAAAATGTGATTGTGGTCGATGGTTATAAGTGTTCAGATACCGCACATTACTGGATGGAAGCGTTAAATTTAGGTGTTTCAAGCGTAGTTGCACAGTTTTTACTGATCCAAGTATAACGAGAGTCCTTTCAACGAAAAATGGGCACAGGATGCACGGGCCGGAGACTGAGGAAGCGATAGAACGCGAAAAGGTAAGGGGCTCACTCAAACGGAAAGCAACTGATGATTTATTTATATTACAATAAGCCATTTTACACTCCCCACCCAAATAGGCATATTGTTATCTCTGTAAAGGAAATACAAGCGGAAACTGCGCTGAAGATTTCCAGCCTGAACAAAGATAAATGCCACAAAAGTAGGTACATATATTTTGAATCTTTAATAATAAGTATAAGATACACATTTACATACCTACCACTAACATATCATTTTATCATCATTATCCTTTTTAAATTCGTTTTAGGGACCGTCAATGTACCAAGGAAGAGTACCAGAGAAATGTTGAAGTACTTGGACAGCCTCTGGAAAACGTACAATGAAGACAAAAATATCCTGAGCTATCTTTCGGGAGTTAGCACGAGGTACGGAGTTCCTGAAGACTGACGACCCATGAACTGAGATGGGTCATTGTTTTGATGATGATTGTTCATAATTCTGACTGGTAGGTACCTAACCTATCTACAATCCTTTCTGTGTTTATTGTAACAATAAAAGCATGCACTTGACGGAGTTTTCTGATTAACCCAAAGCCGTTGTGTTTCCAGTTTCTGGTGAACCCAAAATCGCGGTGTTTTAAACCTAAAACCGTCGCCTTCTGGCTCGATGAACCCGAACCCGGATCCCCCTCCGAGGTCAGTGATGTTTCCTCCGGCAGACAGTTTGATTTCGTACGGTTTGTGACTCTCGTCTGACTGTCATAGGAGTGGCCTGATGGATGGCGCAAACGGAGGTTGAGAAAATGCGAGAGAAAAAATCCACCTTCCACTACTCACCCCAACAACGTCGACCTTCTTCCTAACCCTGCACCATCCTCTTCGACTTGTCTTCCAGAGCAATTTGCTTTTGGGCGCACGCCATTCAAAATGCTCCCATCACCTCCAGAGGACGGTTATCTGCGGCTGTGGCGGCGGCGGAGGTTACTATCGCGTCCCATCACTAGTTGAATTGGCGATAGTCTCAGTGGCGTGACTGTCTCACTTTTCTTTTCTTCCTCTTTCGCCCAACAGTTTTATCGAGTCGGATGTTGTGCTGGGACCCCGGTTGTGTTGTGAAGGAAGCCGACGCCTCTTGCCGTATCCATCACCCACGCAAGTCCGTGTGGAGAATACAAGATGAACGTTTCTTCTTCCGTGTAATGGGTACGAAATATTATGTGAGATTTCGTGGTCCAGCCTTTCATTTTTCTTCCATTTCAAATACAAATATGCAGAAAAAAGTTTCGAAAATACAATAAAACTCATCTCTTCATGATAAGTAGGATAGTATAAAAACGCTATAAATTATTTTAAAACGGTTTATTATTTACCAATATAGATGCCCCTTCTGCGTAGACCACTGTTTTCAGTGGTCAATACCCCCCCCCCCCCCACAACCACCCAAATGGGAAAAATACGGGTTGAAATGTTCAGAACGCCGTAGCTCGGAAACTCAATAGAAGGGTATGGTTTTTTTACGTTTTTGAATTGGAGTTGAACTAATGAGTTTTTGGAGACCACCCGGAGCACTGTACGACCAGCCGTTCGTGTGCACCAAAAAGCTTCGTCAACATGATCGTGATGAATCGAACGGTATAAATCCAGCCCAGCTATCATTGCTGGGGAGCATCTGATTATAATCACGGATGGCTATATGAAGTCGAGTTGGTTGTTCAGTGATATTGTTCCATTTGAAAAATGATGGCTCTTTCGGATTTTGTTGATAGGTACTTTTGCAACTTGAACAAACGTTGAAGTAATATATTGGGTAAATTATTACACAACGGTTTATTATGCTATCTACGCAGAAGGGGCATCTATACAGGTAAATTAAAAACACAGGTAATTTAAAAAACTAGTTCTAGAATATTTTGAGCTTGAAAATAACGAGTGTTGTTAAGTTTAATAAGTTTAAATTAGGATAAAAATACAAATCAGCCTTCGTAGCATTAAGTGTATTTACTAACTACTCAGGTAAATACTGTTGGTTCTTGATCAATGTAACTCATTCTCCAAACATTTAAGGTGTGCTTTGTCAATGAAACTACTGGTGCATACTACGCAGTAATAAATAGTGGTGGAAGTGACGAGCCTGGACGGGTCATTGACCTTAGGCTCGTAAACCAACATAAGTTTAGATCTTGTATTATGTATATAGCCTCTATAAAAATCAATATATTTGTTGTATAAAGTATTTGCTTAATAAACAATTGAAATTGAAAATGTCCCGTACAACTTTTGGTTTATTATTTTCAATAATAAAGCTTTGGAAAGGGGGGAAAAAAGTATTACATAACGGTTTATTATTTTCCTGATGCTTCATGAATAACTACAAGTAATATTAATGATCGAATTATTGAACCCCGCGCATTTGTATGAAACTTCAATCCCAGTACTCCATGTGTCCAGGGCATGTACCAACTCGAGTACTCCAGGGTACTCGATTTAGGGCTTTCCTGGGAGGAGCTCGAGGGTAGATATTGACCACAGAAAGCGGTGATCTACGCAGAAGGCACGGTGTTTAGGTATAAATTACACAACGCTTTCTTACACAAACGGTTTATTACACGCCGTTCATTATTTTACCTTAATATGCTTCATGAATAGCAGCAAATAATTAATTATTGAATTAGTGAATCCCTCACATTTTTATGAAATTGTAACTCTCGAGCCGGTTTCAGTACTCGATTTAGGGCTCTAGTGGCAAGCACAAAGGTAGGTATTGACCACAAGAAATAGTGATATACGCAGAAGGGGCATCTATGTAGGTAAATAATAAACCGTTGTGTAATAGTTTGTAGCGTGTTTTATTGCATTTTCGGATGCTACGTACCCTGAAACGTAAAACATTAAGTTTTGCGTGGGGGGGGGGGGGGGTTGAACTATTTTTTCAATGCTCGATTCCAAAGGTTCGTTACTGAAAATAATAAACCGAAATAGCACAGCGTGCCACAATGATAAAACTCGGTCCTCCAATAGGAATCATAAATATCCGCGTGACGTATGCAAGTGGCCTTTGTCTTTTACATGTTTTTTTCGATCCATAAAGCATATTTTCCTTCAAGTTTTCAACTTGTATGCGTAGAGGAACATTATTATAAAAACCGTGCCAAAAGTCTTCTTTGTGGATACCATGATAATTGCCTATTTCACTTTACAGCGATTGCGATATCATCGCCAATACATAGTCACTCAACTATGCTTACATAATCACAGTCTGTGGAGTTGGTTGTTCATATACCAGTGTTGATATCACAAGTCCATCCACAGTTGTACTCAGAAACGGCACAACACTGTGGATAGCATGTGAAGACCGATTTGAAGCTTCTCACTGTTGGAAACCTGGCTGAGATTACCAGTAGCTCAGTTCCGACTATTATTTACAATGTTTTCATTCACGTAGATAGTCTCCTTGCATTTTATTTATACACGAAGAACGGTGGTTATTGAATTCATGGCACACAGTTCACCACAAATATTATACGATAATGTTCCCATCGATTTTCTACCATCATTGAGTCGTGTCATACACCAATGCTCGAGCGCAATATATAGCGTTCGAATGGCTTCGGTGATTTAGATCCTCATCGTATTGTCAATTCCGCCGATAACTTGAAATAAAATGGCACATAACGTGTAACATTACCGCGGGCGAAGGCGATACCAGTGATGGAGGGCTGGCTGTTAGCCCACGTAAACACCGCCCATTCCTCCAGCCGACATCGAAACCAGACCGAAATAATACATAGAAGGAAGTTGATCGGTATTAGACGTTTTATTACCCATGAACCATTCCCCGAATAAAATATAATGCGCAATAGCTCAATAAATAACACTCTAGCATTATCGGCATGACTTTAACGTATGTGGCAATAATAGAAATTTGTAGAGGGAAAATGCCTCTTGCACATATTTAGTACTAGTTCATGGTTCAATATTCACAATATAGGTACGATGTAATTCACTGACATATTCCGCAGACATTTACTTACGGACGTATTACATGTTTTGGTTTATTATTTTCAATAATGAACCTTTGGAATTGAGCATGAAAAAATATTTTTTTAACCCCCCTCAAAATTTGATAGTTTCCGTTTCAAGGTAGGTATGTTGAATCCGAAAATGCAATACAAAAATTTCTGTCCGTCCGCCGTACTGACCACTTTTCTTAGTTAACAAAATTGACGAAATTCGGTGTATAGGTCCCATTTGGGGTCTAGTTAGTCCTCGAAGCTCGGCGTTAATGTCAGTCATCTCTAAGGGGTTCAAAATAGGGGTTGAAATTTGCAGAACTCCGTAGCTCGGACACTTTCAGTAGAAGGGTATGGTTTTTTAAAATACGTTTTGTTTTATCATTTGCAATAATGAACCATTGGAATCGAGCATGAAAGAAAAAATTCTAACCCCTCCTCAAAATTTGATGGCTTACGTTTTAAGGTACCTTTTAAGGTAAGGTAGGTTTTATGGTCCGAAATCACCATATCACCATCATCATTTGTATAATAACACTAGAAGTATTATCAACAGATGAATCAAAACAATTAAGTGCCACTGCCAATGATCAAAGATAATTTGTAAAAAAAAGGAGCCTAATTCGTGTTTTTGGGGGCCAAAATTGGTGGAAGCCATCAAATAAATGAACAACAATAAATGAACAGCCCGAATTTCTGTAGGTATGTCCGTTAGAATAATAAACCCATGTGACAAGGACTTTGAAGCGTTTTTGCATCAGGAACAACCTCTGAGAATTCACGGAATTATAAGCATTTATATAATTATATTATAATTATTATCAATATTTGCCTCCAAGGCGAAAAGGTTTCGCCAAACAGCGATTTTGAAAGAAATTTCAAGGTTCGGGAGGAAGGAACAGGTTTCTATAAACACATCCAACAGAAGGGGAAGGAACAGGTTTCTATGTGCACATTCAACACAACAACTGAGTTGTTTTCGGGAGGAACAGAGCCGCAGGAGCAGAAAACCCGGCCTTCCACAGGATCATATTCCCTCATTTCCCAATACGTAGGTATAAAAGGCGTATCAACTCGAACCGAGTGGGGCGTGAAAGTGTACGTCACTCAAACCTCGTCTCGACTACCTTCGCTGATTCGATAACGTAACCAGGCCCTGAGAGTTAATTCAGTTTTGAAAGAGTAAGAAGATAATTCGGGTGAGAAAAGGAAAGAGGAGGAGAAAAAAGGAGAAAACTCCTTTTTCTGGTTTGTTGGTGAGGGGAAAAGCTCCCTTCCCGCACTTCAAAGTTCTGAGACATTCACTTTAGGCAGGAGGAGATTGGAGGAAAATTGGTGGTTGTCGGGTGAATAGCAATAGCTTCGCCGCCTTCCAGCTCTATAAAACCTACTCGGTGGATTCAGATGGATCTTTCACCTGGAACGACACACAAAAAGGCTTTGACCCCCGTGGCGACACACGTCCTTCCTCCACAACACCAATCAGCGAATTACATAGGTAGCAGTCAATTACCTTCGCCATGGCGGGGAAAAGCCTTGTGACGTCGGAACTTTCAACGAGGGCTCTTCCTAACCGGTGTTCCCTTGTTTCTCGTCCTCTTTGATACCCCCGCCTCGGAAGACCCCCCAACAGTTCAACTCCACTCACCTATGTCAGACCAATTTGGCGCACGGTCGTAGACCAACCCCCATTTGGCCTCACTGGCAAAAAGAACAAAAACCCAGAAAATTATATATTTATTTATTTACAGTTTGTTTGTTTTGTTTACAGTTGCGGGACAAATGCCCGAATGCGCGCGAATATGGGTGCTTGGGGATGCTCCGTCAAAAGGCGGTTTTTTGTCCTGAGTCAAAGGCGGCGAATATTGGCTAACTAGTGTATTCGTGCAGCGCATACACATGCGGCCAAGTGTTTGGCGGCTTTGCTTCCCGAGGCAAGTTGAAAGCGCAGAGCTCGCGTTCATTAATAAGTGAACCCGGAGTGTGAATCACAGGAAACATTTTCCTGTGGTCCACACTCCGAGTTATAGCCGTGTTGTTGATGCGATTATCCAAAAGGAATCGATTTAAATCGAATCGATTTTTTAAATCAATTCAATTCAATTCGTTTATTACGGGAATATCCAATTAAAAATTGACCTAAAACAAACATTTTCATAAAAGTGATGATTTAAATTGTGATTTAGGTACATCATATTTTTGTGATGGAAAAGTTATGAGATGAGAAAGAGTTTCAGAATCGAATCGACCCATTGTTCATTGAAAAACGCTGCAAAGTCCTTGTCACATGGGTTTATTATTCTATTGGACTTACCAACAGAAATGCTGGCTGTTCATTTATTGTTTCTTTCATGTGCAATAATTGAAATAGCTATTTCTGATGGTTTCCACCAATTTTGGCCCCCAAAACTTAAATTAGGTGGTACATACGCTCCTTTTTTTTTAAATTATCGTTGATCATTGGTAGTGCCATTTAATCGTCTTGATCCACGTGTTGACACTTTTCCTAGTTTTATTCTACAAATTGATGGTGATTTCAGACGATTTCGCAGGTTTTTGACTCATAAAAAATCAATTTTGGGAGCTGAACATCTGGTACAACCTCAATTTTCCACTCCTTGGTCAAAATCGACTTCATATTCGGTCTTCTCGCCCAAAAAAAACATGAAAAACGATACCTTAAAAGCTCATGTTACCAACATGTTGCTAAAACGCGAAAAGTACCTATTTTTACACACATTTTCACCCATAACACCCCTGGGTATATTCCGATCGGGCTGAAAAGTTTCGGGACACAAATAGGGCCCAAATGGAGCATGTGTGCGAAAGAACGACTTTTTTAGAGCAAAAATGAAGCCTGTACACGTGATACGGCGTACGGCGTACGGCGGACGGCGGACGGCGTACGGCGTACGGCGGACGGCGGACGGACATTGCATTTTTGGAATCTACGCACCTTGAAACGGAATAGAAAAAAGTTTGAGGGGGTGTTATCAAATTTTTTCGTTGAGCGATTACATAGGTGCATTATTCACAGAATAATAAACCAAAAATAATCGGAAAGTTCATCGCCGCCTGCCCGAATATGCGTGGATGCTCGGGGTTGAGAGCCAACATCGCATGTGTGTGCGGGGTGCGCGTCAAGATTCGGCAAACTCCGAGCATAGGGCGAGTATGGGCGAATATTCGGTGTTGGGCCCAACACCGCAAGTGTAACCGCGGCTTTAGATGGAATGGAAAGGGGAATAAACCTGGAGAACCGAGCAACCTGCCTTCCTCGGCGGAAATAGGGGTTCTGAATTCTAGGAAAATTAATCCGTCGCAAACCACGGACTGCAGAGCGGGGAAAGGGATTTTTTAAGAACTGGGTTCAAAGGTATTTTCAGAAGTCGGGTAAACAACTGACACGCCATCCTAATGCTGGTCTCTGATTGGCTTCTTCAAAAATTCCGTTTTTCTTGCCCGCTCGGTCACCTGCCCCTTCAGGCCTTTAGTATCCAGCAGTTTGTTTTCGGACGTTGGAGAATGAGTACGAGTACCGCGATTGAAATTATTTCGTTGTTTTTGGTGTAAAAGTGTTTAGATTCAATGTTTTCCTGCGCTTGTTCAATGAATATGGAAGAACTCGACTTCCACAACTGTGAGTACCTGCCTCCTTGGTATCGTGATTATCGAATTTCCCATTTTTAAAACATTGGGGACGAAGTGCACATTTATGCCGACTTCAAAATTCAAAACTTCAAAACTTCAAAACTTCAAAATTATGGACTGCGTTAGGAGCTCGACTCGGCGTGCAGTTCATTCTATTCGTCTTCCGTATAGAATTCTGCTCTGTCATCGAGGCCGTACGCCGTTCTTAGCCATTTTCTCAGTTGCCATGAACGAAAATTGATGAAATTCGGTTTATAGGTTCCGTTCGGGGTCTAGTTGGTCCTCGAAGCTCGGCGTTCAAAATAGGGGTTGAAATTTGCAGAACTCCGTAGCTCGGACACTTTCAGTAGAAGGGTATGGTTTTTTTAAATACGTTTTGTTTTATCATTTGCAATAATGAACCATTGGAATCGAGCATGAAAGAAAAAATTCTAACCCCCCCTCAAAATTTGATGGCTTACGTTTCAAGGTATGTAGAATCCAAAACTGCAATAACAAAAATGTCTGTCTGTCCGCCGTACGCCGTACTGGCCACTTTTCTTAGTTACCATGAAACAAAATTGATGAAATTCGGATTATAGGTTCCGTTCGGGGTCTAGTTGGTCCTCGAAGCTCGAACTTACTGTCAGTCATCTCTAAGGGGTTCAAAATAGGGGTTGACATTTTCAGAACGCCGCAGCTCGAAAACTTTCGGTAGAAGGGTATGGTTTTTTTTACGTTATTAAATTTTTTGTCTTGAGCTAAACAATTTTTTGAGACCACCCGGAGCATTGTACGTCCAACCAGTGCACCAAAAAGCTTCGTCAACACGATCGTGAATCAAACGGTATAAATCCGGCCGGGATTTCATCACTTGGGAGCACCTGATTGTAATCAAGGATGGCTGTATGAAGTGGAGTTGGTTGTTCTGCGATATCATTACATTTAATTAGTGATGGACTATTGGATTTTGTAGGTAGGTACTTGTGAAACTTGAACAAACGTTGTAGTATTATTGATGGGTAAATTATTACACAACGGTAAATTATTACACAACGGTAAATTATTTCATTACGGTAAATTATTACACAACGGTAAATTATTACGCAGCGGTTCATCTACCAAGAAGGGGCTGGATTCTGTTGATCGGCACTTTTGTAACTTGAACAAATGTTGAAGTATTGTTGATGGGTAAATTATTACACAATGGAAAATTATTACACAACGGCAAATTATTACACAACGGCAAATTATCACACAACGGTAAATTGTTACATAACGGTAAATTATTTCGCAATGCTAAATTAGGGGATTTCTAATTTGCAGGTCAGCCTTATCACATAATAAAATTATTAGTTTCCGTGACTGCGTATTTTTATTATGTGATAAGGCTGACCTGCAAATTAGGTGGTCCCCTAAATTATTACACAACGGTAAATTATTACGCTACGGTTCATCAACCAAGAAGGGGCTGGATCTTGTTGTTGAAGTATTATTGATGGGCAAGTTATTACACAACGGTTCATTATATGTACTTGACCACGAAGGTAGGTATTGACCACAGAAAACAGTGATCTACGCAGAAGGGGCATCCATTTGACTCCGTATCAACAATTTTTCTTCAGAACTTTATTTTTGCGTTTCTTTTTGCCGTTCTAGTTACAGCTTGCCATCGACAGAATTATTTTAGCAACATTTAACTCGTGATTTTGATAGGTACCTAGTAACGAGAACAGGGTTAGGTACTAACCTACGGAGGGTCTGCGCTCTATATAAGATGTATAGAATAGTACATATTATATTATATAGACGGATTATCTATACAGAGAGATGTGATCTGTAACAGAAGGGTATTCTGTACAACATAATAAACCGTTGTGCACGGATTTTCAGCGTTTTTAAATTGATATTGAACTACAGAATTTTTTGAGACCACCCGGAGCATATACGACCAGTCGTTCCTTTGCACCGATAATTTCGTCAACATGATTGTGAATCAAACGGTATCACGCAGTTCCTTCAAAAACCCCCACATATTTCGGTGAGGCGTGTGCATATGGGCAAACAATTTACGTACGGCACTTTCCATACTTAGAACCGTCTTCAATTACGCACTGGACACCTTTATTGTAGTCGTAGTGACAGCAAACATCGTAAAAAGACAGGGTAACAGTGAAGCGTCGGCACGAAATGAACTGACTCGATGAACTAGATAAATCTATTTATCTACACCATAGCAATGTTTACATAGATGATGTTAACCTATTACACCCAGTAAACTCCTCCACCTCCGGTTCTCAGCAACTTTCCTTCAACCAAATATGCAACAAACTTCATGCAGACAATTAGCGTTTTTTTTTTGTTTTTTTTTCGCGATTTCGCAATCTTTTCCGACGGCCCCTTGCTGGATTGGCGCTTTCGTACGCCTCCACCAAAGTCAATACGAAAAAAATTATATTAAATTCGTGAAGAAAAATGTATACCTATTAATATACAAATTTAAATATTTTATTTTAATATACAAATATTTGTTTATATTTTTTTAATATACCTAGGTAATATTTCATTTCATTAATTTTTTTATTTTTTTAAATATATATATCTATTTTTTTTTTGTGTGCATATTTTATGCCTATTTCATTTTATTTTATATTTTATTTTATATATTTTGATATTCTATGAAGAGGAAGAAGAAGAATCCATGCTTATTCGTGATAAATCATATTAATAATATTATCCTAGGTAAATCACATTGTGGGACTGGGCTTTTGGGCCAACTGTCCAAGCAGACGGATATCAGGTCCCCCCCCCCCCCACAAAGTAGGTACGGCATACATATCACTAATATATGACTGTTAACATTATATGGCTATTACTTTTAATATATATCATTGTGATTGTAACAGTAAATGTAACATAATAAGTATTGCCATAACACTACAACATTAAGTTTAGTAAATTAATATTATTATTTTAATGCAAATTCGACCTTCGTTTAATGCAAATCAACCTCGTTCCTGTTGGTGTCTTTGCAGTATTGTAATACCTAGAGTTCCATACTCGCCTGTTTATTATAATGAATTATATATTATGATTATGTTTATTATAACACCTGTTTATATTAAAAGCCTCTGCATGCAAAAATAATTATTTGATATTCTATGTGCTTATAATATTGTTTATATTTTATGTAATATTGAAATTTATATATCAAATTCATGAAGAAATATGGAATTGCGTTAAGTTCTCCAATCGTGTAACAAGAATATGCATGGTGGTTCGGAAATCATGAGTCAATATAATTACGAGTATTTATACACTCAGAACGTTGATTTGAATTCGTTTTCATTTCAGTAATAAGCTCGCTGTTTGCCACATTAGTCTACTTGACGAGACAGTTTTGATTGTTAATGTGACATTGTGAGACAACAATCGGCCCCATTTAGCGGGAGGCTCCCAGAACTGATTGCAGCCGCGCCATTGACTCTGTCAACATCTCCCTGTCCGCTTCCTCCCGACAAATTTGGTTTTCTCCCTCATTTCACTCATCCAAACACAACGGGCTCACTTATTAAACAGTAATGAAAACCGTTTCTCTCCCCAAGGCTGTATTACATAACAATTATTGCTCTGAATGAGTCGAGGTTAATTTGCATTAGGACGTTCAATATCAGGAGAAACGGGCTTGAAGTAGACTGGGGAGAGGCGATTGCGGTAGGAGTTGGTCCCAATATCCCGGTACCTGTTCCCCCTCGCTACTCCTCCCTTTCCACGGCCTTAAGTGGGAACTTGACATCTAACGATATTAATACAACCTGGTTTGCTAAGCCTCTCATCCCCCGATCCCACCTCAACACCAAACTTCGCCGTTCGCGATGTACAATTTTCGCTCAGCTGGAACTTCAGGCTCGGAGTTAATTGGATTTTTAATTACACTTTGTGATCGTCTTAATGAAAACTTACCACCATCGTAATATTATATACGGCTGGGTATATCCTAAAATCCAATGTTCTTGTTGTGCGATCTCAAAATATTACGTATATCGAAGTTTTGCTGTTATTAGAAAGGTGACCACTTGAGCCAGTTTTCTTATCCATAGCGCGACATATGGGCTGTAAAGTCAATTGAAATATTTCAGTTTTGATACTGTGGCTCTAAGAGAGAAATTTCAATTCTGTATATTATTCCTCTCACATACTTCTCAAAGTGATTTTCTATTGAGAAAATGAAAATCAGAAACAACCCATAGATGATCAAGGGAATTACTCATAATCGTGAAAAAAATTTTCAGTACTGAATTTCATTCAGTACCAAATTGTTTACTCCCATGTTCCTATTATAAATATAATGAAATTTCTCCTTACTGGGAGAAAGTTCAGATCATGGATAGGTACGTCTTTTCGAATGAAAAAGAAAACTCCTTCTAAATACAGTATAATCATCAACGTTATCTGTACAGGGCACTCAGCTGATCTGACGAGCACCTAAAATTCGTATGAGACCTTGCTGAGGAGCTGTGGTTCAAGTTTCAAGTCGATAGGTCGACCTGCAACAAAGTTATACAATTTTTCGTATTTCACCCTCCCTCTAAACTACCCTTAATAGTAGTCCGATCTTGAAGGCGAGGATCTTCAGCCAGTTAGATTCCAAACAGAGCCTTCATACAAAATTTCAACACTCTAGCACCCCAGGAAGTGTTAAAAAAAACGATGATTTTTTTTCGTCACACAGATTTTAGAATGAACCCCAGCCCTAAAGACATATCCATGTCGATAACATGAGAGTCCAACCTGCATGTTAAATGTAAGCAAAAATCACCTGTCGTGCTAATGAAGTAGATGTTGTGAACTCGATGTATTGTAATTTGTTTTAAATTTGTTACTCCAATGGTGTTAAATAATATTATTTTCTTGTTTCTTTGTTTTTCCACGCTGTATTTATCCGTGTACTTGGGGTTGCCCGTACTCAAACAAATAAATAAATAACTGATGATTTCCAGGACGGAAGGGGCTTTCAAAATGCTCACAGTATTGCGGAATTCGCCTTGGGGGGCGAAAAGCTGCCCGCCAAACAGCGTTGAAAGGAATTTCAAGGTTTGGGGGGGGGGGGGGGGTACCTACCTACCTGCTTACTCAGCACCTACTTTTGACGGGTAAATATTTACAACAGGGTTGTTTTTTTTTGCTTTGTTAAAAAAAAAAAAAAATGACGTCTTTTATCGTTGATGAAGTAAACATTTGTCCCAGCACCTAAAACAATTTCTGCGTACCTAATTACCTCAAAATAAGGCACTTCATTTGAGCATAACAAATGTGTGTGCAAATGTTCAGCTCGATCCGTTATGTCCGTGAGGCTGTAGCCCTGTCGAAGAAGAACAACAAGAAGAAAAACTTGAAAAATAGCGATTTTCAAAATTCCACAACTCCGACACCTGATGGTCCCGAGGTTTGAAATTTGGGACACCTCAGGTTTGAAAATGGGGGACTACTCAGATTTGGAATTTGGGACACCTCAGATTTAGAATTTGGAATTTGGGACACCTCAGGTTTGAAATTTGGAATTTGGGACACCTCAGGTTTGGGATTTGGAAATTTGGGGGCACCTCAGGGGATTTGAGATTTGGGAACACCTCAGGTGTTTGGAATTTGGAAATGTGGGGACACCTCAGGGGATTTGAGATTTCGGGACACCTCAGGTGTTTGGGATATGGACATTTGGGAAACCTCAGGTTTGGAAATTTGGGACACCTCAGGATTGGAATATGTACACCTCAGGTTTGGAAATTTGGGACACCTCAGGATTTGAATTTGGACACCTCAGGTTTTGAATTTGGGGCACCTCAGGTTTGGAATTTGGAAACCTCAGGTTTAACATTTGAGATACCTCAGAGGCCCCTCGAGAATGGGTTTACGAAATATAAACACCGGATACCCTCAGGGGGCGGTGTCTAAAAAATCCTACTTGTTCTATCGTGTAAACTGTGTTCTTGTCGCTTTGGAGGTTGTCGGTTTTCTTGGCCGGCGGGAAGCTCCTTCGTCCCAAGACACGTACGGTGATTAGAGTTCTTTGATTGTTGTTCTGCTCACATCATTTGATAACAACGAGTAACTTGTAAGTGATTAAATAACCGATTACAAGTTGCTTAAGAACATAATCAATAGAGCGCGTCTGGTGTTTCCTCACAACTTTAGATCACTATAAACCATCGCAATGAAGCTGCAGCTACGAAGTCGGTTGTTTTCACGTAACAGGCAAGGGTCCTCTGGAAAAAGTACAGCATGGTCACTTCAAAATTCATAGAGAGTTATAATGATAACAAAATCAGCTCAGCAGTTAACAAAGTTCGAGTCTGTTGGCAAGTTGTGCATTCCCAACTGAATATCAGATCAAGGGGACTCTCTTCACCCACCTAATCTCAGTGCGCAGGGTTTCAGCGATGAATTTTCTGCCTTCTTTGACCAGTACAAGTCTCCCAGTTCGGATTCATCTTATCAGTGGGTTTCTCTCTGCGGCCCCTGCTCACCCCAGTTTGTTTAAACTCAGAGAAGTATCAGTCGAGGAATTTTATGACGTTTCATGAAGCTGAACAATTCGAAAGCTGCTGAATATTTTGGCGTAACAACTGAGATGATCAGAGGCACTGCTGTTTTTCTGTTAGAGCCTTTCACTTATCTTGTGAATCGATATTTCACATCTGGCTACTTTCCCAAATGCTTGCAGTTCGCCGCTGTGACTCCCATACCTAAGAATGGAAAATTCCTTAATTTATGATGACCATCGGCCCATTTCCAAGTTGCCGGTTCTGGTAAAGGTTATTGAGCATCTGGGCTTGAGACAGATTCGGGAGCACCTGGGCTGTATGAAGGTACTACACACGGGACAATTCGAGTTTCAGGCTGGTAAGAGTAGTACATCCCTTGCTGCTTGCTCCTTGGTTTCTGATATTCTGAGGAGTCTCGAAGATGGAAATCTCACTACTATTCGCCTTTTTGACTTGAGTAAAGGCTTTGATGCGGTGCCTCATAATACGTTGCTTACTAAGCTTCATCACTGCGGATTCGACAAGGCATCGTTGTCTTTCTTCAAGACTTCTTGGTGGGCTGGAGGAAGACGGTTTTCTATAGTGGTTCTGAGCAGGGATCAGTTCTCGGGCCAACTTTGTTTTTGCTTTACATCAATGATCTAGCGTACCAATATTCACTGACACTGCAGCGGAAATATGTCTCTTTGCTGATGATATGATCGTGCTTGCATGTGGTCTTCGCCCTGATGCCTCACTTTTAATATGGAGTCAGCTGATGAACTCGTCCAGGCTTGGTGCACTGCCAACTGTCTCACACTGAACAGTAAAAAGACTCAGGATCTTCAATTTTTTTTTTTGACCTGAGTTCGTGATACGTGTTCCTACGTCTTGTTATTTTTATATAGTCGATAAGTTTGTGTTATACTGTTAATTTTAAGTCGTTCATGTGACGATTGTTATACCTACCGTGTTGGTTCAGCAATAAAAAAAGTGTGACTTTGACTTTGAATTGGTTCGAGATCGGTGTCCAAAATTATCTGGTGGAATTTACTGACTCAGACGAACAAACACAAACATGTAAGACTGTGGGACTTCGTGACGAAAGAAACTTGCAGTGGAAGAGCTAAATAAGAGACTTTCTAACTCTTCACTAATTATCCCAGAAATCTCATTGAAAATTTAATAATAAATACCGACTTAGTAGTGATAAATGTGATTTATGAATTTCCGGCAGTTAACGTTTTCGGGTAGCGGAACTGGATGAGGCGTTATTGGGTTCGCCATTAAACGGCGTGGTACTGAGGACCGTTCGTAATTCACTGCTTTTTTTTGTTGAGGAAATTAGATTTTGTGACCAGAGGGGGAAACTTGATGGCTATGATTGGCTAACTAATTGCAAGGCCGATTGCCGAGTTGGTGAGGGAGGCTCCTGTAAGATGGGAAATATTGTTGTGAGGGTTGATGACTACTGGGAAGCCGTTCCAACATATGGACTTTACTTTCACCTTGTAGGTGTGTAGGTGCTTAGTAAAGTGGCGAGTGGTTGTGTTACGTGTATCAAAGTGCGTCACAAGGATAGTCTTATCTAGCTATTCTAGACAACGTGGTTTTAGATTATGGGAACCGGTTATTATATCTGTTTGTCGGTATAGATGAGGACGTTGAACGTTGAAAGTTGAAGTTAGTTCAAGTGGGATTAAGCAGGTGTTTTTTTTTTTTTTGTTATAGCTAGCTGTCATCCCACAGTCACAAAACAAAAAACGCTGCAAATGATTACACAAAGGTTTATTATTTACCTGTATAGATGCCCCTTCTGCGTAGATTACTGTTGCTGTGGTTAATTCCCTCGATCTCCCCCCAGGAAAGCCCTAAATCGAGTACTGGAGCCGGACCCAGCATAAAAGTTCCCTACAAATGCGTGGGATTCAATAATTCAATGATTATTTATTTGTAAGCAGTTATTCATGAATCATGAGGCGAATAATAAACTGTTGTGTAATAATTTAACTGTATAGGTGCCCCTTCTACGTAGATAGTATGATGAACCGTTGTGTAATAATTTGCCCATCAATATTACTTCAACGTTTGTTCAAGTTGCAAAAGTACCTATCAACAATATCCAAAACAGCCTTCATTTTTCAAATGGAACAATATCACGGAACAACCAACTCCACTTCACACAGCCATCCGTGATTACAGATGCCCCCAAGTGATGATATTTGGGCCAGATTTATACCGTTTGATTCACGATCGTGTTGATGAAGCTTTTCGGTGCACACGAACGGTTGGTCGTACAATGCTCCGGGTGGTCTCAACAAATTCTTCAGTTCAAGACAAATTTAAAAACGTTAAAAAAACCATACCCTTCTACTTAATGTTTTCGGGCTACGGCGTTCTGAAAATTTCAACCCCTATTTTGAACCCCTTAAGGATGACTGACAGTAACGCCGAGCTCCGAGGACCAACTAGACCCCGAACGGTACCTATAAACCAAATTTCGTACATTTTTGTTCATGGTAACTAAGAAAATTGCTAAGTACGGCGAATGGCGGACGGATAGACATTTTTTCATTGCATTTTCGGATTCTACGTGCCTCTAAACGTAAGCCGTCAAAATTTGAGGGGGTTTAAATTATTGGTTTATTATTTTCAATAATGAACCTTTGGAATCGAGCATGAAAAAAAAATAAAAAATTAATGGTTCAAAATTTGATGGTTTACGTTTCAAGGTATGTAGATTCCGAAAATGCAATAAAAAAAATGCTGTCCGTCCGCCGTACGCCGTACTTCGCACTTTTCTTAGTTACCATGAGCCAAAATTAACAAAATTCGGTTTGTAGGTCCCGCTTGGGGTCTAGTTGGTCCTCGAAGCTCGGCACTAATGTCAGTCATCCCTAAGGGGTGAAAATATGGGTTGAAGTCTCCAGGACGCCGTTATCTCGAATTTTTTATGGTTTCAAATAGTTCTTGAACTTGGGAGTTTTTTAAGACCACTCGGATCATTGTACGTCCAGCCGTTCTTTCACAGTAAGGCCCAGAAGGTTGCACCGACAGGCATTTTCGACGCAGATAATGCAATTATTTACATTCAGCCAAATATCATCACCAGGGACGCGCTAACAATCGGGAATTGGCCCGAGATCATAATTGTTAGGGAACACATGATTATATTCACGGAGTATGAAGTCGAGTTGGTTGTTCTGTGATATTATTTCATTTGAAGAATGATGGCACTTTTGGAATTTGTTGATAGGTAGTGAGACTTGAACAAACGTTGAAGTATTATTGATGGGTAAATTATTACACAACGGTAAATTATTACGCGACGGTTCATTACACCATATATGTAGAAGGGGCTGGAGTTTGTTGGTAGGTACTTTTGCAACTTGAACAACCGTTGAAGTATTATTGATGGGCAAATTATTACACAACGGTAAATTATTACTGTAAGGTACATTATTGCACAACGGTTCATTATACTATCTGCGTAGAAGGGACGCCTATACAGTTAAATTATTATAAAGCGGTTTATTATTTGCCTCATGCTTCATTAATGAATACAAAATTATTAATGATTGAATTATTGAATCTCGTGCATTTATTATAGGAAACTTTAATTCCGGGGCCGGCTCCAGTACTCCATTTAGGGCTCTCGTGTGGGTTGTGGGCTGTATGAGGGGGGGGGGGGGGCTCGAGGGTATACTGACCAAGTAAAACCGTGATCTACGCAGAAGGGGCATATATACAGGTGTAATAATTTGCAGCGGTTTTTTTTTTCCATGCTCGATTCCAAAGGTTCAATATTGAAAATGATAAACCAAAGCACAGCACAAACAACAAAATACAATCCCTAAAATGATAAACAATGATAACGAAACAATTCTAATGAGACAGTCTAACGATGCAATCCAATGATAAACGATACAATCTAATGATGCAATCTAACGATAAACAATTCTAATGATACAATCACTAAAACGTAAACCATCAAATTTTGAGGGGGGGTAAGAATTTTTTTTTTCATGCTCGATTCCAATGGTTCATTATTGAAAATAATAAACCAAAATGACAAACAATAAATTATTCTGTTGATAAATTCTGTCGATCATTTTAATTTGTAATTTTAACAAAACAGCGAAGAAAACTATGCAACGCGCCATGCGTTTATGAAACTTTTGCTCTGATTCTAAAACCTCGAAACTCTTTATATATCTCTATAATAATTTGCGTCACAGGAAACAGTCAATGTGCAGTCTTCAAGCAGTCTTCTGCTTGAGTGAAAGTAAACTTTAGCTGTCCTCACATGTATATGACATAATTATCATGACGGTCCAACGAGTAGAATCTCAAAAACCATTCGGGTATTTTATGTTGATCACCAATGTACCTACGATGTATAACGTGAGTACTAGTTTGACTATATCGATCTCACTCAGGCAGTGTGTATAAGTAGCGTACTCGATAATTTATTAATATAATATAAATGTTTATGCTGAATCTTACCATAGTTTCGTATATCATGGCCGTTCCATCATTATGTTGACTGATATATATTTTTTCGTTCGTTTCAGGTCAGTATTGACGCTAGTACCTACACGCGTTTGATACGGCCCATAAATCTTGACATCGAATGGTAACCGTAAGTTCAAATTGCTTCTCATTATCATTGGTTTACTTTATCGTGTAGCTAATATTGCCAACAAATTTTACGGATTTTCATTCCATAAAGTGTAACTTATAACCAGAAGGTGATGATAACATCCAATTTCGAGTAGAATAAGTTGAACCCAGCTGATTCCGGAAACGTAAGTTTCGCAATCAATACCACTGCACTTATTTACTCGACGACTATTTATACCTACCTATATATACCTACATGATATAAATAAGCAAATTAAGTAGCAATCTATTATGCAGCTGTAAATATTGTATGGTGTGTGTCCTTGGCACATCGAAATGTCTAATTGGCGCGAATATACAATCACCTGATACAAACTCGAGGGGCAATGTTATGTACCTACCTGAATAATCAGGGATACCGCTGCAACTGGTGTATACACACCCATCCCCACCGTCTGGACCCGCCCTGACTTATGGTAGGCAACTGAGCAACACGCGGTTCATATCGCAACAATAATATTGATCCACTGGCGTTAGATAAGCTTCATTAACCCATTATTCCAGTTAGTTAGATACATTGGCTTAGGATGATTCAACGTACAATTATAATTCCCCAGCAGAACTCATCATCATACAATCCATGTACAGCCGTTAGGCTTCGTTTCAGTAACATGGTGAAATCAATTGGACAAAAATACGTCACAATCAACCCAAATCAATCCGTCGATAGTAGGTACCATGACATTTCTGTTGTAATCAACATAATTGATAGATGATTGAAATGGAATCAAATAATTGCCTCCTGTCATCAAGCTATATCTACACTGACATAATTGCTCAACTAAATAGGAATGGACGTCATTGAAGTGCTTATGTGGGTGTTACACTAACTATCCTATTAAATACATAGCAGTAGATTATTACCATTATTATCAAAGTAATTTTATGTTCATATGCCTGGTGTACGGTGTGCTAATAAATGAGGTAGAATTAGTGGCTCGTTCTTGTTTCCATCATATTGTTTGTTGCAGGATCTTTCGAACCCTTCCAGGTTTAGAGGCCAGTGCTTGGCAGCTATACTGCCGTACAAAGGAAGAACGCCTCATCTATAAAATTGTCGAAAATGTGGTTTTCAAATATTACCCCCCTTAATTTTTGGTGCTCTTTCCAATGGGGAAGTCAAAAATTAAAAATTTATTTCGGAAAATGTACAAATATCAATTCAAAAATTTGAAAAAATGTGGCAATAAAAGGTACAACGCCTTTTTTGAACTATTTCATGGTAAAACGCCTCAATTCGGCACCAAAAACGCCTCAACTTGTCAATTGGTACTTTAGATTCAAAGGTAAAACGCCTCATCTCAATGAAAATCAACACAAGGCGTTTTACCTCTTACTAGCTGGCTTCATTTCCGAGGTTGAGGCGTCTTCCTCAAATTTTTATGACAGCTGAGCAAACATGAGGCGTTTTTAGGCAACTGCAAGCATTGTGCCTGTTCCCAATACATTAAATTTTTTTCTTCCGGTGGAGAAGGGGTTGCTTGGGGAAGTCTAATCGATATCCCTGTGATAATCTCAACTCTCTGGTCTAGGAGGGGGACTCTCGAGGGTCCACCCTCACTGTCACACTCTGTCACAACTTTGTGTACCACTTTGAAGTATAAAGCCAAGTATAAAGTAAGGTTAATTATATACCAAGTATAAAACTTAGTATTCAAGTAATTATCATGATTTATATGATTTTTAAACGTGTACAACAAAAAATAGGAATCAGGTACAACATTATTTAATAGGTGTGTGATGAATTTAGAATTTTCATCACGGTGGCGTGGAAGGAAGGTGAGTGAGTGAATTTAGGTGAAGGAGATGAAAGGAGGAAAAGTCGCAGGCGGCTGTAATCAACCGAACATCTACGACTTTGGAGGAGAGAGAGGTGGATGAGGGAATTTTTACCTAGGCGGCTGTAGTCAACCGTTCATCTAGGTAAAGGAGAGGAAAGGAGGAAAGGAGAGGTCCCTTGTCTAGGCGGCTGTATTCAACCGATCATCTAGACAAGGAGGAGGAGAGAGGAGGTGAAATTCTCAGGCGGCTGTAGTCAACCGATCATCTGAGAGGGAAGGTAAGAGAGAGAAGAGAGAGCTGGTTAGAGGAAGTGTCGAATGAAGCTTGAGCGCCAGGATCCGGGGTTTTATAGTACTTGGGGGCCTCTCCCTCCAGCTCCTTGCAGGGAGCTGGTAGTGGGGCCCCAGGTTGAGTAACCCTGGGTTCTGTCGCCTGTCCCCACTCATATCTTTATTTACGGAGCTTTAGTTTGGCGTTTGGATATTGGTGAGAACTTAATATGATAGGAGTGTTCCCGGGAGGGACTCACGACAGAGGTCCCCCCAGTTTGAACCAATATTGGTGCTGAAGGCGCAAGATGACAGGAGCTGAGGGCTACGGCAAACAAGAGGTGGTCGCTGAAGGCGCAAGGTGACAGGAGCTGAGGGCTACGGCAAACAAGAGGTGGAGCTGAGGGCGCAAGGTTGACAGGGGCTGAGGGCCAAGGCAAACAAGGGTTGAGCTGAAGGCGGTTCTTAACTCTAGGAGTAAAACGGTACAGGCAGTATAGGTAGTATGTACATAGTAGTAGTGACATAGGATAAGAAGCGTAGGTAGGTTAACATAATAGAAAATAAGTAGGATGTACAAGAAGTAAACATAATAGCAAATAAGTAGGATGAGTTGATGAATATGTACAAGGCTGGCATGACAAGGGTGGTGAGAGTATTTACAGGATGATGGGAGTTTTGGTCAGGATTCATAAACATTTGGCATTTACGAAAGTGATCGGCGAGGGCGAGATGAGGAGGATTGACAATATTTACAGGGCGTACAACAGTTACAGTATTTACAAGATTTACAATATTTACAATAAATGCAATATTTACAACATTCACAATATTCGTGCAAATGTGGGGGACAAAGTGGAACGGGGTGTTGGAAAACCGCCGATTCCTGGGTGTGTGTTGGGTGTGGTGAGTGACGGTGAGTGTGTGAGTGAAGTGTGCGGGGGTGGTGTGTGCCCATAGCTCGTGGCGAGGCGGGCACGGCGGGGCTCCGAGTTCCGGTACAGTGCGAGTGGATTAAGAAGACACTAGCACTGTTCCGGAATCTCAAGGCCCCGCCGTGATTGCTCAGAGCGGGGCGGGGAATTTGGCCGCCGGGACGTGGGGAACGTGGGGACGCTCCCTCCGTCCGTTTCGCCGCCCGGGCCGTGTCGTCCCGGCGGAAGCTATCGTGGATATCCCCGGCGACGGAGGGGGGGGAGGGGGTGTTTGAGGGGGAGAAACAGACGTGGGGGGGTCGAAAATTGAAAATGGTGGGGGCGGTAAAATTGGGGGGGCTGAATTTACTGGGGGGTTGGTGAATTGAACGGGGGGTGGGGGGTCGAAATTTGTTGGGGGAATGCTGATTTGAACGGGGGGCGGGGGGGGCACGAGTTCCGCGAGGCGGAACTCGCGAAGGATGGAGGACATTAACGGGTCCGTGGGGGAGTAGGGAGGGTGTACCCCCGTGGCCTGAGCCGTGCGAAATTCGCGCAGGATTTTCCACTGGGGGTACTTCCATCGCCGGGGCCGGGGAGGTAGTCCGGAGATCCTTAGCGGGACGAACGGAAGCGGTGAAGTCGGCCCGGGCGAAGGGGGTAGGGGGGAGAGCGGTTCCGGGACGAAAACGTCCCGGAGAATCGCCGCCATTTCCGGATCGGAATCGAAATCCGGAAACGGCGACGGAGGTGACGGGTGCATCGGGAAGAGGTGCGACATTGCGAACGGACGGCGGGAGACTGATAGTGTTAGTGGGTTGGGTTAGCACAGGTGCGGGTTTACACCTGGCCAACGGGACTGTATGTGGTTTGCCGTCAATTAACAGGGTTGCGGTGTGTGTGTTGTGCGGACGACTTGAAAGGGCCCGGCATAAAGTGGTTGGAAAGTTTTATGGATGCCGGGCTCCTTCAGGTACATGTGTGTGGTGGTGAAAAAGCGTCTGGGATAAGTGGTGTCGTTTGTCGGTGTTGTTGAGTGTAGCGGTTCCCTGTTAATTGACGGTGTGTGATTTGGGGTGAAAATGTCGGCTGGTAGACGTAGTGGGTCTTTGAAGGCATTTTGTGCGGGGCTGGTTTGGTCTGAAGGACGGGCTGATGTTCGAAGGCTGAGCAAAATGTAGGGGAGAGATTTTGTCCAGGAGGGGGAATTGGCTGATGTAGAAATGGCTTGTTTCAGGACCGAGTGCCACCGCTCTATTTTCCCGTTGGATTGGGGATGGTAAGGGGTAGTGTGGATTTTCTGGATCCCGAGGGAGCGTAGCAATTCGGAGAAGTGGGCCGATTCGAACTGCCTCCCCTGATCGACCGTGATTGTTCGCGGACAACCGTAACGGCTAACCCATTGAGCGAGGAAAGCCGTTGCGACGGTGTCCGCGGTGATGTGGGCGAGCGGAATGCACTCAACCCAGTTGGTGGCACGGTCGATCATTGTGAGGCAGTATTTCTTCCCCTCGGATGGGGGAAGGGGGCCCACTAGGTCCAAATGTACATGCTCCCACGGGAGGGAGTCGGGGATTGGTTGAGGAGGGACATGGGGGTGGGCCGAGACTTTGAAACGCTGGCACTTCTGGCACCCCAGAACCCAGTTACGAATATCTGTATTCATATGGGGCCAGAAGTACCGCGTTTTGATGAGGTCCCGGCTCGCCCGAATGCCAGGATGGTGAAGAGAATGGTAGTGGAGGAACAACTGCCGCCTCAACCCTGGTGGGACGTAGGGGCGCGGTGAATCGGCCGTCACGTCGCACCAGAGGTCGAGGGGAGGTAGTTGTTCCAACTTGGAAGCGGAAATGAGGTTGGAAAGGGCGGGGTCAGAGGTGGGATCTTGTTTGGTTTTGAGGGATTGTGGGGAGGGGAATGGCAGCAACTCCGCCACCGGCGCGGGGGTAGGGGTGGGTCGGGAGAGCGCGTCCGCCATGCAGTTGTCAGCCCCCGGCAAATATCGGATATCGGATGTGAATTGTCCGATAAACTCGAGTTGCCGGAGGCGACGCGGGGAGGCGGATTTGCGGTTCTGAAGGAGGGCGTGGGTCAGGGGCTTGTGATCTGTAATGACAGAGAACTGCCTGCCTTCCACGAAGTCACGAAAGTGCTTGATGGCTTCGTGGATGGCGAGGAGTTCTCTGTCGAAGGTAGAGTAATTTTTTTGGGTGGGGGATAACGTTTTTGAAAAGAAGCCAATGGGTTGGGGGGTGGCGCCGGTGTGCTGGTGGAGCACTGCCCCGATGGCCCAATCGGACGCATCGGTTGTGATGGAAAGGGGAGCGTGAGGGTCGGGATGGGCTAATAGAGCGGCGTCTACTAGGTCCTGTTTGCAAATTTTGAAAGAGGCGGAAAGTTGGGGGGTCCAGGTGATGGGGCGGTTGTCATTTTTTTTGGAGGGTTGGGGGATGGCTTGTATGAGTGGTTGTTGATGTTGTGCTGCGTGTTTTATGTGTCTGCGGTAAAAATTTAACATACCCAGGAAGCGGCGGAGTTCCGTGACAGTGCGGGGTTGTGGAAAGTCAATGATGGCGTGGACCTTGTCCGGGAGGGGCTTGATGCCGTCGGAAGATACTTGGTGGCCGAGGCAGCGGACGGAGGGTTGGCCGAGAACGCACTTGTCCGCGTTAACCAGGAGGCCCTCGGTGGAGAAGATGTCGAGGATCTGTTGGAGATGGCTGAGGTGTTCTTCCGGCGTCCTGGAGGCCACCAGCACGTCGTCGAGGAAGCAAAAGACGAACGGTAGGCCTCGCAGGATGCTGTCCATATAGCGCTGCCACGTCTGCGCAGCGTTCCTCAACCCGAAGCCCATTTTCACGTATTCGAATAGTCCGAACGGGGTAATGATGGCGGTTTTTTGGACGTCGGGGGGGTGAATGTTAATGTGGTGGAACGCCCTTGAAATGTCGAGGGTAGAGAAAATAGTAGCACCATGTAGATGTGACGAGAAATCCCGTAGGTGGGGAACGTTGTAAAGATCCGGCGTGGTTTTAGCATTGAGGCGCCGGTAGTCCCCGCAGGGGCGGATATCCCCATTGGGCTTCTGCACGATGTGGAGTGGAGAAGCCCAGGGGGATTTTGAGGGGCGGACGATGCCGTCGGCTATGAGCTTGTTGAAATGTTGTCGGGCTTTCGATAGTTGAAGGGGGTGGAGTCGTCGGGCTTTCGCTGTGATGGGGGGGCCGGAAGTCTCAATGTGATGTTGGACGGTGGAGATGTGGGCAGAGGGGCGGCGCTGGGGGCGGTAGTTGAGGAGGAGGCGTTCAAATTGTGTGGGGGGGGTGGTTGATGGCATGTATAAATCCGGGTATGGGTTTTTTTGTGGCGGGGTCTATCAGGCGCGCATTCCGGACGTCGACCTGGAGACCGAAATACGCAAGGAAATCGGCCCCCAGGATCGCCTTCTCCACGTCCGCCACGGTAAAGTCCCACTCGTACGCGAGTCCGCTCATGTGAACGGAGGAGCGGTACGTCCCGTACGAGGGGATGGTGGTACCGTTGGCGGCGTAGAGAAGTTGCCGGTAGCAGCGCGCCTGACGACGGAGGATGTTATTGGGGAATATGGACAGCGCCGCCCCCGTGTCCACCAAGAAAGGAACATTCGTTTTCTTGCAGCGCAAGAAAAGTCGCTGGTGGGTCGGCAGGGCGTTGTGCAGGATTGCGGAGGTGGGTATTTGCGCCGGCGTTGGTAGGTCCGCTGCGAAGGAGACGCGGGGTGGTTTCTTGCCGTTCCGGAGGGGGGGAACGGTGGAGTCGGCAGGGGGGCTGATCCTTTTGGTAGGAGGTGGTTTGGTTTTGTTCCGGGGAGGGGGAACGGTAGTGGCGGCGTGAGTGGTGGTCGGAGGGGGTTGTGCCCTGGAGGCGGGCGTGGAGGGGCCGTTCCATGGTGGGGGAACGGTCGCGGCGGCGTGAGTTGCGGCCGGAAGGTTGTCGGCCCTGGTGGCGGGCGTGGAGGGGCCGTTCCGGGGTGGGGGAACGGTAGCGGCGGCGTGAGTGGCCGTCGGAAGGTTGGTCGCCCTGGTGGCGGGCGGGGAGGATCTGTTCCGTTGGTGGTGGGGTGAGGGTTTTTGGCGGCGCTGCAGGCGCGGCCGGGAGGTTGGCAGCCGTGGCGGCGGCGTAGGAGGGGTAGCGGGGCTTGGTGGTGGTGGTGTGAATGCGGGCGGGGGGGGGTTGGTCATGGTCCCCCCCGTGTTGGCGAGGAGGGGGGCCCGCCGGGTTTACCGCCGGGCGTCTGCGTTTCCCTGCTTAGGGGCGAAGGAGCAGGGGGGTTGGCACTTGCGGGCCTCCCCACCGAAGTTAACATGATAGAAACAACGGTGGGGGGGGTCCGCAGGGAGGTAGGTGGTGTTGGTGGGGCGGGTCGAGGTGGAGGGGCGTGTAGCGGCCGGGGACCGACCTCTGCGTTGGCGAGGAGGGGATGCGTTGCGGCGCTCGGGTGAGCGCTGGCGACGGCGGTCGGCGGAGGAGTCGCGTCGGCGATCCGTCGAAGTGGGGCGACGTCTGTTGAGGGAGGGGGGCCGGCCGCGGTCTCGGGACTTGGTGCGGTCCCGTAGAGGCGGGGGGTGACGCGGCGTACGTACTTCGCTGACGGCGGCCGCTGCGGCCAAGTCGTGAACGGTGTCCGCAAGTCGTAGGAGGGGCTCGTCGGGACCGTCGAGATGGCTGGCCAGGGCCATCTGGATGGGGTGGGGGAGGGCACGTAACCAGAACGTGCGTGCGATGTCGGCGGTCATAATGCCCTGCAGCTGGTGTCGCAGCCGTCGGTAGAGGTGGGAGGGCTTCTGGTCGCCGAGGTGTTGAGGTTGGGAGAGAGCGGCGACTCGGGCGATTTTAGACGGCTGGTAGGTGTTGATGAGGCGGCTGCGGAGGTCGTCGTACGCAGCGGCGGCGTCGGGGGAGATATCTGAAGTCTGAAGTAGGATCTCGTAGGGTAGCAGCGAAATGATCCGGGAATATCGAGTTTTCTGGCTGCGGATGTTGGCGGCCGAAAACGCAGCGTCCACTTGGAAAAACCATAGCGCGGGGTCGTGCGTGTAGAAGGGGATCAGCGACAGAGGGAACGCAGCGGACGTAGTCATGACGTCGGCGGCGGCCGCGGCCGTAGCGGCGGCGGTGGCGGTGGCTGCTGTGGATGTGGTGGAGCCGGGCGGTGAGAGGCTGGTGAAGGGGTTGTCGGCGGCGTCCGTCGTCGCAGCGGTCGGCGGCTGCAGCAGGGACGGCCGGAGGAGCGGCGGTGTCGGTGAGTTCGGGTCCATGTCTGTAACGAAAATTCAAAAATTTGAGGTGGTTTTGAATTTTGAAATTCGCAATCGGCGGGAGCGGAGGTGCGTTGAGTGGAGAGTTGAGTGGTGAGGTTTGGGCCAAGAACTGCGAATTTACACTGACTGTTTGAATTTTAAATTTTAAAATTTGACTGTTAAAATTGGGGACACCGAACTATTTGACTGGGGCGACACATTAGGTGGGAAGGTGGGAAGGAAGAAGGTTGAGTGAACGTCGGGTTCACCACTGTGATGAATTTAGAATTTTCATCACGGTGGCGTGGAAGGAAGGTGAGTGAGTGAATTTAGGTGAAGGAGATGAAAGGAGGAAAAGTCGCAGGCGGCTGTAATCAACCGAACATCTACGACTTTGGAGGAGAGAGAGGTGGATGAGGGAATTTTTACCTAGGCGGCTGTAGTCAACCGTTCATCTAGGTAAAGGAGAGGAAAGGAGGAAAGGAGAGGTCCCTTGTCTAGGCGGCTGTATTCAACCGATCATCTAGACAAGGAGGAGGAGAGAGGAGGTGAAATTCTCAGGCGGCTGTAGTCAACCGATCATCTGAGAGGGAAGGTAAGAGAGAGAAGAGAGAGCTGGTTAGAGGAAGTGTCGAATGAAGCTTGAGCGCCAGGATCCGGGGTTTTATAGTACTTGGGGGCCTCTCCCTCCAGCTCCTTGCAGGGAGCTGGTAGTGGGGCCCCAGGTTGAGTAACCCTGGGTTCTGTCGCCTGTCCCCACTCATATCTTTATTTACGGAGCTTTAGTTTGGCGTTTGGATATTGGTGAGAACTTAATATGATAGGAGTGTTCCCGGGAGGGACTCACGACAAGGTGCCCTGAGAATGAGGAGTACCCATGACTTCCATTTATATTGCTTTCAAGTTTCGGCAACGAGTGACGTCATTGCACCCCTCCCGCATGTGCGGGACCCCCTTTCCCAGTGTGACGTCACTCGTTGTCGAAAACTTGAAAGCTCATAGAGAGAGAGAAGCACCTACTCGTCTTAGGAGAGTGCCGTTGGTCTCAAAATTCTCAGAATGGCACCTACTTTCATTGTTCGTCTTCTTACTTCTTTCAGTTGTCCTCTTTTTGGCATTTCTTCTTCCTCTTTTGCTTAGAAGAGTTTGTTGGAGCCATTGAGTCATTTTTTCACGTCCATTAATAAAAATAAAAAAATCGAACTCGTCAATTCTTGGGGTATTATAATGAGTCTACTTTCAGAATTCCAAGTGAAAAGATCTGAAAATGCGGTATGTAGCTCAACACGAAAAAAAAAAAAATAAATAAATAAATAAATACGCCTCATATTATATATAATATATTATACACCTTGCACACATTCATAGACATGCAGAATATCTCGTGAGTCCTAATGAATAAACTCATTGACGTTCCTCAACTACCTACTTAGGTACCTTACTTTTGTCATGGAAGGAGGGTATCAATAACTTGACATGCTGGCGGTCAATAGTTAGTCCGCAGCATTTCAATTGTTGACACCTACGTGAACCTCTCATTGACACCCCCTGTCAGAAATTGTATCCCTTCGTTATTTTAGAAAAAGGGAAGCAGCAACGTGTTCCAAATGAAAAAATAATATTAATAAGCGTTAAAAACGAAGTTCTGTGGAAACCAAAGTTATTGACAGGGGTGTCGATAATTGGGTAAACTGATGTTTTGGATATTATCTAATTACTGACACCCCTAAAAGTAGTTGTCTTTATTGAAACTTACATTTGCGAACTGTATTATCATTACCTAGCAGGCGTGTTTAATACATGAAGTGTATTTAAAAAAAAATGCAAGTGGAGAAACATAAAAGTAATAAGATTATAGGCGAAATCGTGACCCACCTCCTCAGCGAAATTGTTAGTGCACTGGCAGGTGTGAAAGAGTGATAAGAAATCCTTCGGTCCCACGCTCCTCATCACTCAAGGGTGACTAGATCGTGGTGGGAAACTGAGGCTGATCAGTTAGGCTTAGGTTTTGCGCCAGTTTTGAAATCCTAGGTGGCCCTACTTAAACCCTTATTTTTTAACATCGAAGACGCAAGTGACAATAATTAGGGTAGTGTCAATAACCGGGAAAGTGTTAATTTTCACAAAATATCCTTCCAAAAGAATGTAAATATTTCATTTCATATCCCTCGAGGAAAATACAAGCATCAACTGTTCAAGCGTAAGTTATACATACACTGAATCGTGACAGATTTTAGCCTCCCTTCTCCTGAAGCTGGTAGGAAACATTTTTTTTTTGAAACGCAATATTTTTTGATAAAGCAGTTTGTTTCTGACGCAGCATAAGATTCAGCTATTGGGAGATCAATGATACGATGAGAATAAGTAATTCTAGAGAAGGGCAACAGTGGAAATATGCGAATGGCACAAGGGGAATATGTGAAATGGCCCTCACAGATCACTCTGCTAAATATTACTCCCAAGTGGCCACTAAGACGAATAAATCATCTCATGAGGTCTCCCCAGAGCGGGTAGACTCCGGTCATCATAAGGCCCTCTTCATCTTACTGCTGAATGTTGATAGGCTCAAAGCGAACTGAAGAATCTTTCCCCCTGAACGGTTTACAGAGGGAATGGACTTTTACTTATACCTAACTATTCACAGGCATTTCGGTTTAATATTTTCAATCACGAACCTTTAGGGGAAAAAAATTAACCCCCCCCCCCCCCCCGGGGAAATTTGATGGTTTACGTTTCAAGGTACGTAGAATCCGAAAATGGATTAAAAAAATATCTTCCGTCCGCCGTACACCGTATTTCGCACTTTTCTGATTTACCATGAACCAAAATTAATGAAATTTGGTTTGTAGATCCCACTTGGGGTCTAGTTGGTCCGCGAAGCTCGACATTATTGCTAGTCATCTCTATGGGGCAAAAGATAGGGGTTGCAATTTTCAGAACGCCGTAGCTCGAAAATTTCCAATAGAAGGTTACGGTTTTTACGTTTTTAAATTGATCTCAAACTGAAGAATAATGAACGAATAGTCGAAGAATAATAAAATAATAAATCGTTGTGTAGTAATTTGCAGTATTTTTCACCCCAAATTCGAATTTGTCCCGTTGTTTTGTATTAAAGGCAGTTTTACTTGCATTTTCCTTTTGTATAGGAATGGAAGTATGGTGATACGTCGAAAGTAGGTGTTGGAGAAAACCATGGAATCTTGTTGAGAGTTGATCAAAACGAGTTTCTGGATTTTCCGCTTGGTGTGGCTCCTTACGCGTGTATGTGCCCCGTCCGTATATTGAAACTTCAAATGGTCATGAATTCCTCAAAATACGGTCTTCTTCAGATTTTCTGGATTTTGTTCAGCTCGTTGACTCTTTAATTTGAGATGAGAACGAGGTTTCTGGGTGGAGAAATGAGGGAGTTACGACGGGTTTTCTAATTTTTGGATTTTCAACTATAAATAACGTAGAAATTGACCAAAATTCGAGCAGTAGGTACCAAATTGTCCAGATCATCCCTATTGATTTTGAGCTCAATCACATTTCATTTGTCCAATTGCCAACAATTATTTGTTTATCATGACATGGGGTCCAACATTTTCCAGGTTTACCAGCTAAATGACGTTTGTGTGGTGTCAGAAAGTGGTTGAAAGTGAGGTTAATACGCAAATATATATTATAGTTCCATATATTTCAATGCTCAGTATAGGTACTTAGTACATTCCCATGTTCGACCTGTCATGCCAACATGGGAAACCAGTCGGGCCGCAGTGGTCGGCCTGTCAGGCTGAAATGGGTGGCTCCTGCCGCCAAACTTGTATCCATACTGTTATGAAGAACATGGAAGTATTGTGTGGTCATCTACATACCGGAACATTACCAATAAAATATTGTTTTTCTTCTCGAGACACTACGCTGTACGCAACGGTTTTTATGAATGTTTAGTGTTGTGGGATACATTCAACTGTCCTTGACGATCATAGCGGTCTCTTATCAGTACTTTAATAGAAGCAGTTACATGTGGAACATATATAGCATTTCCAAGACAAATTCGACCTTTTCCTTTTTCCAAGCCAAATTCAACTTTTTTCCACATCAAATTCAACTTTTTCCATTTCAAATTCAACCTTCCCTTACTTCAGCAAAAAATATAAAGTTTAATAAACTGAATTTGTGAACCCCATTGCTAAATTTTTGTTGCACTATTTAAGGCTTAAATTGAATTTCGTATGACATCAGAAAGCGACTGCAAACTCCCTCGCTACTTCATATGACATCAGATGAGGTGCGTTCGATTAATCAGAAGGTTTGATAGGCAACGAAATAGGCATTAAAGAAGTAAACACGAAGAATCTGCAAATTCTGAAGTTATGTTCCTTACTTCAGTTGAAGGATCACGAAAGGAAAATTTTAAATTGTAATGAAAAAATAAAAAACACATACCTAGTACCTGCACTGAACCACTATAGTGTTGTTTAATTTAAGCCTTAAACAGTGCAACAAATAGTTAGTAATGGGGTTCAAAATTCAGTTTATTAAAATCTGTATTTTTTGCTGAAGTAGGGCTAAGGGCAAGGTGAATTTGAAATGGAAAAAGTTGAATTTCAATCGGAAAAAGTTGAATTTGAAATGGAAAAAGTTGAATTTGACTTGAAAATGCTATATATAAACTCTGATCCCCGCAACAATTCCCGGACACAAACATGTGGCGTGATAAATCGATTGAAATGAAAATAATCCAGTGACTTGTGCACTGAACGATGAGTGTGTTACATTACTCATCTCTAAAATATTAACTACTTTTATTATGTCGAGAAAACGTGCTGTTTGTAAGAAATGTAATGTTTCAAAGGGAGACTCAACTAAGGGTTGACCCATGGGATAAGGGAAGGTGTAAGAGAGGCGTTATATAGGTGTGGGTAGGTGTTATGTGAGGCAGACAGAACTATTGGGCCACGCTTAGGGCCTTTATGGGAAGCTCGAGGATCATGCCGAAGGTGAACGCCATTACGCTCTTATATCCTGCACCTTTGAGCTATTATTGGAGCTGCGTGTCTTCGTCTGAAGGATCTTCCTCTCGGACGTTACATTTGACTAACGTCCCAGTAGATCTGACATATTTGAAGTGTTTCTTCCATTTTGGTTTTCCCTACTTAAATGGACCTACTCGCCATACCCGCACAGGCTGTATTCATAACTAACAACACTCATAACTCATTAATTCGAAAACTCCGACCTGTCTATTCCATTATACCACCGTATTAAACGCGTTTACCGAGAAATCGAACAGAAATGTTGTTAGGAATCCTACTGGGATGTGGAAAACACTAAAAAAACACGTTCAAAAATGAAATAGGTCACTTTATTTCCTCCAATTTTTGGTTTATTATTCCCAATAATGAACCCTCGCAATCGAGCATGAAAAAAAAAATTTAACCCCCCCTTGATGGCTTACGTTTCAAGGTATGTAGAATCCGAAATGCAATAAACAAATTCCTGTATTTCTGTCTGTCCGCCATACGCTGTACTGAGCACTTTTCTTAGATACCTTAGTTACCATGAAAAAAAAATTGATGAAATTCGGGTTATAGGTTCCGTTCGGTGTCTAGTTGGTCCTCGAAGCTCGGCGTTACTGTCAGTCATCTCTACGGGGTTCAAAATAGGGGTTGAAATTTTCAGAACGCCGTAGCTCAAAAACTTTCGATAGAAGGGTATGGTTTTTTTTACGGTATTAAATTTGTCTTGAGCTAAACAATTTTCTGAAACCACCCGGAGCATTGTACGTCCAGCTGTTCGTGTGCACCAAAAAGCTTTGTCAACACGATCGTGAATCAAACGGTATAAATCCGTCCTGGATATCATAACTACGGAGCACCTGATTATAATCAAGGATGGCTGTATGAAGTCGAGTTGGTTGTTCTGCGATATTTTCATTTGATAAGTGATGGATTAGATTTTGTTGGTAGGCACTACTTGTGAAACTTGAACAAACGTTGAAGTATTTCATGGGTAAATTATTACACAATGATAAATTATTACACAACGGTAAATTATTACTCAACGGTAAAGTATTAGACAACAGTAAATTATTTCAGGACGGTAAATTATTACACAACGGTTCATCTACCAAGAAGGGGCTGGATTTTGTTGATCGGTACTTTTACAAACTGAACAACCGTTGAAGTATTATTGATGGGTAAGTTATTACACAACGGTTCATTATACTTGACCACGAGGGTAGGTATTGACCACAGAAAACAGTGATCTACGCAGAAGGGGCATCTATTTCTCTCCACATCAACATTTTTCCTTCAGAACTTCATTATTTGCGTTTCTTTTTGCCATTTTAGTTGCTGTTTGTCATCGATAGAATTATTTTAGCAACATTCAACTCGTGATTTAGGTAGGTACCTAGTAGTGAGTTCGGGATTAGGTACTAACCTACCGATCCGTCTCCGATCTTCATAATATGTATAGAATAGTACATAATTATATTATATAGACGGGTTATTTACACAGAGAGCTGTGATCTTTAACGGAAGTGTATTCTGTATAAAATAATAAACCGTTGTGCAGGGATTTGCAGCGTTTTTTCCAACAGAAATCCATGATCTACTGTTTATACCTATTCATTTCTTGGCTTAAAACTCGATGAATTTTAAATAAATTAATATATATAACTACAAGATAAATACTAGGTAAATCAAGAGCTTTCCAGCGAATGGAGAACGATTTTCGTGCGATGAAAACTAACGAAGTTACTAACCCATAGCAAAGGGTTGGTTGTAAGTGAAACCTTGTAAAATATTAAAAAGCGTTACGTCGTTTGCTCTTAAAAATGCGTCAAGCAAAATTTGGCTGACCCCCAGCGGTAAGGCATATCACGTCAGAAAATGGTTCCTCATCACCTTTGGTGTCAATTGAGTTGAAGCCTATAAACTTTCAAATTAACATTTTACCGCGTAACTTAAACTTTCTTGACGCAGTTCTTCAAGTGATTCCAGATTTCACTTCGCTTTGGACCCTTGTCAACTTGCTGATGCTTATACTTAGTCGGTCAAAAACGTATAAATTCATATAAAATAAATTCGTCGAACAAATATCCTTTTTCGTCCTATTCGGCCCTTTTTTGCTGTGCTAATTAAATTGTCAACAGTTTTAACCGTCATCAGTAAATTGTGATTTACTTGCTGGTTTACTCAGTGTTGTGTCCTTCTGTACTTTTTCCTTCGAACACCTTTTCAAGTGATGATTTTTCGTCGGGAAAAGACTTTTGGTTTATTATTTTCAATAATGAACCATTGGAATCGAGCATGAAAAAAAAAATTCTTACCACCCCTCAAAATTTGATGGTTTACGTTTCAAGGTATGTAGAATCCAAAACTGCAATAAAAATATTTCTGTCTGTCCGCCGTACGCCGTACGCCGTACGGGCCACTTTTCTTAGTTACCATGAAAAAAAATTGATGAAATTCGGGTTATAGGTTCCGTTCGGCGTCTAGTTGGTCCTCGAAGCTCGACGTTACTGTGAGTCATCTCTAAGGGGTTCAAAATAGGGGTTGAAATTTTCAAAACGCCTATACCATTTTTTTACGTAAATATTTTTACGGTTTTAAATAGTTCTTGAACTTGCGAGTTTTTTAAGACCATCCGGAGCATCGTACGTCCAGCCGTTCGTTCACAGTAAGGCCCCGAAGTTTGCACCGACAGGCATTTTCGACTCCAGTGTGAATGAAATTGTATACAATTCAAACCAAATCTCGTAACCAGAGACGCGCCCACAATAGGAATTTGTGAATACGGCCAATCATTGGTAGGGATCACCTGATTATATTGGCGGAGTATGAAGTCGAGTTGGTTGTTCTGTGATATTATTTAATTTGAAAAATGATGGCTCTTTTGGAGTTTGTTGGTAGGTAGTGAAACTTGAACAAACGTTGAAGTATTATTGATGGGTAAATTATTACTACGGTAAATCATTACTCAACGATAAATTATTACACAACGGTTCATTATACCATCTACGTAGAAGGGGCTGGAGTTTGTTGGTAGGTACTTTTGCAACTATGTTCACTCCTCATCAACAATTTCTTTTCAGAACTTCATTATGTGTGTTTCTTTTTGTTAGGTACTGTTTGTCATCGGCAGAATTATTTTAGCAACATTTAACTCGTGATTTAGGTAGGTACCTAGTAACGAGTACGGGGTTAGGTACTAACCTACGGAGGGTCTGCGATCTACATAATTATGCATAGAATAGTACTATATCGTATATAGACGGGTTATCTATACATAGAGCTGTGATCTGTAACAGAAGGGTATTCTATACAAAATAATAAACCGTTGTGCAGGGATTTGCAGCGTTTTTTTTTTCGTGCAACGGGGTATGCTTATGGGTCATCATAGCTGTATACAATTATTGTTTGGATTCCATTTTGAGAACTTTGACGCCAACCGCACTGTCCTACGATAATTTTGGTTTATTATTTTCAATGATGAACTATTGGAATCGAGCATGAAAAAAAAAAATTCTAACCCCCCCTCAAAATTTGATGGTTTACGTTTCAAGGTATGTAGAATCCGAAACTGCAATAAAAATATTTCTGTCTGTCCGCCGTACGCCGTACGGGCCACTTTTCTTAGTTACCATGAAAGAAAATTGATGAAATTCGGGTTATAGGTTCCGTTCGGCGTCTAGTTGGTCCTCGAAGCTCGACGTTACTGTGAGTCATCTGTAAGGGGTTCGAAATAGGGGTTGAAATTTTCAAAACGCCGTAGCTCGAAAACTTTTGATGGACGGGTATGCTTTTTTTTACGTTACTAAATTTGTCTTGAGCTAAAAAATTTTTTGAGTCCACCCGGAGTATACCTATTGTACGTCCAGCCGTTCGTTTGCACCAAAAAGCTTCGTCAACACGATCGTGAATCAAACGGTAAAAATCCGGCCCAGATAATTATCACTAAGGAGCACCTGATTATAATCAAGGATGGCTGTATGAAGTCGAGTTGGTTGTTCTACGATATTATTTCATTTGATAAGATGGACTATTGGATTTTGTAGGTAGGTACTTGTGAAACTTGAACAAACGTTGAAGTATTATTGATGGGTAAATTAATACACAATGGTAAATTATTACACAACGGCAAATTATTACACAACGGTAAATTATTAAACAACCGTAAATTATTTCATAACGGTAAACTATTACACAACGGTTCATCTACCAAGAAGGGGCTGGGTTTTGTTGAACGGTACTTTTGCAACTTGAACAAACGTTGAAGTATTGCTGATGGGTAAATTATTACACAATGGTAAATTATTACACAACGGCAAATTATTACACAACGAAAAATTATTACACAATGGTAAATTATTACATAGCGGTAAATTATTACACAACGGTTCATCAACCAAAAAGGGGCTAACAGGGCTAAAGGGGATAACCGTTGAAGTATTATTGATGGGCGAGTTATTACACAACGGTCCATTATACATGACCACGAAGGTACCTAGGTATTGACCACAGAAAACAGTGATTTACGCAGAAGGGGCATCTATTTCACTCCACATCGACAATTTTCCTTCAGAACTTCATTATTTGCGTTTCTTTTTGCCGTTTTAGTTACCTACTGTTTGTCATAGACAGAATTATTGTAGCCACATTTAGCTCTGATTTAGATAGGTACCTGGTAACGAGTACGGGATTAGGTACTAACCTACGGAGGGTCTGCGATCTACATAATAAGTATGTTCAGAATAGTACATATTATATTATATAGACGGGTTATCTATACATAGAGTTGTAATCTGTAAAGAAGGGTATTCTGTACAAAATAATAAACCGTTGTGCAGGGATTTGCAGCGTATTTTTCTTCCGTTGGTTTTTCAAAATTTCTAGTAATTCCGAGTCACAGTTGGCAGGGGGGTCTCGCCGAGGCGAGAGGGGTGGAATGACGTCAGAATTACTGGAATCCTTGGAAAATCGTGGAAAAAGAACTATCTATCGTAGGACAGTGTGTTTGGTGTCAAAATTCTCAGGGTGGAATTTAGTTTACTTAGAAAATAAAATAAAATAAATACGTGGGCATACCTCATTGGATGGCTACCTATCACTGATAATTGCTACAAGGTTGGAAAACTGTTTAGGTTCCAGATGTCATGTTAAATAATGAAAAGGGAAGCCATGAGGTTTTTTTTTCTGGCGAGAGAAGTTTGTCAACCGTTTAGGCTTGTTATTGCGTTGCGAAACGGTATTGGGCTCCATATTCTAAACTGGATTTTTAAGGGGAGGAAAATACTGAAAATGAGGAAATGAAGAAACGGAAGAAAAAGCTCGAGGAGAAAGAAGATGGGAAGAGGAGGGGATGAAGAAGTGGACTCTGTAATGACATTGGGCAAAGGGACGGAAAAAAAAGTTATAGTCAGTTGGCCGTTGGAGTGAGTGGAGGGGAGGGGAGGGGAATCAGGGTAGGAGATGGTGAGTGGGTAATGGCCCACTTTGGGTAGTGAGATGCCGTAATGGTCTTCCGATGACAGGGCATTTTGAGAGGGGTGAGGAGAGGAGTGAATTCTACCACAGTATCCTATTCCCCTCCCTTGCCAAGCCCATCTCTTCTCCTTCAGCATCCCCTGTCTAAACATCCAAGCACCGTCACAACTGACACTCTTTTTCAAACCACTTCCCAGCAGGCTCCCGTAATATCTGAGGTGTCGGCTTTTCCCCGGAAGCCCCGCAACGGAATGTGACGGGGGTACGAGAGGGATCCGATACTTGATTTACTTATTTATTTATTTAATTCAATGGCCCAGCTGTGCCAATTACAGTAATATAATGTGCGTAATTTGAAAGTTGCCATCGCAGGCCTCACAACTGATGGTAAAATAAATTATATTAAAGAGAGAAGAAGAGAATATTCGGAAGATATTCGAAGACAATTTATATATATAGATAACGGAGAAGATGCCCTCTCTCTCTCATCAGACATCGTGGGGAAAGAATAGAACGATAAATTTAAAGAAGTTATAGAAAATATTATATTAAGAGACAGTAACTACAAATTGAGCACGTTTTTCCTTTTTAAGGCACAAAGCGGGAATCAGGTTAACTCGCAGCCCATATCCTTTTTGAGGAAAAAGAATGAACTCCTCGAGATGTCGGACACTGGTTGTTGTTCTCCCATGGATCGAAATCTGCTATTCTCCGACACGGCCATCTTGACAGCCACCCGTCCCGGGTGGAGTACCTGTGAACAGAATAGGCACGCACAGTATACTCCGTACACTCGGCCTACCCTGACCCTTAGGGTCTTTCCTACAGAATTTATTCTAAAATATTAATCAATTTAATCATAGCTACTTCATTTGAACCAGAGACTTCTTCTTGAGTCTCTTTTTGTCAGCCTCGCTGGCTTTTGCTGGAGCCAGACTTCTGCCTGATTTTTGTTTAATTTTAATTTTATTTTATTATTTTTTATTTTATTTTTTTTAAAGGCTTCTGCTTCTACTTGAGCCAGAGACTTCTGCCTGAGTCTCTATTTAATTTTTAGGCTTCTACTTGAGCCAGAGACTTCTGCCTGAGTCTCTATTTAATTTATTTACTTTTTATTTTTAGGCTTCTACTTGAGCCAGACTTCTGCCTGAGTCTCTATTTATTATTATTATTTTTTTTTTTTTTACTTGTTTACAATGTCAGTATTTCAGAAAATAATCGATTCAAACAATAGCATCATCATTTAAGTTTGTAACTATTGTTTCATCGCATTTAGTTAGGAATTTCATGAATCTGAACCACACCCTTCATAAAGATTACCATAATTACATTACAATATAGGTTCTGTGTTCCCTAATGTTGACAGCTGACTTTCTCCCGAAGGATCATCATCCTCACTATCAAGGTCAGAGGGAGCATACTGTGAGGGCATTTTCCTCAGTCTGTCATGAGCATATTAATAGGTACGGTTAGAATTTACAGCTTTAAGCAAGTATCTATCGCCTTCCAGAACTTCAATAACTTGGAAAGGCCCTTTAAATTTTGGAGCTAGTTTGGTTTGGTTCCTCTCATCATTTTCAATGAGAGCGAAATCCCCTACTGAAAATTTAGATAATTTAGCCTTAGTGGAATCAAATCTTTTCTTCTCGTATGCAGAATTATTATTAATATTTTGTATTGCCTGATTTCTAGTTTCCTCCAGATCTATTGTGGTTTCCTATTCTCTATCAGAATAAGTTACGAGACTCAAGGGCCTAGCTATTTTGCCAAACATAAGTTCGATGGGAGACGCCTTAGTAACTCTGTTAATCGTGCAATTCAATGCTAGTTGCACGTCCTCCAAGGCATCCTGCCAAGAACGATCCTGTCGGACTTCTACAGCAGTGAGCATGCTTTTTAAGGAACTCATCACTCGCTCCACCTGACCGTTAGCCCTACTAGACCCTGTGGCGATCAAATGAAGCTGAATTTTGTATGTTTCACAAAACTCCCTAAACTCCTTACTAGCATAGCAACGTCCCTGATCTACGACTATACGAGAAGGAGCCCCAAACAAGGCAACACTTGACTTTAGAGCTTTAATACAATTGGCAGCATCAATGTGAAGTGTATGGTGAAGGAGCACATACTTGGTAAATGAGTCTATTGTCACTATCACATACTCTTTGGTATCATTTTTCCCACTCAGTTTACCAGTGATGTCCATATGGATGGTGTGCCATGGAGATGAGACCTTGGGTATAGGGTGTAGTTCTGCTTGAACTTTCCCCGTTTTTGGCTTAGAAACTTTACATGTTATGCAGTTATCAACAAACTTACGAACGAACTTTGACATGTTTTCGAACCAATAATAATCATATACTTTCTCGAGCGTTTTTTCCCAACCAAGGTGCATAACGGATTCATGGACATTATTTATGACAGACCACCGCAAGGCCCGAGGGATCATAGGCAGACATCTAGTTTTATTATTTTTTTGAATCTTACGATGGAGTACACCAGCTCGCATCTCATACGTCCTATGAACCTGTTCGTCAATTTCACTATTGTTAAGCTTCACCATCAAGCCAACTAATTCTTCGTCCCGTTGTTGCTCTACTTGTAACCAGTTACTCGGAAGTTCAGTAAAGTCAACTCGCTTGTGTTCACATTTTTGTTTGGGGTGTTCTTCTTCATTCGGAAAGGTAATGTGGGGCAGGACTGGCAATGGGTTCCTAGAGAGAAAGTCAACGTGATTCATTCATTTTCCTTTCCTATAGACTATCTCGAAATCGTACGCTTGAAGAAAAGCCCACCATCTGTGGACTCTGGGAGACAAATCAATTTTACTGCGAGATGCTCTCACAGAGTTGCAGTCCGTCACCACAGTAAACTTCCGACCTTGCAAGTATTGTTGGAAGTGTTTCACTGAATTCACAACTGCCAAAGTCTCTAATTCATAAGAATGATATTTAGATTCTGGTGGGGTTGTGCGCTTACTGAAGTAAGCAACTACATGTGGACGACCCTCGACTTTATGCAGTAGGATACCTCCATAACCTTCAGAACTTGCGTCAGTGTGCAGCTCAATGGGGAATTGAAGATCGAATATCATTAACACTGGCTCATTAGTGAGCTGTTGTACAACTAGATCTCTAATTTGGCCATGTTCTGGTAGCCACTTGATTTTACCTTTGTTTGCTCCAGTAAGCTAAAACAGTGGAGCCATAATTTCGGAAAATTTGGGGATAAATTGCCGGAAGTAGGAAGCAAGCCCAATGAACTGTCTAAGCTGATTACAGTAGAAGGAGGGGGCAGCAACGTTAGAGCTTCTATTTTACGGATGTTGGGACGGACTTGCCCTGCACAGATATCGTAACCTAGGAATTCAATACGTTCTACAATGAAGGCACATTTCGACAATTTCATTTCTTGAACTTGCGAGTTTTTTAAGACCATCCGGAGCATCGTACGTCCAGCCGTTCGTTCACAGTAAGGCCCCGAAGTTTGCACCGACAGGCATTTTCGACTCCAGTGTGAATGAAATTGTATACAATTCAAACCAAATCTCGTAACCAGAGACGCGCCCACAATAGGAATTTGTGAATACGGCCAATCATTGGTAGGGATCACCTGATTATATTGGCGGAGTATGAAGTCGAGTTGGTTGTTCTGTGATATTATTTAATTTGAAAAATGATGGCTCTATTGGAGTTTGTTGGTAGGTAGTGAAACTTGAACAAACGTTGAAGTATTATTGATGGGTAAATTATTACTACGGTAAATCAACGGTAAATTATTACACAACGGTTCATTATAACATCTACGTAGAAGGGGCTGGAGTTTGTTGGTAGGTACTTTTGCAACTTTTTTCACTCCTCATCAACAATTTCTTTTCAGAACTTCATTATGTGTGTTTCTTTTTGTTAGGTACTGTTTGTCATCGGCAGAATTATTTTAGCAACATTTAACTCGTGATTTAGGTAGGTACCTAGTAACGAGTACGGGGTTAGGTACTAACCTACGGTTTTGTTAAGATTTCCCTACCTATCATTTATCACTTCTTAAAAATTCTCGGGGCAGCACATGGAACAAAATTTCAAGCTGCATATCATTAATACCTACTTTAGAAAGAACCTGTAAGTGGCATTCAATATGTGAATTACCAATTCCTGTCATTTTTATTAGATTATTATAGCGGATTCCGGAAAATTTGGAGGCGATGTCGTCCCTCATCAAGGAACATTCAGAACCAGAATCAAAAGTATATGTAAACAACTCACCCTTATGGGATAACGAACCTGTTGGATTAACTTGGCAGAAGTCAACTCGTCGTTCAGTGACTCCACTTGAGTCTTTCTGGGCAGGGAGGCCTCGGCAGTTCGCAGCCAGATGTCCGATAATTCCGCATCTGAAGCAGGTAACAGGCTTCTTGGGAGCGTTGTACGACGTGAATCGGGTCAGCGTTGGATTTGATCCACCTTCAGCTGCAGATTGTGGTTTGTGGAAGCAATCGTTGCTCTTGTGGTTGGTCTTGGAGCAGTAACCACATTTTGGATAGTTTGACAATCTAAATCGTTTTGGGTCAGAGGCAGGTGTTGAGGAAGAGCGCCTTTTGTTTGAGACAGCTTTCATTTCTTTCAAAAAAATATCTCTGGAAGATAATTCGGAGGTGAAGGCCATTCGGTGAATCCTCCCATCAAACTGAGCCATGTGAGCAAGTACAGTGGATATAGCGATCTGCTCAGTATTTAGGTTTTGCCAACTGGTTGTCTGAGAAATGAGTAAGCTGCGTAGCACTCACCATCTTTAGGCTTACCACTGAGGTGGCCCAGTAATGTTGCCGCTGGAGTCTCAGCACAATCGAACCTTGATAAAAACAATTCCTTAAACTGATTCCAAGTGATACCGGGAAAGGTTACCTGCGACATCCACCTCGAGGCACTACTTCTTAGGGAACGACTGAGAGCAAGGATCAGATTTCCCCCAGCAAGTGTGTGTTCCTCCATACACAGGCTAACTGTTGAGCACCAAGCCCTAGGGTCGCTGTCAGGGTTGTCAGGGTCGAACTCTGGTAGAAAAATCTGTGACACACTGTTCTTCGACTGTGGTTGCAGAGCAAACTGAATTAACTGTCGCATTTCACGCCAGAAGTCAGGTGACTGCACTGGATCTTCTTTCTTGCCTGTGGGCGTTTTTCGCAATCCCACTTCTGATAACGGAGAAGATGCCCTCTCTCTCTCATCAGACATCGTGGGGAAAGAATAGAACGATAAATTTAAAGAAGTTATAGAAAATATTATATTAAGAGACAGTAACTACAAATTGAGCACGTTTTTCCTTTTTAAGGCACAAAGCGGGAATCAGGTTAACTCTCAGCCCATATCCTTTTTGAGGAAAAAGAATGAACTCCTCGAGATGTCGGACACTGGTTGTTGTTCTCCCATGGATCGAAATCTGCTATTCTCCGACATATATATATTTTTTTACTTCTCTCCTTCAGGATTAAATTTGAAGAAAATTTTGAAAGGGGGGGCACAAGTGCTTATTGAATTTGAATTTTATTGCTAGGCCCTAAGACTCAGGGCGTTCACTTACCTAATATAAGAAGGGAAAATAGGTACCAAGCTAGAAGGAGAACTTACACAGGATTTTTTTTTTTTACAATTTATTTTTGAAGAGAAACATTAATTGTTCTGATAGATGGGTCTGATGGCCTCTGAGAATAATTTATTGTTAGCAATAGCGATTAAACAGTATCATACTGTCGTTGCATTCCTGTATGCAACGACGGGAGAACGTTTTCATGTCTACGAGTGGCATCGGTCAACTATAAGTATACTGCTCCAATAGAACATTATGGCGCCGGTGAGAGTCAGTCGCATGTTTACAGTCATGTGTTTATTCACGCCGTTGAAGAAGTTGTCTCCCAGTTCCTAGGGAAGGGCGTTTCTGTTCTTTTCGAGAAATGAAACGAAACAGTTCGTTTATTGTATGAAATAGTTTTGGGAAAGCTGGTTCAAAATAACAGCTTCAAGAAATTTTGGCTCTCGGCCTAAACAACAAAAACACGAAACTGTTTCTTCGTTTTTCCAGCTGCGAAGCTGTATCTCGCAACAGAAACGGTTTCTTTACACCCGTTTTTTCGTTTTTTTCCCCTTATAACGAAACTATTTCTTTGTTTTTCCTGCTGCGAAGCTGTTGCCAATTAAAACGGTTAATCACCCGTATTTTTTTATTTTTTCCTACAACAGAATTTTTGTTTTTTTTTGGTTTATTATTTTCAATAGTGAACCTTTCGGAATAGACCATGACAATTGGCCTGTTGGACTACTGGCAACCTTGGGACCCGAAATCGATTCAAGACCTAACACCTCGTTTCGTCTGTGGCCGTTCTTTTGAAACAGTTGTTGTTTTAGGTTTTGAGAAACTGTTTCGTCGTTTCTTTTCAAGAAATTGTTTCTTCGAAACAGTTTCACGTTTTTTTCCCCATCCCTACCCGTTCCCCAGTTGTGGAAATATCCTATAATATAGAAAGTAAAGATGAAAGTGCGGTGCCTACGGGAAAATGGAAAATCCATCACACGCACACGTACCACTTCAAAATACGAAAGTGAAGTGAATTCAACTAGATGTAACTATGTATGAGGTTCCTTGGTTACTACTTCTGATAGTAGTTCTACCAACCATAATCTGTCGTCATGTTCCTTTTAGAAACGCCCTCCAAACAAGTTTTCGCATCACACCAAGCTCGTGATCAGTGCTTCTCAGTGGTGAACGATTTTTGTGCGATGCAAAACGGCGAACATAAAGTTCCGTAGCAACGAATCGGTTGTAAGCGAAAATCATCAGAAAAGTATCCGTGAGTATTTCTTCGTAACGATATTTTGTGAGGAATTTTCAGTTCATGTGCCAGAGCTAAGACATAAAAATGTCAAAAAAGAAATATTTGATGGAGAAAAAGGTATAGTAGGTCAGAGAGAGAGTGAACTCACAGTGGGGAGGGTGCGGGTCCGATGATGTTCCTATGATGTCCGATGATGGTTGGCTTCGGATGTCTCGCCGATGAAGACAGTGGATTCGCGGCTGTGGTGCTGATCAAGAATGAGGAGACAAGTAGTAGCTTCATAATCATCGCTAGGGAACACCTGCTGATTATAATCACGAATTGCTGCATGAATTTGAGTTGGTTGTTCTGTGATAATATTTCGTTTGAAACATGATGGCTCTTGGATTTTTTTGGTAGGTCCTTTTGCAACTTGAACAAACGTTATGCTTCATGAATAACAAAAAATAATTAATGATTTAATTGTTGAATCCCGCGCATTTTTATGAAACTGTAATTCCCGGGCCGGCTCCAGTACTCGATTTAGGGCTTTCGTGGGAGGAGCACGAGGGTACTGACCATAGGGAACAGTGATCTACGCAGAAGGGGCATCTATGCAGGTAAATAATAAACCGTTGTGTAATGATTTGCAGCGTTTCTATGTGTCAATTCCGCCATCGGGTGTTCCATTAGTGTTTTCCACAACCTTCCACTTTGTTCACAAAGCAGGAAAGAAGCTGTTTAGATTTGTCAGGGACACCTTTACATATGCGCAGAAGAATCCTTTTGATACAAATCCCCCGCATTTAACAAAATAATATTATAATTAGTAGAATATGGAGTTGTGTTCCGGCTGAATCCTGCCCCCATGTATGGAATTGCATAAGGACATTAAATGCCCAGCCGAGAAAGATAGATTGACGGTCGGTGGTGGGAGGAGGGCGATTTTTTTTTTCCCCCTCATGTCTTAGTGGATATGAGCTTGTGAGGTATTGTTTTACATGTATTTTAGGGCGAGAAAACCGAATATGAATTTGATTTTTACCAAAGAGTGAAGAAATGAGGCTGAACAGCTCCCAAAATTCGTTTTTTATGAGTCAAAAACCTGGGAAATTGTCTGAAATTACCATATTTATATAATAACCCTAGAAGTAGTAGGTATCAGCGGGTGAATCAAGACAATTGAATGGTACTATCAATGGATAAAGATAGGTAACCTTGAAACGTAAAAGAAAAAAATTGATGGGCTTTTACACAAAGTTTTTGCTGAGAGAATACGTAGAAAGATAATTTATCCACATAATAATAAACAAAAATGAGCGGCAAAAACGTTGAGTGTTGGTAAACACGGACGTGCAGCGCTCGAGTGGAATTTTGAGGAACTAATGCTCCCACTCCGACCATCCTCTCGACCATCCATCCTGTTGAAACAGGGTTATGAAATAATTATCAACATCATTATCGGGACAAGTTCTTCGCTAATTTTGAACATTGTGCGTCGGTGGTTCAGAGATACCGGTTTCGTTTTTCCAAAAGCCGAAAAGCTTCAAATAAAAACGCTCAATCTTTGATTTTTCACCCTGCAGTCGACTGAGACTGTTGATTGCAGAACTGAAACTCACCGAATGATACAGTGCGACTGACCTCCAGATTTCACGCTCCATTACCGGGGGTTTGTTGAACCTCCAACGTGACTGCCATACGAGTAGATCCCCACCCGTACACCTGCAGCTCGACCACCGTTGCAGCGAGTCCCAAGAAAGACCAGACAAATATTGAATCAATACAGAAATCCCGTACCGCGCGCCCGCCCGGGTGTTTCCCGTTGATATGGGATTGGCAGAAAGCAGCGTAAAATAAAGCGGTCAGATTTAACCGCACGATCTGGTGGGAAGGGAGACATGCTGTTATTTGAATAACAAATGACTTCGGACACAGAGTACCGGGGTGGGCCGCGGGATTGGTTATAAAGGGCCAGGGACAGAGTGGTTCGGGACGTTTCAAGTCCAGGGCCAATAATATACTATACGAGCCTTCTCCCTCTTGTTTGGGAGCTCTGCCAAATCTAATCTTTCCACCCCTTGCCAACAGGGTCCCATCATCGAACCCATCACTTATAAATGAGTTTTTTGGGGAGGGAGGAAAAACTCGGACGATTAATCTGTTTTATTGGGCGGTTAATAGGTTTTCCTTAAAGAGGAGAATAGCTCCGGAAAGTCTTTGACGTCATAATCCTGTTCCGAACCCCCCATCCCCTGCATCTAATCCCTTTGGACGTCTTTGAACAGTCTGTGATACAATCGGGCGATCCCGTTACGCGAGGCATTCATCACTGTTCCCAGCACTCTTTTCAACTGGTTGCAGGACCGTTCCATCATTCTGGGAAATTACTGCAAGGATTCAATCGATGAGGACGAGAAAATATGATGTAAACGCAACTATTATTCCAATTTCATCCACCAAGCACAGCGTCGCATAAATAACGAGAGTTCCAATTCACCCACGCGATTAATTCAAGTCGAACTATTGCTCCTGTTGGTTTATTTCAATAACGAACCTCTGCAATCGAGTGCGAAAAAGAGGAAAAGAGGAAACGCTGATATGTTCGATTATTCATTATTTCCCATCTACGAGTACATCCTTCACTCCGAAATCAATGTTTCAGGAACGCGTCAGTTGAGGCAGGGTGGAACCATCCAACATTCATATAGAATTTTATACTCGAAGTTTCTACCTTGAAAAACAGATATAATTTGTGCTCAAATTGAGGGTTGTAGGGCATTGGCTCACTAACCCGACTAAACCGCGCAATTCATGAGTTGTCGTACGAGTATTTTTCTTGGTTTGTTGGGCATTCGGCTATGATTATGCAATTCCATACATGGGAAGGATTCAGCCAAAATACAACTCTATTTCCTTCAAATTATAATATAGTATATTCAATGTGTGTCTGTATCGAATTGCTCAGTTTGACCAGCGAATGCGTCAAATCGTCCAACACTGCTCACTCTGACCTGCGAATTCGTCAAATCGTCTAACACTGCTCACTTTGACCTTCAAATGCGACAAATCGTCCAGCACTGCTCAACTTGACCCACGAATGCGTCAAATCGTCCAGCATTGACTTTGACCCGCCAATGCGTCAAATCGTCCAACACTGCTCAATTTGACCCGCGAATGCCTCAAATCGTCCAACACTGCTCACTTAGACACACGACTGATTCAAGTCGTCCAACACTGCTCACTTCGACCCGCGAATGCGGCAAATCGTCCAACACTGCCCACTTTGACCCGCGAATGCGGCAAATCGTCCAACGCTGCTCACTTTGACTCGCAAATGCGTCAAATTGTCCAACATTGCTCACTTTGACCCTCAGATGCGTCAAATCGTCTAACGCTGCTCACTTTGACCTTCAAATGCGACAAATCGTCCAGCACTGCTCAACTTGACCCACGAATGCGTCAAATCGTCCAGCATTGACTTTGACCCGCGAATGCGGCAAATCGTCCAACACTGCTCACGTTGACCCTCAGATGCGTCAGATCGTCCAGCACTGCTCAATTCGACCCGCGAATGCGTCAAATCGTCCAACCCTGCTCAATTTGACCCGCGAATGCGGCAAATCGTCAAACACTGCCCACTTTGACCCGCAAATGCGTCAAATCGTCCAACATTGCTCACGTTGACCCTCAAATGCGTCAAATCGTCCAGCACTGCTAAATTTGACCCGCGAGTGCGTCAAATCGTCCAGCATTGCTCACTTAGACACGCGAATGCGTCAAAACGTCCAACTCTGCTGACATTGACCCGCGAATGCGTCAAATCGTCCAATACTGCTCACGTTGACCCTCAAATGCGTCAGATCGTCCAGCACTGCTCAATTCGACCCGCGAATGCGTCAAATCGTCCAAAATTGCTCATACTCTTACCCCAAGAATGATTCAAATCGTCCAAAATTGCTCATACTCTTACCCCAAGAATGATTCAAATCGTCCAACATTGCTCATTTTGAGCTGTAAATGTTTTAAATCGTTCAGCACTGCTGACTTTGACCCGCGAATGCGTCAAAGTGAGCAATGCTGGACAATTTGACGCATTCGCAGGTCAAAGAAAGCCTTAATGTAAAATCATTTTGGAACCATATCAATTACTCGGAAGGTAAACAACGGTTATTATTTACCTGTATAGATGCCCCTTCCGCGTAGATCACTGTTTTCTGAGGTCAATACCCTCGAACTCCCGCCAGAAAAGCCCTAAATCAAGTAGTGGAGCCGGCCCGGGAATCATAGTTTCATAAAAATGCGTAGAGAAGTTTGTGAATAAATTGACTGATTTAAATAATTCATTGCGGACCATGTTATTCTAGTGATCTTATGCCATTTTATTGCATTGAATTGCATGCAATCCATTTAAACCATTGAATGACAACTGAATTCCGATAAATTGATTGATTGATTGAAATCCAATCACAAGTTAATTCCAATTCCAAGTGAATCCCAATGCCAATTAAAATCCAATTCCAGTTGAAACGCACACAAGTCTATTATTCCTCACAACAATCCCATCGGAAATTTGCAAATAAATTGATTGATTAATTGAATTGAAATCCATTTCCAATTGAACTATCCATTGAAAACCATTGGAAACGATGATGGTCATTAGCGGCAATCATAAGACACATTATTTTCATGTTTTTTTGTTGTTTTTGGTTTATTATTTTCAATAATGAACCTGTGGAATCGAATATGAAAAAAAATAAAATTGTAACCCCCCCACCCCTCCCTCCTCAAAATTCGATGGTTTCCGTTTGAAGGTATGTAGAATCCGAAAATGCAATACAAAAATTTTTGTCCGTCTGCCGTACGCCGTACTGAGCACTTTTTTTAGTTACCATGAGCCAAAATTGACGAAATTCGGTTTATAGGTCCCGTTCGGGGTCTAGTTGGTCCTCTAAGATCGGCTTTACTGTCAGTCATCTATAAGGGGTGAAAAGTAGGGGTTGACATTTTCAGAACACCTATAGGTACCTTTTTTTTACGGGAATATTTCTACGGTTTTAAATAGTTGAACTTGCGAGTTTTTTGAGACCACCCGGGGCATTGTACGTCCCGCCTCTCGTTCACAGTAAGGCCCCCAAGTTTGCACCAACTGGCTTTGTCAACAGGAGGGGGAATCAAATTGTATACATTCAGCCCAAATACCATCTCTAGGGATCATCTGATTATAATCAAGGATGGCTGTGTGAAGTCGAGTTGTTGTTCCGCGATATTATTACATTTGAATACTGAAGGCTGTTTTGGATTTAGTTGATAGTACTTTTGCAACTTGGACAATCGTTGAAGTATTATTGATGGGTAAATTATCACGCAACGGTAAATTATTACACAACGGTTCATTATATCATCTACGTAGAAGGGGCATCTATGCAGGTAAATTATTACACAACGGTTTATTATTTGCCTTTCATGAATAACTGCTGCAAATAATTAATGATTGAATTATCGAATCCCGCGAATTTGTAGGAAACTTTAATTCCAGGGCTGGGTCCAATACTTGATTTAGGGCTTTCCTGGGACGGAGCACGAGGGCAGGTATGGACCACAGAAAACAGTGATCTACGTAGAAGGGGCATCTATACAGGTAAATAATAAACCGTTGTGTAATAATTTTCATAGTTTTTTTTCCGTCGTGTTACAGTAATATGACAACATTTTCAACTTGACAAAAAATCTTTGAGAAGTGGATTAAGTTGTTGCCCAGTAATTTTTCATGGTTTCTGAATGTTGGGCCATTCAGCCAGATTTTCTTCGAGTCCAAGTAGTTCCTCTTGGATATAATTCGGTACCTAAGTAATAATTCTTATTGATAAAAATTTACTGTGAATCTTTGGGTCTACTGCGGTTCATGAATGACCTGTAAAATGAAAACGGAGTTATTGGAAGGTTGTCTATTTCCACTAGTACCTACACGAAAAATACTGTCGTTCCGGTTTCAGTGATGGAACCATCGTCAGTAACAAAAATATTTCGTGTTTTCGTGTGCTACAAGCTTCCGTTAGCGTATTTTGAAATTGGTTTCCACGACTTCATTGTGAGTGATTCAGTTCCAATGACCTCTGACCTGGATGGAGCATCCGTGAACCGTCAGGTTTTTAGAGGGCAATTTTGCACAAGCGTAGGCGGCTTTTTGAGTCATCATGTCTTGTTTATGTCTCCATGTCGTAAGTTACTCGCGCTTATGGGTACTTCAATGGTCTCGCGTACAATCAATAACAGTGAGCTAAACAGAAAGTTGCCAAAATACATTCCCTGTTGGTTCAGTGATGAGCATAGGATTATTATTACTTCTGGCGTTTGGCATCATCGTCGTCATTTCCATACTCCAGCCAAGGCAGAACCTGAGGTCCTAAGAATGAAACCCACTGAGCGAATAACAAAGGAATCAGCTGCCACTCATAGTTCACAAATCACAAATTGAATAAGCGGATTCGCTCCTGAGGATCCTTTCTGTAAGGAGCCCTCAATGCTCGTCAGGTGCGGCGGAATCGACTTAGGGTTTCAAGACGAACAGAGGGGTTAAGATGAGTCGTGAAACATGATTCCAATTAAAGGTTTTTCCACCGTATTGAATTAAGAATTGTGTTTCAGAACATTGTGTGGGTCGGGGGAGCTTCTGTTGTTCTGGCGAACGGCTTAACTCCGGTTCATTACGTCGGAATTAGATTGGAAAGCACAACCCGAAAAGGGGTTCTCGAGGGTAGGAGGAGGAGGAGGGGGGTCCTTATTCGATTAGATCTGCGATAAGTTGGTGAAATTACTCCTTGGTCGGCTGTGTAGCCCTGAAATTAACGAAACGCTATTTCGATAAACTAATTATTGAAGACTGTGGTTCATCCTTTCACTTTTCGCAGCACTAAGAAAATTATTGCCGGGGTTTCATTGGAAATGACCAATCTTGGGGAAACTAGTTAGCTAGTATTAGAACCTAAATTGTGTACCTAGTCACATCAATATACCAAACCACAAAATATTGTACACAATTTTTGCAAAATGGGTTTTTCGAGATTTCGCAACGCGAATCTACATCTATTGATGTTATAACTTGGTGTGCAGACGCATCGAAAACACGCACGTCACAAATTAGGCCTTATTTCTCTACTATGCTGTCATTTTATATAGTTATCTACTGGAGTCCCACATGAAATATAGCGGGTGAAGCCCTCTGCCGGCGTCATGGCGCCAGTTTCTGGCGCCCTCCAGACACCAAATCCAATATGAACAGCGATTTTTGGTCTTACATCGAGTTTTTATTTTTCTAATTTTGTTGCGCTCCTTTTCAGGTAGCATATAACCAGTCAACTTTACAGAGCTACAGAATTACAGAGTTACATCGAGTTGTTCCTCAAAATTTTTTTCCTACATCCTATCAGAGTGTCGCTTTACTTTCTTGTTCCTCGTATAGGAAGTATGGTTATAGTCGAAAATTGGTGTTCGAGAATGCCATGGAATCTTGTTCAGAAGTGCTCAAAACGAGTTTCTAGACGGTTTTCCGTTTGATGTCTCTCCGTACGTATGTGGTACACCGAATGTATATTGGAATTTCAAATGGTCATAACTTCCTCAAAATACTTTATTTTTCAGGTTTCCTTCCTGGGGCTTGTTCAGCCTGTTAAACTATTCAATTTGAGATGAGAAAGAACTTTCTATGTGGAAAAGTAAGGGAGTTATGACGGGTTTTCTATTTATGTTTATTATTTCCAATAATCAATCTTTGGAATGGAGCATGAAAAACAAATTTTAACCCCCCTCAAAATTTGATGGTTTCCGTTCCAAGGTATGTAGAATCTGAAAATGCAATTAAAAAACGCTGTAAATTATTACACAGCGGTTTATTATTTACCTGTTTAGATGCCCCTTCTTGTAGATCACTGTTTTCTGTGGTCAATACCCTCGAGCTCCCTCCAGGTAAGGGATTGAAGGTCTCGTCCGGTTTTCACGACGTTGAGAACGTAGGTTTGAAGAGGATTATGTAAGGTAGGAGAGAGAGAATTCGCGTAGAATATTGAGCTGGGCAAGCTGGGTGCCGTATAATGGCGCCTCTACCCTCCCCGGTCCGCCAATGGCCCTTGGAAGCCGTTGGTGATCGTTGGGGCTACCTGGCCTGCTTGGCCTTGTCCCTTGCACCACGCAGCTCGACTTCTCCACGTCTTTATTGGTGGCAATCTAACATATTTACAGGAATGGTATTATTTAAGGGTACTATGCCAGGTAAATTATTACACAACGGTTTATTGTTTATCTTATGCTTCATTAATAACTACAAACAATTAATTATTGAATTATTGAATCCCGCAACTTATATGAAACTTTAATTCCAGTACTCCATGTGCCCAGGGCATGTAGTCCATGTACATGTGCCCAGGGCATGTACTCGAGTACTCCAGGGCTCCAGTACTTGATTTAGGGCTTTCCTGGGAGGAGCTCGAGGGTATTGACCACAGAAAACATTGATCTACGCAGAAGGGGCATCTGTATAGGTAATTTATTGCACAACGTTTATTGCACAACGGTTTATTATTTTATCTTATGCATCATGAACAGCAAATAATTAATGATTGAATAATAATTATTTAATTTCTCACATTTTTATGAAACTGTAATTCCCGGCCCGATTCCAGTACTCGATTCAGGTCTTTCCTGGGAGGAGCACAAGGGCAGGGATTGATCACAGAAAACAGTGATCTACGCAGAAGAAAGGACTATATTGATAAATAATGAATCGTTCTGTAATAATTTGCAGCGTTTTTTCTATTTTTTCAACGATAGCTGTCGTAAAACTGGACCGAAATTGGTGCTGTTGGAAATCGGCGGCCAGTATAATTGTCCTCCATAAATAGTCTTGCTTCCGCCAAATTTGTATCCATACAGTTATGAAGAACATGGAATTATTGTGTGGCAATCTACACACTGGAGCTTTTCAATTGGCTTTCGAGTAGTTATGGACGTTTTAAAGGAAACGCGTTTGCGCGTATGCATGAAAAAGTCACCCTCCGAATATATCCGACTGTATGGTGGTGATATCCACATGGCACATTGCTGCTGTGAGTAAAGTATTTCGTATCGGAGTGGTGACGTCTCAGCCTCACTCCCCAACCTCACTTAAATACCACGCAGGAGGAATAGATGGCATAGCGAAGGGACCAGTTTTCAGTCAGGAGGCCAACCCCTAATCGATGCGCCTTGATCGACTCACTTTTTTCGCTATCCATTATTTCTGAAGGGAATTTTAATGGGTTGCCCAGCGTAGCTCCCGTCAATACCGAACTGAGAAATATGGCCTTCTCCCCCCTCCCCACCACCATCACCGTTACGGTCCGAGTACTAATACCTCCCTTTCCCTTCGCACAGGAGTTCCTTCCCTCCAGCCGTTCACTGCCGGGAGGCTGATTGATTTCCAAAGCCGGTGGAATGAAGAGTTTTACATCTCATTCCGTAGGGAGCTTGTTGCTCATTAAAAACCTGATTTATGAGGAGAAGAACAAGATCAATAGTTTGGGTGTCACGCCGATTCCCCGAGTTTCATACTTTCACACTTGCCCCTGAGATTGATGCCATCGGGGCTGTTGCTTTTCGATAATGCCGTACAACTACGACACGAAAGCGTCTAATATTGACTGTTCAGCTAAACTGGATTTGTTGCTGTGAACAGTATAGGTAGATCACCCGTAGGGACTCGGAAGAGAAACTAGAGAGAAATCAAGCTATATTAAAGAAACCCACTCAGTTTATTATAGAATTGACTTGATTGATCTACTGGCAAATTAGAAATTTAATCATTAGCGAGATTCAGTGAGCGGCAGAAGCAATTAACATCTTCAGCCGGCACAAAGTTCAAAGCAAAGATAACTACATTATTATGACTCGAATGGGTGGAAAAACAACGCTACAAATTATTACACAAAGGTTTATTATTTACCTGTATAGATGCCCCTTCTGCGTAGATCACTGTTTGCTGTGGTCAGTACCCTCGAGCTCCCCCCAGGAAAGCCCTAAATTCCGGCTCCGGAATTAAAGTTTCCTGCAAATGCGCGGGATTAAGTAATTCAATAATTAGTTATATTGTAGTTATTCATGAAGCATAAGGCAAATAATAAACCTTTGTGTAATAATTTACCTGTATAGGTGTCCCTTCTACGTAGATAGTATGATGAACCACTGTGCGATAATAAACCTTTGTGCAATAATTTGCCCATCAATAATACTTCAACGGTTGTTCAAGTTGCAAAAGTACATACCAACAAACTCTAGCCCTTTCTACATAGATGGTAAATGAACCGTTGTGTAATAATTTACCGTTGTGTAATAATATACCCATTACCTTTCAACAAACTCCAAAAGAGCCTTCATTTTCCAAATGAAATAATATCACAGAACAACCAACTCGACTTCATACTCCGTGAATATAATCAGGTGCTCCCAAGCGATGATGACCTCGGATCAACTCCCAATTGTTGCCGCGTCCCTAGCGATGGTATCTGGGCTGAATGTATACAATTTCATTCACCCTCCTGTTGAAAAAGCCTGTCGGTGCAAACTTCTAGGCCTTACCGTGAACGAACAGCTGGACTTACAATGCTCCGGGTGGTCTTAAAAAACTCGCAAGTTCGAGAGCTATTTAAAACCGTAAAAAAATCCGTCATAACAGCGTCATGGAGATATTAACCCCTATTTTTCATCCCCTAGGGATGGCTGATATTAACGCCGAGCTTCGAAGGCCAACTAGACCCCAAATAGGACCTATACACCGAATTTCGTCAATTTTGGTTCATGATAACCAAGAAAAGTGCGTATGGTGGGCGGACAGATATTTTTGGTTTGTTATTTTCAATAATGAACCATTGGAATCGAGCACTAAAAAAAAAAATTCTTACCCCCACTCAAAATTTCATGGATTACGTTTCAAGACGTAGAATCCGAAAATGCAATAAAAATATTTCTGTCTGTCCGCCGCACGCCGTACGGGCCACTTTTCTTAGTTACCATGAAAAGAAATCGATGCAATTCGGGTTACAGGTTCTGTTCGGGGTCTAGTTGGTGCTCGAAGCTCAACGTTACTGTCAGTCAGCTCTAAGGGGTTCAAAATAGGGGTTGAAATTTTCAGAACGCCGTATCTCGAAAACTTTCGATTGAAAGGTATGGTTTTTTTTTACGATATTAAATTTGTCTTGAGCTAAACAATTTTTTGAGACCTCCCGGAGCATTGTACGTCCAGCCGTTCGTGTGCACCAAAAGGCTTCGTCAACACGATCGTGAATCAAACGGTATAAATCCGGCCGGGATTTCGTCACTAAGGAGCACCTGACTATAATCAAGGATGGCTGTATGAAGTCGAGTTGGTTGTACTGCGATGTTATTTCAGTGATGGACTATTGGATTTTGTTGGTAAAAAAAATTATTACACAACGGTAAATTATTACACAACGGCAAATTGTTTCACAACGGTAAATTATTACATAACGGTAAATTATTACACAACGGTAAATTATTACAGAACAGTAATTTATTACACAACGGTTCATCTACCAAGAAGGGGCTGGATTTTGTTGATCGGTACTTTTGCAACTTAAACAACCGTTGAAGTATTATTGATGGGCAAGTTATTTATTACACAACGGTTCATTATACTTGACCACGAAGGTAGGTACTGACCACAGAAAACAGTGATCTACGCAGAAGGGGCATCTATTTCAGTCCGCATCAACAATTTTCCTTCAGAACTTCATTATTAGCGTTTCTTTTTGCCATTTTATTTACTGTTTGTCATCGACAAAATTATTTTAGCAACATTTAACTCGTGATTTAGGTAGGTACCTAGTTACGAGTACGGGGTTAGGTACTAACCTACGGTGGGTCTGCGATCTACATAATATGTATAGAATAGTACATATTATATTATATAGACGGGTTATCTATAGAGAGAGCTGTGATCTGTAACAGAAGGGTATTCTGTACAAAATAAAAAACCGTTGTGCAGGGATTGGCAGCGTTTTCATTACATATTCGGATTTTACATACCTTGAAACGGAAACCATCAAATTTTAAGGGGGTTAAAATTTTTTTTCCATGCTCGATTCCAAAGGTTCATCATTGAAAATAATAAACCAAAAATGAAAGTTCCGTATCACGCGGGATAGTTTTGTAAGGAACAAAGCCCACTTTTTGTTGCGGGTAACTTTCAAGCTTTTTCTTGAAGAATGAATCTCCCTCTCAAGTTAACTCCGAATGTCTTTAAGTCGTCTGCGATCCCTCAGCCGTTCGTGGGATTACAACAGCCAACCTCGCATATCTCACGTCCTCCATCCTGCTCCTTCAGGATCACTAGGGGCCTCTTTAGAACTCGGAAAACGGTTATGCTCGTTCAAATGGGTTAGACGCCGCTAGAAGTCTGCAAAGTGGCCATAACCGGCGCCGAATGCCCAAGGAAGGATCCTTCATTCCATCCGAATGAGGCAGTTGAAGCGAAACGGAAGTTGAGTCGAGTGCACTTTAGTGAGGAGGTAGAGAAGAAACAAGGTGGGACGCGCCATTTCCTCTCCTTTGACATCTTGTAAAACCCATCAGGCACACGGAAATGGTAGCGGCAGTATCTAAACAGCTGTTTCCAGTGGAGGGAAAATAAGAACGAACGATTCACGACTGCTTCTCTTAAACAAATTGATAGTGCTGGTGTTGCAGAACACAGTTGAAATGCTCACGATTGTATTTTGTAGCGTTTCGTCAGGAACGCAACATCCGTAAAATGTAAAGTAATATTACATTTGAATCCAAATGAACGTCATTTTGGTTTATTATTTTCAATAATGAACCTTTAGAATCGACCGTGAATGAAAAAAAAAGTTAACCCACCCTCAAAATTTGATCGTTCCCGTTTCAAGGTATGCAGAATCCGAAAATGGAATAAAAAAGTTTCTGTCCGTCCGTCGTACGCCGTACTTAGCACTTTTCTTAGTTTCAATGAACCAAAATTGATGACATTCGGTTTATAGGTCCCATTTGGGGTCTACTTGGCCCACGAAGCTCGGCGTTACGGTCAACCATTTCTAAGGGTTGAAAAATCGGGGGTTGACATTTTCAGAACGCCGCGCCGTAGCTCGAAAAACTTCAGCAGAATTTTTTCATTTTTTTATATTTTATAGAAGGGTATGGTATTCTTTACGTTTTTAAATTGACCTCAAACTAAACAATAATAATTGTTTGAGACCACCTGGAGCAGTGTACGACCCGCCGTTCATTTGCACCGAAAAGGTTCGTCAACATGGTCGTGAATGAAGCGGTACGAATCCGGCCCAGATATCACTGCTAGGGAGCACCTGATTATAATCACAGATGGCTGTAAGAAGTCGATTTGGTTATTCTCTGATAGTATTTCGTTTGAAGAATGATGGCTCTTTTGAATTTTGTAGATAGGTACTTCAGCATCTTGAACAAAATTTATGCTTCATGAATAGCAACAAATAATAATTAGTGACTGAATTCTGCTCATTTTATGAAACTACAATTCCCGGCCGGCTCCAGTACTCGATTTAAGGCTTTCCTGAGGTAAACACGAGGTTAGGTATTTACCACAGGAAACAGTGATCTAAGCAGAAGGTGCATAAGTAATACAGATAAATAATAAACCGTTGTGTGATAATTTTCAGCGTTTCTAACTTCCAGGCTTCTACTGGTTGTTCACGTTGGTTATTTACTGGTCAGTATATATAGTGGTCGTAATAATTTATAAACGTTGGGATCTATTTCGTACCACACAATCATCTTCCACCTTCTGAAGGTTCAGCTGGGTGAGCGTTGGGTGATCCTCAGCGGTTTTTGAGTTTTTTTTTTGCTTGGCAAATTTGTACAATAGGGTTTTTAGAGGAACAGAACAGGACCATCGAGCGTTGCCATACTGATAAGTTATAGCAAACGTTAGCACCTGAGCGGGCTGCATGAATTATCTGCTGAAGAGTTTGTTGCTTTTGCCACACATCAGTTCCGTTTCTTCCGAGTAGGCTGCTCTTTCTGTAAATTCTCTCGAAGGATCCTCCATACGATAATATTATATCAGTTGATCATCAAGGAAGGAATGCCGGTAGTCCAACTGTTATGTACGAGCATTTTCAAGTGTTTTTTTTTTCTTGCTGTTTCATGTTATATCTCCGTCTTCCGTATCTGTTAAAAGGCGCCTTGCGGAGAAAACTTGGGCAGTTTCTCCGCCGGAAGTTTCGCTCGCGTGGCGTCTCAAACAAAGCAAGCGACTCAGCGGAGAAAAGCTGTGGGTATACGTTTTCCCGGCGGACCGGCCGCTATCAAAACTGAGAGCCCCGGAATCCCCTCGCTTCCAACCGCCGCCAAGATTATACATCACCGCGGCCATTATTCGTGCAACCGGCACGAAAACCAAGTTTTCCCTCATCCCCAGCCGTGAACAATAGTGTTTTTCTTCACGATGAAACTTTCTCCGATTAATAGCAACCAGAAGGGATATCTTTCTGTTTGCCTTCGTATTATTTAACTTTGAATATCTCCTCCGTGAATCGCATGACAATGACTACTTGATGTGAGCTAATGCCGGGATAAAGAAGGATTTAATACCCCTCTTTCAAAGTTAAGATATCCAGCGCTTGGGAGCCCATTAATATTAAGCCTTGCGCTTTCGCAAGCTTAAAAGTTATAATTAAATTAAAACTTGGTATAATCCGGAGAAAAGGTTACTTTGAAGTTAATTTTACCTCGGGGCCGCCCTCGGGTCGGCTCACGTCCTTTATGCCCTCATAACAATGGCTACATCCGGGAACCTGGACAGCTTTCAAACGGTGATAGTCTTTCCACTTTTCATATGTGTAATTTCAACAAACTGACTCGTTTTACCCTAATAATATTGCAGTAAAACACCAAAATTCAGCGGTGTAAAACTTGATGGAAAGCTAAGACTAAAGTGGACGACATGATTTGTTTGAGACGGCGACTGCGGTTTGTCGGTTCGAATCCCAACGCCCCTCGTCACAAGTAGCCATGAGCGAAACGATCAGATCAAATTCTGATCTTCCTGAGAGGACAGCCGGTCACGTCCGCGACACTGTGTGACGTACAGTCCCAGTCTGAATCCCTACCGTCTATCCCTCCGCCGCAGTACCACTCACATACTTGTAAATATATTTAACCAATAAATACGGAGAAAGACGAGCTGTGCGACGCCTCCGGAAAAGGACAAGAAGGGTCCCCTCCATCAAGCTCCCACCGACTCTCAACGGTCGTAACGGCCATTGAAAGCCAGTTGTGGGTGTCGGGGGGCGAGGTGGAGGCACCTTTATATACCGCCCGGCTCGCCCAGCTCTTCATTCGACCTACTGCTCTCATACATACGACTTCTCTCTCACACACCTTACGCCCTCTCACTCTCTCCTATCCTTTCACCTCCCTCCCTCCGCATCTACTGTGGTGATAACCGCGGGGCGTTAGTCATCCAACACTCTTCCCCAACTCCGGCTCACCACACTGAAATTTATTTATTTTATTCTTATTTATTTCAAAGAAACGTACATGTTTACAGTAGGTACCTACCTATTTATTTCAAGTAGCAAATCCCTAGCTGGAGATAATATTGTACATAATATAAAATAAATAATATAAAAAACACAATATAAAATGACTAGCCCTAGCTCGTGGGCTAAATATTCTAATGAATTGTTGAAGTTTTTATAACAAGTTTTGGGTACGGAGTTATACCACAGGACGCTCTAGGAGGTGTCACAAATATGTGCAACACGCCTGTCTCATAAACAATATTTAGGTAAATATTTTGCTTCCTCACTGCCGAAGGTAGGGAAGCCTTGGATTCGTGATTGAATAAAAAAAATGCATGTACTCCAAAATGAAAATTTCCAAAACCATTTTGTGTTTCAGACATCGAGGAACATTTTTGGTTCCGTGTCTGTCTGTCTGTCTGTGGTAATTCCTTGTAACGCCCATAACTACCCGGAATAATGATTAAAATCGGCTGAAATTTAGAGGGTAGGTGCGGATTGGGTCATAGATGGCTCCATACAAACATCATTGAAAAAGTGCTGTAACTTTCGTCTGCGCATGCGCAAACGTGAAATACTTGAAACGCCCATAACAACCCTAAATAGTTGAAATGGGTTCAAACTTAGAGAGTCGATCGGGAATAATACTTTGATAGTTCCTTATGAATTTCATTGGAATCGTGACGTAACTTTCGTCTGCGCATGCGCTAACATGAAATGTTGACCATTTCCTTGTAACGCTTCCAACTACGCGAAAAGAGAACTGAAATGTTGAGGGTACTCGCGGGATTGATCGCAGATGGTCCCATCTCAAAATCATGGAAATCGTCCCGTCTGCGCATGCGCAAACGTGAACTACTTGAAACGCCCATAACTACCTTAAATATCGGTGAAATGAGCTCAGGATTGGAGGGTCGATCAGGAATAACACTTTGATAAATGCATATGAATTTCATTCGTCTGCGCATGCGTGAACGCGATATGTTTAGTTGTTTCCTTGTAACGCTTCTAACTACGCGAAATAGTCGTAGAGAGCTGAAATTTTGAGGGCACGCGGGTTGGATCGCAGATGGTCCCGTATCAAAATGAACCTACCCATCCACTTTATACGTTCGTGTGATCCAAGTGAGGAAGCCTACTCGAATTGGCGGACGTTTTTTAATGATTGATTCCAGGGGTTCATGATTGAAAATAATAAACCAAAATTTGAGACTTGAGACACCTTAGAAGATAATTACGGATTAATGACCCTCTTCGTAACTAGTTTCCGTGTTGGCATTGCTCGCAAAGTTCGAGGTTAGTGTAAGATGAAGGTGCAACTGCCAGAAATCACGTGTGGATTCCCCCGGCGATGGCACACATTACCCGGTCGTTTTTGCCTCTAAAGTCGTGGTGGGTGCCTCAGGGAATCAATTTACTCACTGGTGAACATCAAACGAAGGGGCCTTGCGAGGAACGTTGCGGTGGAGCGAGGCATGTTCCCGCTTTATAATACGCAGACCGATCGCGCAGCTGTAGACGTATCGAAGGAACCCTGCCGAAGGAGCTCGAACAGAACTCACTAAGAAATTTCCGCCTCGAACGGAACGCAGGGGTTGGCGACGCGGGTCGGCTTTCTATATGCACGGCCCCTGTAATACCCACTCGCTAATCGCCCCATTTCCTCAAGGAGAAAAGTTCCTGTTATGCTGAACGACTATTTATAAGCGAATTTTCAGTTGGGGAATTTTAGCTAGGCAATTTCGACGAATTTTCTCGAATTTCACCCCTCAAAACTAGAAATTGATATTTGACACACGTTCTGAGAAACATTCATTTCATGACTCGAGTCACCATTATAATTATGTATACTCACTTCTGGTGAATTTAGATGTAGGTAATTTTTTGTATTTATTTGTTATTACAATAATTATTATGAAATGAGATTACAATGGCCATACATTCTAAACACATATTACAGCATGACAAGAATACTTCAGTGAATCTGTTCAAATCAAGGAACATAATTATGTTACTAACCCCTTAAGAGTAAAAATCGTGCTGGGGGTTAGGAGTCCCGAATTAACCTGTCCACTATAATTACACGTTGGGTATATTCTGGATGAAAACTTAAAGTAAGTGGCTTTGACTCCGTTTGGGTAGGTAGGGTTGGGGTTGAGGTTGAGGAGAGAAAAGGAGTGGAGTGATTTGTTGGACGAAGGTGAGAAGGAAAGATCTGATCCGTAGGAGTCTTTTTACTAACTCCCCGCGGTATTCGCCACAGCAGGCGTTAGTTCGGATAGGATGTTAGCTCCCCGTGGTTTCACCACAGCCGGTACTAAATGGGAAGGAAGTGTCCCGTGGTTTTCAGCACAGCAGACACTGGGAAGGTGGAGGCTATTGTCCCGCGGTTTTCACCACAGCAAGCGCTAGAGGAGGATTAGGTATCCCGCGGTTTGCACCACAGCAGGCGCTAGAGGAGGAGAAGGTTTCCCGCAGTTTTCACCACAGCAGATACCGGGAAGAGTGTAGCTAGTACCCCGCGGTTTTCACCACAGCAGGTAATCGAGGGTAAGGAGTTATCCCGCGGTTTCAACCACAGCAGATGACTGGACGGAGTACGCCGCGGTTTTCACCACAGCAGGTACGAGGAAAGGGAGAGAATAAGAGCGAGATCCGTCGAATGACGAGCTGGGCTGGAAGGGCTGAATATACAGGGACATTCCGTCATTTATAAATGTCCAAGATTTGGTCCCACAGTGCTGGTCAGTGGCGTGAAAATCCAGCGTCCACATCGATTGCTTATGAGACAATAAACAGCAAAACCCAGAGCAAGCCTAAGGCCGTCACGCCGGTCTTCCCTGCTCAGTGACTTTCGAGTAATTTTCGCTCCTAGTGTGTAAGGCCAACTTCCATCTGTGCATTTCGATGTAGTGCGGCGCTCCCTCCGAAGCGATGCGCCAGAGTTTCAAAAGCGGTGATCGCTCGTGACCCGAAAAATTCGTGAGCGCTACCAGTCTGAAAGCTGTCATACCTACTATTTCGTGCATTTCAGTCTCGAACGCTTCGCTGTCCCTATCGCTCGAAGTGCGAAAGGGGCCTAGCGAGTAAAATCCGTATTTCTTCCGCCGTGGAAGGAAACAAGCCAGAAATTGTAGGTGAATCCTCCAGGAAACATCGTTGCTGTTTTGGGAAGCGGCAACGACGGTACACAAACTTTCCCGAGCTCCACCGAAGCCGGTCGCCTGGACCACCGGACTCCACTCTCGCTTCTTCGGGTCTCTTCTATCAGCCCTGGGGGCCTATTTACCAAGCAAAAGAGACATCTCTTTTCGTTCAGACTCTCTGTTTTGGCAAAAGAGATGTTTATAATATCCATGACGGGGTTATTCCGTAACTTCTAAAAGAGAGAGTTGGCGGCCATCTTGGCATTTTCGATCTCTATCGGAGAGACCTAAGTAGGTGTCTTTTCTTGAAAGAGAGAATCTCTTTCTCATTTCTCGTTTCTTTGATAGTGATGTTTTGTATCATTCTTTGCTTTTGTGTCTTCCGCTACAACATGGGTCATTTTGGTGTGTTCATTATTCATTAAAAATATGTACATATTTGCGACATGGCGGGTGAGTTGGATGAGGATAGGTTATGGTGAGGTTAGAGGTTGGATGAGGAAGGATGTGCACCGTAGCAGTCTTTGTTAACGCCCCGCGGTTTTCACCACAGCAGGCGTTAGAGGTAGTGGCTCCCTGTGGCTTTCAAAACAGCAGGCGCCTGGGATGTGGAGACTAGTACCCCACAGTTTTTACCACAGCAGATACTAGAGGAAGGTGTCCGGCGGTTTTCACCACAGCAGACACCGGGAAGATGGAGGCTAACACCCTGCGGTTTTCACCACAGCAGGTGTTAGAGGAGAAGGAGGTATCCCACGGTTTTCACCACAGAAGATACCAGGAAGGAGGAGAGCACCCGGCGTTTTCATCACAGCGAGTGCAAGGAAAGGTAGAAGAGAGAAGGCGAGAGAGAGGGTCGAGAGAGAAGTCGCAAGTTGACGTCGATCGACGAGGTGGCTTAGGAGGTCTGCTTATAAAGGCCCCTTTCCACCCGTCTCCCGTCCATCAACGGCCGTTACAACCGTTGAGGAGCGATGGCAGTTGATGGAAGGGACTCTTCTCCTAATTCCCCTCGGCGTCGCTCAGCTCGTCATTCCCGACATTTATTTGGTTAAATCATGTAGGTATTACATAGGAGTGGTAAATTGTAAGAATTTTAGGGATACCACGACATTATTATTTATCGATTCATGAGTAAACGTCTAAATACGGGAGCTATTCAGTAAAACAGACGAATCCGGAAGAGACTGTCTCCTGAGGGAGACAATAACTCCCGGGAGATTTTCAAAATAGATAATCTCTTTTCACTATCTGTTTTAGTGAATAGGCAGGCCCCCTGCTCCACCCAGCAGAGAATACGAGGAGACAGCGAGCGCCGCCGTGCCGGGCCGGTCCGTGGTTCAAGGGTTCTTTCCTCATACTCTGGTCACTCACGATGCTTACAACGTCCGCCTGACATCTTTAGAGCTTTAGCCGCAATACCTGTACCGAAATCCTGTCTGCAAAACACATCCGTCCACTGTTATCACAGTGTACCTACCCATCATTCTGCGGTACGCTCCTAAAGAGTTACGCCATCCGCTCGCCGTTTTTCCGAAATAGCTACAAAAAAACTATCTTTACCTGGCTGATCCATTCGGGCATGCCGGCATGTGAAAAAATGCTGACAAGCATATCCAAGTATTAACATTAATGTATTTACTATTGGCCGATTTATATGTATGAATCCTCTAATTCCTATTCAAGTTGGTATAATTATATTCCTATTCAAGGGTAATAGAAAAGTTTTGTTATATTGAACGAGCAATGACTGTTATAATTTGTTACTAACCTGAGACTCCTCTAATGCCGCCACAGAGCTGTCCTCCATGCCATGACGTATCGTTTCCATGCGTGTAGTGTTTATACCCCAAATTAATGTGTAGAGGAAATAAAGTTGTTTTGAATTTGAATTTGAAAGGCCCGCTCAGGCATCAACTTTGTTATTTCCTTGGTCCTATACTTGGTTTTCTGTTTCATTTTTCAACAATAAATCTGAATGGGAGCTCGTTTTGGTTATTGTATATTATACTATCTCAAAGGGCAGAAATATATTGTGTAGAAGGATATTAATTCTTGTTGTTTACTGTTACTTAACCTTATGCGTATCTTCAAAACCTTTTTACAATGTGAAAAAAATCTGAGATTTCAATTTCTATTCTTTTTAACGAATTTTCGGGAAATTGAAGCTATTGCAATTGGTCCAAAATTTTCGGAACATGAAATTTCGAAATTTTTCAAAAGGCAAATCCGTTCCAGAGCATCCTGAATTCATCCCTAGATTTTAACAAAATGTATGTATATGTTGGTATGTATACATTGCATTGGTGTCACTCCAGACGATAATCTGTTACCTTCCTTGGGTACGTGATGAAAGTTCCAAATTTCGCCAAAATTTTCAAATTGCCGAACGAAAAGATGAGTTCGAAGATGGACAATTTTCAAAAATTCTAAGGGGTTCAAATTTGAGTTTGTATGGATCAAAAATCCGTAGAAACGGCCAAAATTACTAAAACTTGATATAAAATCACTGAAAATGGTCAAATATGGATTTTTGGGGGTCAAAAATTGGTATTATGGGCTAAAATCAAATTAATTCACCTGACGTTGTTTGGAAACGGTGATTAATAACAGAGGGACTATTTCGATGATAAGATATTTTTCTCATAAGAGCGTGGGTCAGATTTGATTGCTAAAATCATGAAAAAATGGTATTAAAAAAAAAATGGTACGGTGGTTTCTTGTTATATCATCTTTAATAGCACAATTATTTCTTTGAATATCCCCTCTTATAGCCATGCAGCATGACTGAAGTTTTTATGTATTTATTTAAATTTATTTGTTTTTTTTGTAACCCTTTACTTCATTCAATGCTCAACAATGCACGTAAATATTATATAACAACGTAGATTCATTAAACAAAACACTCAGGTCTCACAAGGTGCACAAGAGTTAGCACCTAGTCTCGGAAAGTACCAAAAATAAAACTTCCTAGAGCGCTATAACAACAATTATTGATATTTGCAATGTAGGTTTTCTTCAAAAGTTATATACATAACAGGTAACAATAGATCAGACAACTAGTATTATTGTAAAATATGGGTGGTACCTTGCGCAGAAAATGACTAATTAGAGATGAACAACATAATATATTTTTGTAAAAAGTAGTTACATATTTCAGGACGTGAAAATGGTTAGCAGCATGTTTTGTCTTGATATTATGTGTAACCGAGTCTTTCTTGTACATAGTAGGTGAACCAAATTGCCATCCTTCAGAAATGAGAAAGTTTCCTTTTGCTTCAGCCACTTTAAATCTGAGAATGTTAAGTCACCAAATCATGTTGTTCATCTGTTGGCTGAATCCAGTCCTACTTTTCATCGGAGATGAAAATGGCAGTTCGGCCAAGTAGGTAACCGCTGAATTGAAAAATTAGGCTCCGATGTTTGGTGATAAGGGAGCAGCCGGAAGCGGTGGGAACCCGTAGTCTTGTTTGATGAAATCAGACGCCATTTCCGCTATCATGATTGTCGGAGCGTTGGTGTTCCCGCTGACCACAGTCGGCATTACGGACGCGTCGATAACCCTCAAGTTCTGCACCCCGTAGACTTTGAGCCTCGGGCTAACGACGGCCGTCGGATCCGTCGGCGGTCCCATCCGGCAAGTGCCCACCGGGTGATAGACAGTTGTGGAGTAGTTGCTGAGCAAACAGGCGGCGTATCGGTTGCTCATCGTTCCCGGGAAGGTACCGCACATATCGTACGTCGAGGGGAGGAACTGCGTACCGAATTGGAGCAGAGCTGACGTATTGGACAGGCTGAACGCATTTTTGATCGTCTGCACCCCGTTGGCGATGTCGTTTGGTGTCGCGAAATAATTTGGGTCTATCAAGGGTGGAGCCGCTGGGTCGCTACTTGCCAGGCGCACGGTCCCTCTGCTAGTCGGATGCAAATACCAAGGTATTATAGCAAACCTTTGCTGGTTCTGATTGACAGGGACATAGGTAGAAAACAGTATCTGCATATCGGGAACATCCGGGTTCGTCGGAGGGTTTTCGTTATACATGAACGCCACAGCTTCCACCCCAAGCAGCGATGTAAACGGTCCCTTATGGTTCTGTGCGAATTCCTGTATTGCTGTCGTGTTCTGGAAAGTCGCTGCCCAGTTCAGTGTGACGTTTTGGGTTGTGCTGAAGAGCAGTGGGATGGCGCCATGGTCGTGGAGGTTGTTGCCAACGCTGGAGTTTTGTATGACAGGAATCCCCAAGTTCTGCAGGTGATCCGCCGGCCCGACGCCTGAAAGGAGGAGCAGCTTGGCAGAGTTGATCGTCCCACCGGATAAAATGACTTCCCGCCTCGCGTTGACAGTGTGGGTACTGCCATCTCTCACGTACGTCACTCCCGTTGCGATTTTGGTTTGCGGGCTGATATTCACGCGAGTCACGAACGCTCGCAAAGCTACGTTCAAATTCGTTCGGTTCCTGATCGGTCGCAGGTACCCAACACCAGTGCTGCAACGCCATCCGTTTCTGATCGTCCCTTTCACCTGGCTAAAACCGATTTGACTCTGCCCATTGACATCGGCGTTACTCGGATACCCAATTTCAACCCCAGCGTTCACATACGCCTGAGCCAGCGGGCTCTGAAATGGGCTCAGGTTGACTGTCATTGGACCCCCGATCCCGTGATAGGGCGAGTTCCTGACCCGAGGGTCTTGGTCGTCTTCGGAACGAATGAAGTAAGGCAGTACGTTCGAATAGTCCCATCCAGTGTTTCCCATAGCCGCCCAATTATCGTAATCGAGTCGGTTCCCTCTGGTGAAAACGAAATCGTTGAGAGTGCTTGACCCACCGACGACGTGTCCCCTGGGCCAGTAGCAGTTGTTCCCCATAACTACAACAAAATAACGTTTCAGACCCTCAACAATGGTAGAACGATATATAAAATACAGAATAACATCAAAACAATTATTGACAGTGGGATTGTTGACATCTGAATTTAATATTTTACCCGTTCATGTATACTTGGACTACATAACCTCCGAGTGCGAGTATACAGGGTGTCCCAGTTCCATCTGGAGAAACTCAGGGAATCGATTCTACTCTTCGTTTGGAACAAAAAATGCTCAGTAGAAAGGTTTCGAAAAGTTCTTCGTTTTAAAGATATATCCGACAATTTTTGTTTTTCCAACTTTTCATTACCATATCACATAAAAACGCTAATAAATTCGAAAAGATTGAGACTACAACTAATCCAATTACACCGTTTGAAAGAACGTTAAATTTCCTGTAAGATTCTTCTGTTTTCCATGGTCAGAGTTACTTAAAATTGGCAAAATCAGATGGAAAATTTGAAAAATTTCAAATTTTAAAATTGTGAAAAAGATTGTACGTTCTACTGAGGTTACAGAAAATACCTACAACTTGTCAAATTTCACAAAAACTTCTTCATCTAATAGGCTTTACATTGATATACTTGGATTCAAAAATGACATTGTTTAAGTAGTAGAGTTAAAAAATGATAATTGAACGTTTGAAACATGAGCAGAGGTGAATGGGGAGGGGGGGGGGGGATTAATTAGACCACGTCAAATAAAACTAACGCTTCCTTGACTGGTTGAATAAACATAATTCTGGAATATGAAGGGGACATATCGAAGTTCAAACAACAACGAATGATTAGCTCCAGCATTCAGCGAGAACGGACAGGGAGGTGTCACTAGAACGAGATTTTGCTTGCACAAGTATTTATTAATAATAAATTATGAACCTCGGTGAATCATATTATCAAACTGCAACAGAACGCTTCTCTTCCACCAGTTCAATTTAATGCGTCGATTGGAAAGGTAGTCGTTATGCCGCTTTATTTTTCAAATCAGGCGTACCGAGATATGCTGCTCGTGTATGGATACTGCAACAGCAGCAGAACAATACTTGCAAAACCTATTAGATGAAGAAGTTTTTGTGAAAATTGACAAGTTGTAGGTATTTTCTGTAACCTCAGTAGAACGTAGAATCTTTTTCACAATTTTAAATTTTGAAATTTTTCAAGTTTTCCATCTGATATTGGCCAATTTTAAGTAACTCTGACCATGGAAAACAGAAGAATCTTACAGTAAATTTAAAGTTCTATCAAACGGTGTAATTGAATTTGTTGTATTCTTAATATTTTCGAATTTATTAGCGTTTTTTGTGGTAAGGTAATGAAAAGTTGGAAAAACACAAATTGTCGGATATCTTTAAAAAAACGAAGAACTTTTCGAAAAATGTCTACTGAGCATTTTTTGTTCCAAATGAAGAGTAGATTCGATTCCCTGAGTTCCTCCAGAAGGAAGTAGGACACCCTGTATAACTCATAGAGGCAATGCTGTACAGTGTCGCTGGTCACTTGCCAGTGGCAGAGAAAGACAGTTTCACTTTATTGGTGTACACCTATTTGGTGTAATACCTATCTAAAATAAGACATTTTTCTAAATATCGAAACAGACGGTGTGTTTAGTGCTAGTGGTCGTGAGTCGCCGAGAACTCGCCCCTTATTTGTTCATTTTTCCTGACGTCTAGACATCCTCAAAAAATCTTTATTTCAATTGTTAAAAACTGTCGTAGAAAGGAGAAGTAGGTAGATAATTTTTCTAACGTTGATCCAGTATTAAAGGAAACGTATTATTTCTCCAAAAAAACTCATTTAAATGGCGTAAAAAGGGCAATAAGGATGATAAAATCCATGAAGATATCAGTTCAGTTTTTGAGGAGATGAGAGCTGTCAACAGGAGGAAGTTGGCCATCAGTAGCTAAATAATATTAGTTGTTGTTCGATATCTCAAACGATTTTCGATTTTGTATTCAGTTTCAGTACCAAAAATGAGGTGGAGTCCTTTTCATGTAGGAACCTAATGTCGATGAAAACCTCTTCCTTCGGAAAATGAAAGTGCTACCGCACGGGGAGCATTTCCGGAACGCCCTGTTTATATTAGAAATTGTATGGATTCTGCTCAGCTGTGTACCACTTTACCGCCTACCTGCAATGTGTAACGGTACATCTCTTAGTGGAAAATTGTCATTGCGAGACTCTACTCGTTAGATGTTTTGGTACGTAATTTCTGTGGGTTTATTTTCGTTCATTTGTCAATATTGGTTAATTTACATGAGCACAATTATTGCCCAGTTTACAATAAAAATATTTATGTGAGTAAAAGGAGTACTACTATTCTTCGATCAACCGTGAGGCCCAAATTCCGAATACTGATTTCTGCTCGTTCCTGCCATTTGGAAGGATTCCTGTATAAAATATGCAGATTAATTGACGAAAGACAGAAGAAGTGCTAGGATTACTGAACGTGCTATGATGCTGACTGGTTGGATTATACGGATAAAATCGATAACCCACTCCATTATTTCTGTATCTTATTCAAATCGCAGTCCTGTCCACCTACTACCCAGTGATTGAGATAAACGGGATCCCCATGTATTAACTTAACACTCAATCATTAGTGAATTATTTAATTTTTGGTTCTAGAGGGAAATCTCATTAATCAAACCGCTCCCGGATTGTTTTTATTTCCGTGTAAGGTTGGTATATTATTTATCAATACTCATGTTAACCAGGCCGATAGCCAGGTGTTATTACCCCCCCCCCCCCCCCCCAAACCCTGTTGTAATTTACCCGCCAAGAAAACCTCCTCAGCCGCAAAAAGGATTGCTATCCATTTTTCCCGCCAAAATATCATGCTCGGTGCGTCGTATCTCGCTGTTGGATTGGCATATAAAAACCTGTTCCTTCCCCCCGAACCTTAAAACGCTGTTTGGCGGTGGCTTTTCGCCAAAAACAATCGCCTTTTGCCTAAAAGCTGCCCATGAAACACCGTTGAAAGACATTTCAATTTCGGGGGGGGGGGGGGGGGGGGGGGCAGGTTCTATATGCACATCCATGAACGAAATCACCCATGACGAAATCGTGGAAACCCATTTCAATTGAAATCAAAGTACACTGTTTACATTTATAATGATTCAGTATTTATACAAAACCGAGTGATTTTGACTGTTCCAGTGCTGAGATTAATTTTTGGTTTATTTTTCAGTGTCTATTTGATCTTAAATAAAATAATAAGCGTCCATTGAGGACCATCTTCTTCGTTTATGTCTCCAGCCTAAACTGCGTAACTGTTTGGGTCATGTTGCCGCATTTCTGCGAAAGTTCATACCGTATATTATTGTCCGCTATCCTACTCAACAAACACTACAACTGCGCGGTTTCTGACAGAGTCTCATAAACCTTCGTGAAGAACGCGTGGAAGATCACAGAATTATAATAAAACTCAGTTTGTTTGTATGTTTGTATGGCTTCAGTGGGTGGCCAGACGACGGCTGCTTTTTCTAAAGGCCCCTTCAAACACAGGCGGGTAACACCAGGCTACACGAATTTATTTGTTCAAATCGGATCCCTTCATCGTAAACTCGGTGGTCCTTCACGACGTCAGAATGTTTACATTTCGCTGTAACTAAGGGCGTATCGTGAGCTGTATAAATTGTGGAAGCGGTTCCGGACGAAACAGGATTTCTTAGAGGAGTTTCACTCTGTAGCAGAAGTATGAGAGGGAAAAGGGAGAATGAAAAGTAGTATTAAACTCTGATTCAGGAATCGACATCTGAACAACTTCAAGGTGACTAATCTCCATCGTAATGGCACTACATAAATAGTATTTACTGGTGGAGAACAAAGCTCCTACATACGAGTATTGGCCGATAATGCAGTCAGAGGTTGTTGTCCAGTGAATTGTGCTCATCTGGGCAACCTCTAGGTGATCAACCTCCATCGTTAGGATGGAACTATGGACTTGTAAATTGAACAAGGCATCAATTTCCTTCAAATGATCTCAATATATTTTAATTACACTGACACTCTAAAGGGGGGAAAAGGGGGTGGGGAAGCCAATAGATGTATGCATTATCAAAGGGACAGGTTGTTAGTAAAGAATCCTTCTGGGAAGCCCACAAAAAGTGGATGGAGTATGGTGAAGTGCTCAGCGCATACTACCAAACCACGCTCTGCTACCCTGTGACAGAGTGTGACAGTGGACCCTCGAGAGTCCCCCTCCTAGACCAGCGAGAATATCACCGGTAAGAAGGGATATCGATTAGGCTTCCGCCAAACGACCCCATCTTCACCGGAAGAAAAAATGGTTCGAGAACAGCCACACTGTACACATTTCTCTGAGGTAGTGTGGCAGGTTTTTGAAGGCCTCGGGTCCTTAGAAAAATGTATGGTGAGGAGAGTGCTAAGAGAGACCTAAATCGGGTATTGTAGTAGTCGTGGTAGTCCTCGCCGTGTAGTATCATTCTGATCTTTCCTTTCGAATGCAAATACGCATAAATTGTATGAGTACAATGATGCGAGTGTCAGTATTCCAAGATCTTTGAGCAGTGGTCGGCAGGAATCTCGGTAATTGGAATTTGCTAGGATTCAAATTGCATTTCATCGATATTAAAGGTAGTTATGGGCGTTTCATGTATTTCGCGTTTGCGCATGCGCAGAAGAAACGATGTCCATGATTATGAAACGGGACCACTTGCGATTCAGCCCGCATGTACCCTCAAGATTTCAGCTCTGTGCGACTATTTTTCGCGTAGTTAGCAGCGTTACAAGAAAATGGTCAACATTTCATGTTCGCGCAAGCGCAGACAAAAGCTACATCACGATTTCGATGAAATTTATTTGCAACGATCGGAGTGTTATTCTTGGTCGACCCTCCAAGTTTGAACTCATTTCAACGATATTTGGGGCCGTTATGGGCGTTCCGAGTATTTAACGATTGCGCATGCGCAGACGAAAGTTACAGTACTTTTTCGATGATTTTAGTGCAGTACCATCTGTGACCCAACTCGCACCTACCCAACAAATTTCAGCCCATTTCAACCATTATTTCGGGTAGTTATGGGCGTTACAAGGAATTACGTGGATTTGTATCCCGGATTCTGGATATTATCCGATTCCGGGCCGGTCTTCGGGCAGGCTAATGACCTTTGCCGTTGAGTTCCCACATCTTGTTCGTTTCCTGAATACCCCACTTGATCGCCGGGGAAGCACTGGGTATATTATGTTGTGTATGTATGTGTTGTGGTTTGATGATGAGAGAGGAAGTTAAGGCATGGGAGATGCCCAGTGGATATGCCAGTCTGGGTTCTTTTCGGGATGTGCCCAGTGGATATATCAGTCTGGGATCTTTTAGTGCCCCAGTGGATGTACCAGTCTGGGGATCTTTTAGGTGAGGAGTAGTGAGGCAAGGAGAGAGAGAGATAAGTCGTTGACTTAAGGAGAGCGTAGAATGACTTGGAAGGCGAAGGAGGCGAGTTTATATAGTCTAGGGACTATGCTTCCTCCATCTCGTGGGGGATGGTGGGGATCCCTTCCACTCGACCCTTCCAGCTCTCTCGAGCTGCCTGCCCACGTCTACCAATTCATTCACGAGTTTATTTGATAAACCTTTACAATACAAGGAGTGATATCACGACAGTATGTATTGTATTGTATTGCTTAAGCTCTGATTAATTTATTCTGGTTTATTGTTATGTCTTTCTTATGCCTTGGTCTTTCCTAAGCTCTCCAGTCCCGTTTACCACTCTCGCCCGCGCACTCATGCCCGGAGAATTGTCCGTATTGGCGGCTTTCCTGTTCGAAATATTTAATTGATATTCAGATTTTTTATTTTGTTTTTCATGAGTATACTATTTTCTTCTTTGTTTCTGTTGTAAACAGGGCACCAGCCCGTTTCATAATAAATAAATAAATAAATAAAACTCGCGCTGGGCTCATCACGGAGACTTCCGTACCCGTCGAGTAACCGGGGAAGACAGCCTCGATTTTCTTTTTCGAACAGTTCAGTAGCCCTGCCGCGGTGAGGCGTAGCGCTGACTTGGCGCACACGCCTGGGAACGATGTCGCCTTCGTCGTCGAAATGAAAAGGTAGGATTTCATTCGGTAGGATTTTTTATGTGCTCCGATTTTTGAGGATTTTTTTTTTTTTATACAGACAGACAGAAGACAGACAGACTGACACGGAACCAAAAATATACCCTGATGTCTGGAACGCAAAATGGTAGCGAAAAATTTCATTCTGGAGGACATTTTTTTAATTTTATTTTTACTCAATCACGAATCCAAGGCTTCCCTACCTTTGGTAGTCAGGAAGCAAAACCTGTAGAGCAGCTTAATGAGATGGGAATGGAGGAAATAGAAAATATTATACTTATTGATGCATACATATACCACAAGTTGTAAACATTATTTTATGAAGACTGTGTTTTCTAATCAGTTAATATTACTGTTATTATTTTATTTTTATTTTTTGTTCTCGAAGTAACGAAATTATAGTTTGCGCAACTCTTGCATAGCGCTACAGACATTATAACCTACTACTCTGCAAAAGAGTTGTTTAATAGACAACTTTAAGGATAGAACTTTAAGAATAGTTTAAAGTTATGTTTACTAACTGTACAGCTAATAAAACCAGAATTTCATCAATTTATTTTGTTTCATGGTAACTAAGAAAAGTGGCCAGTACGGCGTACGGCGGACAGACTGATTTTTTTAAATTGCATTTTCGGATTCTACATACGTTGAAACGTAAACCATCAAATTTTGAGGGGGGGTTAGCATTTTTTTTTTCATGCTCGATTCCAATGGTTCATTATTGAAAATAATAAACCAAAAATGAATGAATTTAAAAAAATAATAAACCGTCACATGGGATCATGAACCATCTATCCTCCATAATACCTACTCAAATAACCTCACCTCAATAAATTATTATATTCTTCAACATCCAACCTCCGTGTACCATTCATCAGCATGCGGTTTTTTGTGGCACCCCCTCCCATCACAACCGCCACTTTAAGAACTGCAGGCCGAATGAGGGTTATCAATACAGAAAGCGATGAACCGCTGTGTGAGTTCGCCGTCTTCCGGCATCAAAGTGGGTGTGCAACTGTTACCCACAAAAGGCCGTTGTCCGACCCCCGTTCTAATTGTCCACAGCACAAGCATCGGAACACCTGGAGAATGGAACCCATCGCCGGGGGCCAGGCCCCCGTTGGGTGGGGCCAACGAAAGCGGATCGATCCCTTGATTAGCCAAGTTAAATGACAGTTACCTGCCTTGGTAAACCTTTACCTTACACACCGATTAATTGCGTCCCGGGGCCCGGAGTACGGCCGGATTCAATTTCCCCCAGTGAATCTATCATTGGATACTCAACAGGGTCAATTAGCCGTTCCTACTGTAGAGATTTCATCGTGCGGCCCCTTCGGATTCGCGAGGTCTGACTACCACCTGTAGTCGGACTGTGAAAATGTATTTGTCTGATGTGTGGCGTGGCAGGTGGAACATTTCCTGATTATGTGAACCAATGTTCTGTTGAAAAAGATTCACCAGTGTAAAAACAAGACACAGCAAACTTGTTTTTGAAACTTCCCTTTTGGTTTATTATTCTGTGAATAATACACCTTTGTAATCGCTCAGCAAAGAATGTTTATAACACCACATCAAAATTTTCAGTTTACGTTTCAAGGTGCGTAGATTACAAAAACGCTGCAAATCCCTGCACAACGGTTTATTATTTTGTATAGAATACCCTTCTGTTACAGATCACAGCTCTATGTATAGATAACCCGTCAATATAATATGATATGTACTATTCTATTATATACATATTATGTAGATCGCAGACCCTCCGTAGGTTAGTACCTAACCCCGTACTCGTTACTAGGTACCTACCTAAATCTCGAGTTAAATGTTGCTAAAATAATTCTGCCGATGACAAACAGTACCTAACAAAAAGAAACACACATAATGAAGTTCTGAAAAGAAATTGGTGATGAGGAGTGAAAAAAGTTGCAAAAGTACCTACCAAAAAACTCCAGCCCCTTCTACGTAGATGGTATAATGAACCGTTGTGTAATAATTTACCGTTGAGTAATGATTTACCGTGGTAATAATTTACACATCAATAACGTTTGTTCAAGTTTCACTACCTACCAACAAACTCCAAAAGAGCCATCATTTTTCAAATGAAATAATATCACAGAACAACCAACTCGACTTCATACTCCGCCAATATAATCAGGTGATCCCTAGCAATGATTCTATCTCCGCCAAATTTCCTATTGTGGGCGCGTCTCTGGTTACGAGATTTGGTTTGAATTGTATACAATTTCATTCACACTGGAGTCGAAAATGCCTGTCGGTGCAAACTTCGGGGCCTTACTGTGAACGAACGGCTGGACGTACGATGCTCCGGATGGTCTTAAAAAACTCGCAAGTTCAAGAACTATTTAAAACCGTAAAAATATTCACGTAAAAAAATGGTATAGGCGTTTTGAAAATTTTAACCCCTATTTTGAACCCCTTAGAGATGACTCACAGTAATGTCGAGCTTCGAGGACCAACTAGACGCCGAACGGAACCTATAACCCGAATTTCATCAATTTTTTTTTCATGGTAACTAAGAAAAGTGGCCCGTACGGCGTACGGCGTACGGCGGACAGACAGAAATATTTTGATTGCAGTTTTGGATTCTACATACCTTGAAACGTAAACCATCAAATTTTGAGGGGGGGGTAAGAATTTCTTTTTTTCATGCTCAATTCCAATGGTTCATTATTGAAAATAATAAACCAAAACGCTGCAAAGTCCTTGTCAGAATGTTTTATTATTCTACCTACAGAAATATTGGCTGTTCATTTATTGTTTCTTTCATGTGCAATAATTGAAATAACAATTTTTTATGGTTTCCACCAATTTTGGGCCCCAAAAACATGAATTAGGCTCCTTTTTTCGACAAATTATCTTTGATCATTGGTATTGCCATTTAATTGTCGTGATTAACCTGTCCATACTACTTCTAGTGTTATTATACAAGTTTATGATGATTTCCGACAATTTTCCAGGTTTTTGATTAATAAAAACGCTGCAAATCCCTGCACAACGGTTTATTATTTTGTACAGAATACCCTCCTGTTACAGATCACAGGTCTCCGTATAGAAAACCCTTCTATATAACATATGTGCTATGTAGGTTAGTACCTAACCTCGTACTCGTTACTAGTTACCTACCTAAACCGTTCTGTAATAATTTACTGGTATAGGTTCCCCTTCTACGGAGATAGAATAATGAACCGTTGTGTAATAATTTGCCCGTCAATAATACTTCAACGTTACTTAGTTCAAGTTGCAATAGTACCGATCAACAAAATCGAGCCCCTTCCTGGTAGATGAGCCGTTGTGTAATAATTTACCGTTGTGTAACACATTACCGTGGTGTAATAATTTACCGTTGTGTAATAATTTGCCGTTGTGTAATAATTTGCCATTGTGCAATAATTTGCCCATCAATAATACTTCAACGGTTGTTCAAGTTGCAAAAGTACCTATCAAGAAAATCCAGCCCCTTCTGGATAGATGAGCCGTTGTGTAATCATTTACCGTTGTGTAATAATTTGCCATTGTGTAACCCAACAATACAATCCGTTGTAAGTTAGTTTACCATCATGTAGTAATAATTTACCCATCAATAATACTTCAACGTTTGTTCAAATTTCACTACATCAACAAACTCCAAAAGAGCCATCATTTTTCAAATGAAATAATATCACAGAACAACCAACTCGACCTCATACTCCGCCTATAAAATCAGGTGATCCCTAGCATTGATTTTATCTCCGGCCAATTTCCTATTGTCGGCGCGTCCCTGGTGACGAGATTTGGTCTGTTGTATACAATTTCATTCGCCCTGGTGTCGAAAATGCTTGTCGGTGCAAACTTCGGGGCCTTACTGTGAATGAACGGCAGGACGTACGGTGCTCCGGGTGGTCTGTCGAGCTTCGAGGACCAACTAGACCCCGAACGGAACCTATAACCCGAATTTCATCAATTTTGATTCATGGTGACTAAGAAAAGTGGCCCGTACGGCGTACGGTGTACGGCGGGCAGACAGAAATATTTTTATTGCAGTTTTGGATTCTACATATACCTTGACGCGTAAACCATCTAATTTTGAGGGGGGGTTAGAATGTTTTTTTTTTCATGCTCGATTCCAATAGTTCATCATTGAAAATAATAAACCAAAATAAAATTTAGGAGTTGAACCTTTGTTACAACCTCAATGTTCCACTCTTTGGTCAAAATCGACTTCATATTCGGTCTTCTCGCCCTAAAAAACATGGAAAACGATACTTCAAAAGCTCATGTTCACTTATGCCTTTAAAAGTTACTCTATTTTTACACCCATTTTTCTTCCGTACAGTCCTGGGCTTATTCCGATGGGGCTGCCGAGCTTCGGAGTACAACTAGGAGCCAAATGTTGTCCCAAATGGGGACACAAACTGTGCGGAATAACGAAGATTTTATACCAAATTTTAACGTAGATTAAGACTGAAACTTTGTTAGAACCTCAATTTTCCACTCGCTGGTCAAAACAGACTTCATAATATTTGGTCTCTACGCCCTAAAAGACATGGAAAACGATTTCTCTCAAGATCATGTTACTAAAAAACCAAAAACCCAATTGTTTCCCCTATTTTCCACCCATAACACCCTTGGGTATATTTTGATCGGCCTGCAAATCGGGAAACAACTACGGACCGGGGTGGGGAGACCGAATATGAAGTTGATTTTGACCAAAGAGTGAAGAATTTAGGTTAAAACGAAGGTTCAGCTCCCAAAATTCATTTTTTGTTACTCAAAAAGCTTGGTTAATATCTGAAATCACCATAAACTTGTACAGTAACACTACAAGTGGTAAACAGGCGAATCAAGACAGTTAAATGGCATTACCAATGACCAAAGATAGTTTGCCATAAAATAGGAGCCTAATTCGTGTTTTTGGGGCCCAAAATTGGTGGAAACCATTAAAAATAGCTATTTAAATTATTGCAAATGAAAGGAACAACAAATGAACAGCCAACATTTCTGTAGGTGTGTCCAGTAGAATAATAAACCCATGTGACAAGGGCACATAGCTTTGCACAAGACTTTGCAGCGTTTTCTGTTCGTCATCAGATACCTGTACATAATGGATGAGCTTGGTTGTGAGTGACAAAACGGTATTTACTCCGAGTTGTGTCGTAGTGCCTGAGAACACCGTTAGGAAAACAAATTAACTATCAAAAATATTACTTTGGACCTTAATGAAACGCGATTTAATTGAAAAAAATAAAAAATAAAATAAACGCAGTCTACGAATGTACTGCCATTATATTTTGACCTGTACAACTTCCGTCCTAATAAGAAATGTACTGAAACACGAATGAGTAGAATGCTTTAGTTTTGGTTTATAATTTTTAATACCGGGCCTTTGGAATCGAGCATGAGGAAGAAAATCCCCCCCCCCCCCCAAATTTCATGGTTTCCCTTTCAAGGTACATCGAATCTAGAAATGGAAAGAAACAATTTCTGTCCGTCCGCCATACATCGCTGTACTTTGTTCTTCTTTTACCTACCATGAACCAAAATTACTGAAATTTGGTGCCTATGTAAGACCAATTTTAGGTCCAGTTGGTCTGCGAAGCTCTGCGTTACTGCCATTCATCTCTAAGGGGTGAAAAATAAAAGTTTGAAATCTCCAGAACGCCGTTATCTCGATTTTTTGTTTAAAGTGTTTAAATTAACCTGGAACTTGGGAATTAATTAATTGAGACCACCCGGAGCATTGTATGTCCAGCCGTTCGTTGACAGTAAGGCCCTTAAGTTTGCACCGTGAACGAAACGGTATACATCCAGCCCAGCATCATGGCTGGGGAACAGCTGATTATAATCACGCATGGCTGTATGAAATCGAGTTTGTTGTTCTGTGGTTACATCTGAATAATTATGGTTATTTTCGATTTTTCTGATTATGTACATTTGTAACTTAACAAACGTTATGCTTCATGAATAACACCAAATGATTAATAATAACGTTCTTGAATCCTCCGCATATATATGAAACTGTTTTTCCCGGCCGGCTCCGCTACTCGATTTTGGGCTCTTCTGATGGGGTGCAGGACGAGGGTACATATACCGCAGAAAACTGTAATTTACGCAAGGGGCATCTATACAGGTAAATAATAAAACTTTGTGTAATAGTTTGCATCTTTTTTGGTTTGTTATTATTTTCAATAATGAACCATTGGAATCGAGCATGAAAAACCATTCTAACCCCCCCCCCCCCCTTCAAAATTCGATGGTTTACGTTTCAAGGTATGTAGAATCCGAAAATGCAATAAAAATATTTCTGTCTGTCCGTCGTACGCCGAACTGGCCACTTTTCTTAGTTGCCATGAAACAAAATTGATGAAATTCGGGTTATAGGTTCCGTTCGGGGTCTAGTTGGTCCTCGAAGCTCGGCGTTACAGTCAGTCATCTCTAAGGGGTTCAAAATCGGGGTTGAAATTTTCAGAACGCCGTATCTCGAAAACTTTTCATTCAAGGGTATGGTTTTTTTTACGTTATTGAATTTGTCTTGAGCTAAAAAATTGTTTGAGACCACCCCGAGCATTCTACGTCCAGCCGTTCGTGTGCACCAAAAAGCTTCGTCAACACGATCGTGAATCAAACGGTATAAATCCGGCCCGGATTATCATCGCTAGGGAGTACCTGATTTTAATCAAGGATGGCTGTATGAAGTCGAGTTGTTTTTTCTGTGATATTATTTCATTTGATAAGTGATGGACTATTGGATTTTGTTGCTAGGTACTTGCGAAACATGAGCAAACGTTGAAGTATCATTGATGGGTATAAATTGTTACATATGTAATGGTACACAACGGCAAATTATTACACAACGGTAAATTATTACATAACGGTAAATTTTTACACAACGGTAAATTATTACACAACGATAAATTATTACACAACGGTTCATCTACCAAGAAGAGGCTGGATTTTGTTGATCGGCACTTTTGACCCTGGAACAACCGTTGGTGTTATTGAAGGGCAATTTATTACACAACGGTTCATTATAGGTATTGACCACAGGAAACATTGATCTACGCAGAACGGGCATCTATTTCACTCCTTATGGACAATTTTCCTCTACAACTTCATTATTTGCGTTTCTTTTTCCCATTTCAGTTACTGTTTGTCATCGACAGAATTATTTTAGCAACATTTAACTCGTGATTTAGGTAGGTACCTAGTAACGAGTACGGGGTTAGGTACGGGGTTGTGTATAGAGTAGTACATGTTATATTATGTAGAAGGGTTATCTATATAGGGAGCTGTGATCTATAACAGAAGGGTATTGTGTATAAAATAGTAAACCGTTGTGCAGGGATTTGCAGCGTTTTAATTTTATTTTCATGCAGTATCTGCGTCTCGCTTCAAAACGATAAAACTGCGTCTAAAGTTTCCAGGCAATAAATTCTGTTGATGATTTGAGTATTATATTATTACTGCAGCTGCAGGGTCTTACAATTTATTTTGGAATGGCGCCTGAACCGGCATATTTGACTCCGAATATTTTTATAAAAAATAACTAGAAAAACGCAGATACCTTTATGCGTTTCTTCCTGGTACCAATTACATTTTTTTAAATAGCTAGTCATTTTTTGTTGTAACCACGTAACTACATTTTTCGTTAACGAGCATTTTGTGACTTAGATTGCTCCTAGGCAGGTGCGGTATTTCTGGAAAGTTTAAATTTTCAATTGAAATAGTTTTTTCGAATTTTCAACGCAATATAAGGTGAAGGAGTTTTAATGGTGACGCCGTACTGCAACATCGAGTACCCACCTACGTACCTACTTACCTGGATGTATCGAAAAAAATTCTTTGTAAAATAGTACACAGTTGTTCTCAATTTTATGATAGGCTCTTTGAAAACTATTGAGTCAATTGTGCCTGTTCAGTCTTCGTTCTGCAAGAATTTTAAGACCCTCCAGCTGCAGCAGATACCTAATATTGCTGAAGAATCAGGAAATCATCCAGATATTTTTGAGAATCGAAAATTTGTTGCCTGGAAATTTTAAACGCACTTTCATCGTTTTGAAGCGAGATGTAGATGTTGCATTATTAAGGAACCTCTGCCAAGTTGGGTGGGCAGTACAGCTTCCTCACTCTTGTAACGTGCACCCGTCCAATCAGTTGATAAGAAAATGATGCGTCAAAATTGTTGAATATCAATAATTAGAGTTCTAATAAATTACGTAACAGGCGTAGTAGGATCGAAAATTTCAACACTTCTTCAACATTTCATGTTCGCGCATGCGCAGACGAAAGTTACGGTACGATTCCAATGAAATTCATGTGGAACTATGAAAGTGCTATTCAGCCGTGAGAAGGAAAAACAGCTTATCTCTGAGATTCTGGGCGTCCGAAAAATGCCTCACGGATTTTGAGCTTACCACTTCATTATTCGACTCCAGTTTACAGTAACTACTCCGCATTTTCTATCGGAAAACATCTTTTTTTACCAGTTAATAACCAAACACCCTGGCATGGTGTTGGAGGAAAAACCACTTGAGCTGTTTCTCCTCTAGGTCGTATGAAAACGAACGAATTTTATATTTGGGAAAACCATTTCAATTCACTTCAATGTAGAAGAAACCCGCTCAATTGGTTTTCCTCTACATAAGTTTCTAACAAAAATTGCGATTTCAAAAACGTATTATTATTAAATTAATTTATTAGGTATATAATAATCAAACATGAAATGTAAGTACCAGGAACGTTGTAAAAACATGCAAATACTACAACTGTTGGTGAAGGTAAACCGAACTTAGGATCACCTTAGGACCTTGGTTATGCTTTTTTTAGTAGGTTATCGCTCGTTTTGTAGAAGTTTTCGTCTGGTAGTTGTAGTTGGTGTCGTTAGACAAAATACCCAATAGCTTCTCGCCTTTTGACCGCATTATAATAATTATAATATAAATAATATTAGTTTTCTGAAACCACGCGAAATAAGCTACAAACAAGAAACTAACTGGAGACTGGACAAGCATAGAAGTTTAACTTTTAGTCAGCTGTTTTAAACATATTCTCAAATTCAGTTACACCAGCTGATATTTGGAGTGAGGTAATTTGGAGGAAGAAGAATAACCACTTGGCCAAAGCGAAAAACGGCTCAGCGTGGAAGACCTAGTCGAACGATTTGGAGGATAAACAGCTTATGTACAGATGAGTGGTTTTTCCTCCGCATTAAATTACGAAAGACCTGGCCAAGGCGTGCTAACCCTCAAAGATAAGCTATTTTGCCTCCAGACGCAAGCTGTTTTTCCTTTATATTAAATTAGGAAACTTCTGGTTGAGCTATTTTCACCAGATTTTCGCATTTTTGCAAATTTTTCATTTAAGCTGTTTTTCCTCCTCACGGCAGGATTCCTGATCGACCCTCCAAGTTTGAACTCATTTCAACGATATGGTAGTTATGGTCGTTCAAAGTGTTTCACGAAAAGTTATGGTAAGATTTCAATGATTTTACCAATGGTTTCAATGGTTTTTGGTTGGATTTCAATGGTTTTTTGGGGGACTTTCTGTGATCGAACTCACACGCCACACCTACCCTCCAAGTTTCAGCCCATTTCAACCATTATTTCGGGTAGTTATGGGCGTTAAAAGGAATTGACAACAGACAGACAGAATCGGAACCAACAATTTTCCTTGATATCTGAAACGCAAAACGGTAGTGGAAATTTTCATTTTGGAGGACATCCAAGGCTTCTCTACCTTCGGTAGTGAGGAAGCAAAAAACTAAAAAATTATCGTCATTGATGTTTTAGTGAATTTCTTGTACCGATTAAAACCAAAGGTTTATAACAATTGTTTCCTTCGTATTATAGGATTATATATTATTAAGGTCCCAATCTTCGATCTCGTTAGTAGCCAATTTGTTGAAAATTGTGCATCGAATTGTACTCTACGAGTTCTTTTCTAACGAATTCTGTCCTGATTGTCCATCTTCCCGTGTAAGTAGATTATTATTTCGGCTGGAGAAAGGAAACCGGCAAAAATAAAAATCGGTCTACGTTAATGATATTACCTTCAACTTCGTATTTCCAGGAGTTGGAAGTGATGTGCGGAAATTCAAGGATTCGATTCATTCGAAGTGAGCACTGAGAGTAATTAGTAATTAAATAGGGTTAATTCGTTCCAAAAGAGGGAAGCAGGAGGGGGAGGCCGTCGACTAATACTAAAAGCTTCCTGCGTGCAATCCAATTAAAATTCACATTGCAGTACTTTTCCGGGCTGTGATTCTCTCCCTCTCGACTTCGAGCGGGTATTTGTTTGTTATTTAAATGCAAAGCCACAACCATTATCGTCGGAACGAGGAGCGGATATGGGTCAATCGCGTATTCGGAATGCCGGGGAGTCCGGGAGCTGTAAAACTAGAAAACCGAAGCACTTACTTCCGCAAGCGTTGGCCTGCGCAACCGTTGAATAATTCCAATCTTGGTCCGTGAACCACATGTTGTAGGTCATCAGGGGGACGTCGGAGGTTATGGTTTCGTCTCCGCCGGCCTCGAGAAGTAGAACCGTCCAGTTGCTGATTTCCGTCAGCCTGTTGGCAAGGACATTCCCTGAAACAACCGATGGCCGTCTGTTAGGTTCATCTGTGCAGGGTTTAGGTGGGTAAGAGCAGTTCATTTGAGGGGCTCAAGTTCAGTTAGTTCACTCCTTGAAAGGAGCAGTTCTTTTGAGTTAGTTCAGTAGTTCCTTTCCATTTCATTGTTTACCAATCACAAGACACAAATACTGAACTACAACAAACCTAAAATAAAACATAAAAATAACTCCCAAGGAACTATCGTTCAGTGGATACTATCAACTCCTCATCTGGTGAAGGAACTATCGTTCTGTGGATACTATAAAGTCCTTAAGCCATATTAATTCCCCATCTGAATCCCCCAATGAACTCAATGAACAGTCAGCTCAGTTCAGTTCAGCTCCTCTTGTGGTAAAGGAACTATCGTTCTGTGAACACTATAAAATCCTCAAGCCGTATTAATTCCCTATGTTAATCCCCTAATGAACTCAATGAGCTATCGTTCAGTGGATACTATAAACTCCTCATGTGGTAAAGGAACTATCGTTCTCTGGATACTATAAAGTCCTGAAGCCGTATTAACTCTCCATCTGAATCCCCTAATGAACTCAATGAACTGTCGTTCAGTGGATACTATCAACTCCTCTTGTGGTAAAGGCACTATCGTTGTGTGGATACTATAAAATCCTCCAACCGTATTAATTCCCCATCTGAATCCTTTAATGAACTAAAGGAACTATCGCTCAGTGGATACTGTCAACTCCTCATGTGGTAAAGGAACTATCGTTCTGTGGATACTGTAAAGTCCTTAAGCCATATTAATTCCCCATCTCAATCCCCAATGAACTATCGTTCAGTTCAGCTCCTCTTGTGGTAAAGGAACTATCGTTCTGTGAACACTATAAAATCCTCAAGCCGTATTAATTCCCTATCTGAATCCCCTATTAACTCAATGAGCTATCGTTCAGTGGATACTATAAACTCCTCATGTGGTAAAGGAACTATCGTTATGTGGATGCTATAAAGACCTCAAGCCGTATTAATTCCCCATCTGAATCCCCTAATGAACTAAAGGAACTATCACTCAGTGGATACTATCAACTCCTCATCTGGTAACGGAAATATCGTTCTGTGGATACTATAAAGTCCTTAAGCCATATTAATTCCCTATCTGAATCCCCTAATGAACTCAATGAACTATCGCTCACTGGATACTATTAACTCCTCAAGTAGTATCCACCGTTCTTATGAACTACAAGTACTATACTTTTAATGCACAGAGGATAGTTCCTTAGTTCCCCCTTCCTACATCCATCTCTTGATACTGGGTCCTTCTTTAACCCTGTGATCCTAGTGAGCGAACGTTCAGTGAAGTGAACTAAGTAGAGGACTAATTCAGTTGGCGGAGTTAGTTCTTCAACAGCAATTCAGTCAGGAACTACCCACCTCTAGCAGGGTGATTCACGAACTTGGACACTCAGGGTTTTCTATACTAAACATGCTAACTACTCTACTAACTACTCACTTGAATTTAGAAAAACAAAATTAAGGGCAAAGGAAAGGATTAAGTAAGCAATGTTCGACAACAGAAAGGTGGTCATTCCAGATTTGTGGGGTCAAAAAACAGTAAAACGCAGCAAATTATTATTATTCTGTTGGACGTGGAGAAATGTTCGCTGTTCATTTACTGTTTCTTTCATGTGAAATAATTGAAATAGCAATTTCTGATGGTTTCCACCAATTTTGGCCCCCAAAAACACGAATTATCTGTGACTATTGATAGTGCCATTTAGCTGTCTCTATTCACCTGCTAATACTACTTCTAGTGTTATAATACAAATTTATGGTGATTTCAGGCAATTTCCCAGGTTTTTGACTCATAAAAAATGAATTTTGGGAGCTGAACCTTCGTTACAACTTCAATTCTTCACTCTTTGGTCAAAATCAACTTCATATTAGGTTTTCTCGCTCAAAAAAACATGGAAAACGATACCTACCTCACAAGCTCATATTCAATAGAACCTCAAAAGAACGCTGGAAAACCCCTATTTTACACCCATTTCAAAGAAAAACAGAGTTATCGAAAGAATAGTCTATTACCACTAATACACGAAAAACTCGAAAAAACGCTGTCATACCGGTTTCGGTGGTCAGACCATCCTCAATAACAAACAATAACTACTGACAAACAATAACTAACAAACTGACGATGGTTTGATCACCGAAACCGGTATAACAGCGTTTTTTCGAGTTTTTCGTGTATTAGTGGAAATAGACTATTCTTTCGTTAGCTCTTTTTTCCTTTGAAATGGGTTTCCACGATTTAATCGCGAGTGATTTAGTTCGTTTACACCCATTTTTCACCCATGGCACTCCTGGGTGTATTCCGAGCGGACTACCGAGCTTCTGAGCACAACCCTCCAGATGGAGCCTGTGTGCGGACGAGCGACGGTTTTATACCAAAATTTCACGTAAATCTAAATCTGAAACTTTCTTTGAATCTCAATCCTTCGCTCGTTGGTGAAAATAAACTTCATATTCGGTCCTCCTCGTCCATGTTACTAAAACACCAAGAAACCTGTTTTTACACCCATTTTGGTTTATTATTCTGTGAATAATACACCTATGTATTCGCTCAGCAAAAAATTTTTATAACACCCCCTCAAACTTTTTTCTTTTTCGTTTCAAGGTGCGTAGATTACAAAAATGCAATGTCCGTCCGCCGTACGCCGTCCGCCGTATCACGTGTACAGGCTTCATTTTTGGTCTAAAAAAGTCGTTCTTTCGCACACATGCTCCATTTGGGCCCTAGTTGTGTCCCGAAACTTTTCAGCCCGATCGGAATATACCCAGGGGTGTTATGAGTGAAAATGTGTGTAAAAATAGGTACTTTTTGCGTTTTAGCAACATGTTGGTAAGATGAGCTTCTGAGATATCTTTTTCCATGTTTTTCGGGACGAGAAGACCGAATATGAAGTCGATTTTGACCAAAGAGTGGAAAATTCAGTTCTACCAAATGTTCAGCTCCCAAAATTGATTTTTTATGAGTCAAAAACCTGGAAAATCGTCTGAAATCACCATCAGTTTAGATAATAGCACTGGAAAAAGTGTCAACACGTGGATCAAGACGATTAAATGGCAATACCAATGATCAAAGATAGTTTAAAAAAAAATAAATAAATAAAATAACACGAGCGTAGGTACCTAATTTGTGTTTTAGGGGCCAAAATTAATGGAAACCATCAGAAATAGCTATTTCGATTATTACGCATGAAAGAAACAATAAATGAAAAGCCAACATTTCTGTAGGTATGTCCAGTAGAATAATAAACCCATGTGACAAGGACTTTGCAGCGTTTTTCACCCATAACACCCCTGGGTATATTCCGGTCGGGCTGCAAAGTTTTGGGACACAACTAGGGCCTAAATGGAGCCTGTATGTGAAGGAACGGATTTTTTAGATCGAAAATAATGTATATATATGGATGATATTATGCTGGAGGGCGGACGGAGATGCATTTTTGGAACCTAAGCACCTTGAAACGTAAAAGAAAAAATTTTGAGGGGGTATCATAAAACTTTTTTGGTGAGCGAATACGTAGGTGTGTTATTCACAGGATAATAAACAAAAATGTGGTAATTTCAGATTTGTTGGGTCAAAAAACAGTAAAACTATTCATAAACCACAAAAATTCGATATTGTAGGAAATCACCGAAAGTTTTGCCTGTGTAACGGTGGTTCGAGACATTAAAATTCTATCGCCTACCACCGACCCATCAGCCCTTCCACAACAGCTAATTCGAAAATCTTGGTGAGTGGTCGATGGAAGAAAACGTGTGCGCTAATGCTTTTCCTCTTCTAAGCCCTCCTGGTTTAAGGGTTGTCGGTGGGGGGGGGGGGGGGGGGGTCTTTCCACCCCTCCCTTCCCCTATTAATCAAATGAAGCTGCCTCGCGGGATTTTCCCCCTTAATGAGCTTCCCCTTCCCGAACGATTTCACTTCCACCATGAAAAGGCCGTATTGAATCCGGCTAACCCGCCACCGCCTCCCTCCGTCCACCTGGCCGCTGTGAATAGTCGGCTTCTCGTTAGGCTTTTCAATAGAAGAGTAACGATACGGTGTGAGATAAGAGTGTGAATGGCCGAAACCGTTGCTTCGTTCCATAGTGCGAGGTTCCTGAGGTTTTTGTCTCTTTCCCTATACAAGTTAGTTTACCTGGGGACTTCTCCTTATCGAGGGTCCGGTTGGCGCAGATTCGTAAGTATTGGCGTATTATAGGCACAGTAAACACACTGGCACGCCATAGAGTGATGTCAAAGTCTTGCGATTATGGAGTTCCTACTGAAGGTTTTGAGCATCATATAATTATCAGTATTAAAGTCTGGGTTTAAGGTAAAAGGCCCCTGTAGCGGACATCTGTGACGGTGGCTGTTCTCGAGTCGTTTATTGCTCCGGTGAAGATGTGGTCGTTTGGCGGAAGCCTAATCGGTATTCCTTCTTAACCGGGGATACTCTCGCTGGTCTAGGAGGGGGACTGTCGAGGGTCCACTGTCAAACTCTGTCACATGGTAGCAGAGCGTGGTGTGGTAGTATGCACTGAGCACTTCACCATACTCCATCCACTTTTTGTGGGCTTAAAGAAGGATAAGCCCAAAGGTTTCCCAGAAGGATTCCTTTACCAAAAACCTGTCCCTTTGATAATTCATACATCTATTGGCTTCCCACCCCCCTCTAGAGTGTAAGTGGCTGTTTTCGAGTCGCTTATTGTTCCGGTGACAATGGGGTCGTTTGGCGGAAGCCTAATCGATATCCCTACTCAACCGCTCAAATTCCCGCTGGTCTAGAAGGGGGGCTCTCGAGGGTCCACTGTCATACTCTGTCACACATCTTAAGGAAATTTCCGTATTATTTACTCTGCAGTTTGGCTAATAAGACGAAAATTCATTTTCTGTTCTCCGAACGTTCCTTGACATTTTGAGCTAAAAACTGGGCGAAAATTCAACTTTCCAGGTCATTAAAACGCATGAGTAGCGGACTCCTAAAAATGTGCTGAAGAGTCAGACACTAGGTGTACCAGTGGCGGACACAGTAGCACATTCGATCATTTCCTTGGAAGATAAGTTTATTTTAACGCGAACGAACCTGAAGTAAATACACAAAACAACTTATACTTATATAATATTATTTTTATAGTACTAACAGTAATAAAATAATAAAAATAAAACTAACGAGTAGTCAAGGTAGTGACAAAATATTAGCAAATCCAAACACAAGCAACACACACAGGCAAGGAAGATCCTTTTGGTATTTAGAAATTAACTGCTGAATAGGCGTACAGCCCACCTGTTAGTAGCAGCTGACAGGGTGAACTAGTTGCGGACATCTCAAATTCCAGCAATGGATAGGGCGAGCTGGTTGCGGAACCATCAGCATCACCAGAGGACACCCCTGTCCGCCTTTAGTCAAACCCCTCTAGTCGGTAAATGGGAATCCCGTTCATGTTGGATCCGGGCTCTTTCCGATCTTTTTGACACGCCGCTGAAGGGGCGATTCGTATTCGCGAATCGACAACTCCTGGAGGCATTGCGTTATAGTCAAACCAATGCATCTCCAGGGGCAGTCTGTCACACTGCCTCCCTACCTTTCTTGAGAATGGAGAGGGGGAAACAACGCTGTATTGGCGGCAAAGTTACACCCCTCATCCATTACATGGTAGCAGAGCGTGGTTGGTGGGTACGTGCTGGATTTTATCCTCGGTACCCCCTCCACTTTTTGAGAGCTTTTCCAGAAGGAATAGCTCTGAGGTTTTCCAGAAAATATCAATATCTTTTTAATAACTCTTAGTTTTATGAATATACGCTTCGGTCATTCAGTTTTCTTACATTTTGGTTTATTTTATTATTTTCAATAATGAACCATTGGAATCGAGCATGAAAAAAAAAAATTCTTACCCCCTCAAAATTTGATGGTTTACGTTTCTAGGTATGTAGAATCCAAAACTGCAATAAAAATATTTCTGTCTGTCCGCCGTACGCCGTACGGGCCACTTTTCTTAGTTACCATGAATCGAAATTGATGAAATTCGGGTTATAGGTTCCGTTCGGGGTCTAGTTGGTCCTCGAAGCTCGACGTTATTGTCAGTCATCTCTAAGGGGTTCAAAATAGGGGTTGAAATTTTCAAAACGCCTATACCTTTTTTTTTACGTGAATTTTTTTACGGTTTTAAATAGTTCTCGAACTTGGGAGTTTTTTAAGACCACCCGGAGCACCGTACGTCCAGCCGTTCATTCACAGTAAGGCCCCGAATTTGCACCGACAGGCATTTTCGACACCAGGGTGAATGAAATTGTATACATCAGACCAAATCTCGTAACCAGAGACTCGCCAACAATAGGAAATTGGCCGGAATAAAATCATTGCTAGGGATCACCTGATTTTATAGGCGGTCGAGTTGGTTGTTCTGTGATATTATTTCATTTGAAAAATGATGGCTCTTTTGGAGTTTGTTGATAGGTAGTGAAATTTGAACAAACGTTGAAGTGTTATTGATAGGTAAATTATTACTATACGATGGTAAACTAACTTACAACGGATTGTATTGGTGGGTAAATTATCACACAATGGCAAATTATTACACAACGGTAAATTATTACACAACGGTTCATTATTCTATCTCCGTAGAAGGGGAATCTATACAGGTTAATTATTACACAACGGTTTAGGTAGGTACCTAGTAACGCGTACGGGGTTAGGTACTACATAGCACTATGTTATATAGAAGGGTTATCTATACGGAGACCTGTGATCTGTAACAGGAGGGTATTCTGTACAAAATAATAAACCGTTGTGCAGGGATTTGCAGCGTTTTTCCCTTTTCTGTTCTTCATCAAATTGAGCTATTATTCTTAAGGCGCTCAATGCCACCCAATTTATTTCTTGTCTCTTTTTCCTTTGTATTTTTTTTTGTTGGTATTGTATTCCAGTTGTTCCATCTTATGATGGGGGTTGGTCCCCTAGAGGTTGTTCAAATGAATTTTCCTGAACAAGAACCTCTGAAAACTACTCTCCTCATTCTATTTATTTCCAAGTGACATTTATAAGGAGCTAAGTTCTCTCTTCAGTAAATTATTATTAGCAGTAGTACCACTACGATGGAAGCTATGAGCTTTGGAGTTTTTCAGATGAACCATTCCTGAATCAGAACTCTGTACTACTTTCAGTCCCGTGACAGTCTTTCACATACTTATTCTTCAAATAAGTATGTTTTTTGAGGGGAGGAGTGTGACGGTATATGGGAACCCCGTCCATATTGGACCCGGGCTCTTCCCGATCTTTTTGACACGCGGCTGAAGGGGCGGTCGATTCGCGAAAACGAACCGTCAACACCTGGAGGCATTGCGTTATAATCAAACCAGTGTCTCTCCAGGGGCAGCTGTCACACTGCCTCCCCCGGTGAGGAGGAAACTGCGCTGTATGGGTGGCTATTATTACCCCCTCATCCGTTACAAATTTGAGGAAGAAATGATTCATTGCATTCCTGAACACATAACTAATCCATTACTAATCATCCAGCAAAATGGGATATGAACTAGAGGCGGACAGGCTGTTTATTGTTTATAGTAGGGGCAAGCCAAATTACAATAAGTAAACATAATATTAACAACAATAATTATATGTACATATAGCTTGCAATTTAGAGGTGTGACGATACCGATCTTTATCGGAACCGTTCCCCGCTGTTCCAGCTCCACGACTGGAACAGTTCCAAATTACCGGTCCTGTTCCGCTTACCGATCCGTCGGGGGGGGGGGGGGGACTAGAACAAGGTATTCCACCCCTCTCCCAACCGCATCAATCTCCTCTTGCTAACGCTCTTCTCCTGCTCCTGCCTAGGGTTCATTCGAATTAGGACTTTTCGGACTTCTTTCATTGGGTATTTACCCAGTTGGGTATTTCCAGGATTATTCGTAAATAAAGAAGTCCGAGAAGTCCAAAGCCGAATGAACCCTAAATCCTGAAAAGACGCTCAAATTCGGACTCGGGTCAAAGGCGAAGGGAGAAAGAGGAGGCAGCTTGTCTTTTTTTTTCAGTTTGCTTTCTAAGTTCCTCAGTTTTATTTCTAATTATTTCTGATGTCTTGTACATTTTATGGAATCTGTTTACTAGTTTTGACCAATGAAGGAACCAAATATGTAGGGATTTCAACCTGCTTAAAATACTTAAGGGGAAAAAGAGTATTAGGCATCACTTTCATAGTAAGAAGCAAAGGGAAGTCTGGTAAATTCAATCAAAATCCCTGGAGCCATTTAAGAGAAGGGTGTAAATATGTACCAAATGCCAAACAAGGCCGTTTTCGTTTTTACTTTTTAAAGGTAAGCACCTAGGTACATTATATTTCTTACTTCATTGAAAATTTTGGTACCAAAATTTTAATACCAAAATTTTTAATTGCGTTAAAGGTTAGGTACATGTCGTATGCATTCTCAAAAAATAAAGGTTGGATATAATAAATTATGTGAGGAATAATAATGAATTTAATTTAAATAATAATGGCGAGGGAAATGTTTTCGGAATATGATCGCTAAGGATCGACAAAGCGCCAAAGCGGTCGAGTCGGAGATCGGTAAGGGATCCAGTTCCGAGGACCGATAGGGCGGTATGGTTAGTTAGAGGATCGAGAACAATTTGAACGAGTCTGGATCGGGAAGGTGGAACTGGATCGAGAAGGTGGAGCACTGGAGCTGGCACCCTTCACCAGCCAGTCTTCGGATCGGTAGGACCGGTAAGTGAAGCGGCCTGGAACAGTTCCCGAACAGTTCCATTGTGAGACTAGGTTCCACATTCCCGATCCGGCGGTATCGGCACACCTCTATTAGATACGTGGTGGCTAGGTAAATGTTTAAAATATTAATAATTTGTAGAACCTCAGAACAGTAGGTGGGTGAAGTGTAAGGGACAGATTTACTAGTTATTATGAATTATTGTAGCAGAGTGACTTGAATGGGGGACAATTAAAGAAATCTAGGTCGGGATGATTGTGCAACATGGCATTGGCTTCGCGGGGTATTCTTGAAAATGGCCTGTGGTAAAGGTAATTCGTCGGGTTACTAGTACAAAGGGAATATTTGGTGCACTAGTAGCGGCTTTTACGTTTCAAGGTGCGTAAATTCAAAAAATTCTATGTCCGTCCGCCGTTTCCATATTATCTACTTTATCTAAGTGGTGCTGTGCTTGCAACATCATCACAGAAGGAGGAACTGAAGGAGGCTGTACCTGTACCAATAAGTGTGCTCCAAACTTCACGCAAAATCAATTAAAAAAAAAAATATATATATAAAATATACCTGCAGTAAATTGAGTGATTGTTTTCATGAACAGCCTTCATTTTCACGTTTCTTTGGCGATGCCTACTTTCGACAAGAAATTCTTTAATTCATGACAATAGCTCATTTTTCTCTGTCCAATCGACAACCTGCATATTGGCCTGTATTGTTTAGGTGAGTACTACAACACTGGTTGTGATAATGTACAACACGTGTCGTTAACAATCGGAATCGCTCACCAGCTGACCCCGCTCCCACGATGATGAAATCATATTCGGGTAGGAGCTGGGACGTGGGAACGTTGATTGGCCGTAGATTGGGATCGATCTCTGAATAATAGTACATCGTCACTGCTGCTGATAGAACGGTGAAGAACTGCATGACCGACGGGTTATTGTTTGTTCCAAACATGTCCATATTGAATCTCTCAACCTGAAACATTAAAATGACATGGGTAGAAAGAGTCAGTATTAGTTGATTTCATATTACTGACGATAGTTCCGATCGTGCAGCATGAACATGCGAGCGAAGTTTCGAAGTGAAAATTCGGTAAAAGAAGAGTATGGATCCTCTCCAGTTTGTCAAATGTATGTGTGTTTGATTTGCCGATTTCGTGATATTTTATCAACCTCATCATGATGGGCTACAAATCAAAAACCCTCACCTATTATTTTGGTTTACTATTTTCAGTAGTAATAAAGCTTTGGAATCGACCACGAAAAACAAAATTTAAACCCCCCTCAAAATTTGATTGATTACGTATCAAGGAACGTAGAATCCGAATATCGAATAAAAAAATTTCTGTTCGCCGTACGCCGTCCGCCGTCCACGGCTTTTTCCTTACTTCCCACAAACCAAAGTTCACGAAATCTGGTTTGTACGTCCCGTTTGGGCTCTAGTTGGATCTAGGGATGAAAAACGGGGGTTGCAATGTCCAGAGTATCCTATCTCGAGTCCTATCTCGGAAAATTGTATTTTGAGGTGCGGGTTTTCTCGCATTATTAAATATTTTGATTTGTTTCTGAATTTTTGAGACCATCCGGATGTTGCCATAAAATGAGCTATACAGTTTGCCATAAAGAGCAGGTATCATGCAGGCATCCAGCTGAGTTGAGAGCCCACATCACTGGTCTTCTGCTAGCTAGACTTTATAGCGCAGTGGTTTAACTGTCGAACTGATACGCGGAAGTTCCCAAGATCGAAATCCAACCGGGACCGGATATTTTGGTTCATTATTTTCAGTAATGAACCTTTGGAATCGAGCATGAAAAACCAATATTTAACCCCCCCCCCCCCCTCCCCTCAAAATTTGATGGTTTACGTTTCAAGGTATGTAGAATCCGAAAATGCAATAAAAAAATGTGTCTATCCGCCGTACACCGTATCGCACTTATCTTAGTTACAATGAACCAAAATGAATGAAATTTGGTTTGTAGGTCCCGTTCGGGGTCTAGTTGATCCACGAAGCTCGACGTTAATGTCAGTCATCTCTAAGGGGTTCAAAATAGGGGTTGAAATTTTCAGAACGTCATAGCTTGAAAACTTTCGATAGAAGGGTATGGTTTTTTTAACGTTTTTAAATTGATCTTGAATTAAATAATATTGTTTGATACCAACTAGAGCATTGTACGACCAGCCGTTCGTTTGCACCGAAAAGCTCCGCAACATGATCGTGAATGAAACATTATAATCCGGCCCAGATATCATTGCTAGGGAGCACCTGATTATAATCGAGGATGGCTGTATGAAGTCGAGTTGGTTGTTCTGTGATATTATTCCATCTGAAAAATGATAGTGCTTTTGGGTTTTTGTTGATAGGTACTTTTGCAACTTGAAAAAAACGTTGAAGTATTATTGGGTAAATTATTACACAACGGTACATTATTTGCCGTGTGCTTCATGAACAACAACGATTGATTATTAATGATTTAATTATTGAATCCCGCGCATTTGTATGAAACTTTAATTCCCGTGCCGGCTCCAGTACTCGATTTGGGGCTTTCCTGGAGGGAGCTCGAGAGTATTGACCACAGAGAACAGTGATCTTCGCAGAAGGGGCATCTGTACAGGTGAATAATAAACCGTTGTGTAATAATTTGCAGCGTTTTTTCGCTGCGCATCAACAGTTTTCCTTCAGATTTTCATTCTTTGTGTTGCTTTCTCATCGACAGAATTATTTTAGCAACATTTAACACGTGATTTAGGTAGGTACCTAGTAACGGGTACAAGGTTAGGTACTAAGCTACGAAGGGTCTGCGATCTTCATAATATGCATAGAATAGTACATATCATATAGAAGGGTTATCTACACAGTGAGCTGTGATCTGTAACAAAAGGGTGTTCTGTGCAAAATAATAAACCGATGTGCAGGAATTTGCATTCTGGGTTTTATTTAGATAGCTGGAGTTTTACCTACAGATCAGGATGGTGGGAAAATCATGAATTCGAGCCAGGAAAGCTCGATTGTGTGGTTGTAAACTTCATCGAGCTGTAATACTACGCAAGGCAGGTAGTAAGGTATTGATTTATACGACTGCCAAGAGATGAAGGAATCCGGCATAATCAGGATATTTGCTGGGGATAAGACCGTGAAATCAGACAAGCAAACACACGCAAGATACAAACTCTATCATATTCAGACGCTCCTATTGAGTTATCGGGAGGTAACAATTGGGTGAAATGGAGGAAACTAGGAGTTCTGTGAGGTGTGATTTGGGGACATTGTACGTTGTAGATGCGTGACTACTGACAGTAAGCAGGATGTTTCGGTTCGTCAGGTTATGGGAGAGCTCAGAAACACCGATCGCTCAATCAGATGTGGTCAGGGCCTACGTGATATAGCCGTTTTAGTAGGCCCGAAAATGTATAACCAGTAGTGGTGCGTGGGGTCTGAACGGTGGGGCACCAGACCGGAACAAAAAACCTACAAAATACCCCAAGGCAACAACACCCTTCCCTTATTTACTGATGTTACTGATATCCCCTTATTTACTTCCCTTATTTAGTGATATTCAGCAATGCTTACATCTTTCAATAAACACTCTATCAACATACGAAAACGACGACAATTTCTACTGAAAATTAGCCACCGAATTCATGCGTTACAAAAATATAGTAAACTAAAATACAACAAAACAATTACCCGCCGGCTGGTACCTTGAATCTTGAATGGAGAAGCTATGGACTAGAAGCTGGGTAGTTATCTGTGTGTTGACGCCGATCACTCCACAAACCACGAACAGCAAACAGGAAAAAACGCATGTAGGTACCACAAATACAAATCTGTCATCATAACCGCACTGAACGCAAAACGAGGAAAATTTGGCGGAAAACTCACAGAGAAAGCGAATATGATTCAGTGGAGTGAAGCTCTCAGCTTAGTTCTCATCTGTAAATGTTGTACATGTGATACAGAGACGACAAAAAACAAATCAGAAGAAAAAGCATCTCGTATCGAGATGACAAATTGAATCGAAGGCATCGAATCGATTGTGAAGTGAATGATTTCGGGGTTGAAATCAGATCATGGGGCAGTGGCCCAAAGTGGGTGTGGCAAACAATATTTTTACTCAACTGAACTTGCGTGGACGGGCCACTTTTCTCGGTTGACATGGCGACACTATAGGTCCCATGACCTGCCAAATTCAGGAGCCTGGTTTTCGATTTCGATTGCACGACATCGATTACTGTCGCTATATTCCGATAACATGTTCCGTCTGGGGAGCTACAGGAAGCCAACATGACGGACCGACCGCCGTCCGTCGTATCCCGTGTACCGGCTTCATTTTTGGTCTAAAAAAGTCGTTCTTTCGCACACAGGCTCCATTTGGGCCCTAGTTATGTCCCGAGACTTCGCAGCCCGATCGGAAATACCCAGGGGTGTAATGGGTGAAAAACGGGTGTAAAAATAGGGTTTTTTGGTATTTTAGTAAAATGAGCTTTTGAGGTATTCTTTTCCCTGTTTTTTATGACGAGGATACCGAATATGAAGTCGATTTTGACCCAAGAATGGAAAATTGAGTTCTACCAAGTGTTCAGCTCCAACACGTGGATCAACAAGAAGATTAACAGCAAACAGGACAAAATGCACATAGGTACCACAAATACAAATCCGTTATCGGAACCGGGCTGAACGCAAATCGAGGAATTTGGCACAAAAAAATTGAAAACTCACAGAGAAAGCGAATATGATTCAGTGGAGTGAAGTTCTCAGCTTAGTTTTCATGTGTAGATGTCGGACATAAGCCGATGTCGGACATGTGATACAGAGACGATAAAAAACAAATCAGAAGAAAAAGCACCTCGTATCGAGATGACAAATTAAATCGAAGGGATCGAATCGATTGTGGAATGAATGATTTTGGGGTTGAAATCAGATTCTCGGGCAGTGGCCCAAAGTGGGCGTGGCAAACAATATTTTTACTCAACTGAGCTTGCGCCGACGAGCCACTTTTCTCGGTTGCCATGGCGACACTTGGTCCCATGACCTGCCAGTTTCAGGAGCCTGGGTTTCGATTTTGATTGCTGTCGCTATATTCCAATAACATGCTCCGTCTGGGGAGCTGCAGGAAGCCAACATGATGGAACCACCGCCGTCCGCCGTATCACTTGTACCGGCTTCAGTTTCGGTCTAAAAAAGTCGTTCTTTCGCACACAGGCTCCATTTGGGCCCTAGTTGTGTCCCGAGACTTTGCAGCCCGATCAGAAATACCCAGGGGTGTAATGGGTGAAAAACGGGTGTAAAAATTGGGTTTTTTGGTATTTTAGTAAAATGAGCTTTTGAGGTACCTATTATTTTCCTTGTTTTTTATGGCGAGGATACCGAATATGAAGTCGATTTTGACCAGAGTGGAAAATTGAGTTCTACCAAGTGTTCAGCTCCAACAAGTAGATCAAGAAGATTAAATGGCACTACCAAGAGAGTTAAAAAAAAAACGCCAAAATTGATGGAAACCATCAGAAATAGCTGTTTCGATTATTATACACAATAAATGAACAGCCAACATTTATGTAGGTAAGTCTGATCCGACTTTGCAGCGTTTTTTGTATTTCAGTAACATGAGGTTTCGAGGTAGGTATTGTTTTCCATGTATTTTAGGACGAGAAGAGCGAATATGAAGACGATTTTGACCAATGAGTGGAGTTTCAGCCTTTAATTTACGTTAAATGTTGGTATAATCTTTCTTCCGCGCAAAGTTTGGGTCTTCATTTGGGAACACATTTGGGTCCTAGTTGTGCTCCGAAACTCGGCAGCCCGATCGGAATACACCCAGTGGTGTTGCGGGGAAAAAAATGGGTGTAAAAATAGGGTTTTCGAGGTATTTTTGAGGTTTTAGTGAACTTGGGCTTGTGAGGAATCGTTTTCCACGTTTTTTTAGGGCGGGAATACCGAATATTAGGTTGACTTTGACCGAAGAGTGAAGAATTGAGGTTTTAACGAAGGTTCAGCTCCCAAAATTCTTTTTTGTGTGTGAAAACCTGGGAAATTGTCTGAAATCACCATAAATTTGTATGTAGGTATGTATTTGTATTTGTAACACTGGAATTAGTATCAAAAGGTGAATCAAGACAATTCAATGACAATTTCAGTGACCAAAAATAATTTTTTCAGAAATGACAACCGAATATTCGACTTTAAAATCCTCCAATATATCTTTGTGGGTCTCTTCAGTGAGGTTCAATCGTGCCGCATTCATTCGAGAATAATGAACCCATGTGACAAGGACTTTGCAGAGTTTTTCGTTGAGAAATGCGTTTTATCCTTAAGTATATATTATGAGCTACATCAGGAACAAACAATCACTTCAGCTGATCTATGAATAAAACGGCAAGTGGCGAGGGCAGATTTGAACCCTGGATGTTGGGGTATGTTGGTATAAAGGTTCATAGTGGATCATTCCCGAGTGATCGGAGATCAGTGTACCGCCACGAAAACCACTGGAACCCACCACCAAACCGTTCAAACCATTGAACCTGACTGAACCTGCCTCAGTGAGCAGCGGAATACCACAGGGATCCTCCGTGTTGTACTTCGAACGGAGCTCGCGATTCTCTCGGAACTCGTCTCACCGGGGAAAACGCTGCTTGTGAACACAGCCGGCACAAAGCCGCGTGATAAATATTAGCGGTTGCCTCGCGTTCGAAGGAGAAACCGGAGAGCGATGTTTGCGGAATCAGATATTCATTGAGAGGGTTGAAAACGGCCTCCGCCGGGGGATGTCTGAGGCAGATGACCTCAGTGTCAGGAGCAGAGCTCGTTCTGAGCCGCATTTCCTGACGTTGAGACGTCTCATTAAGAAAACAGTCGGCGAGGGCTTTGACGGAGTTTCATCATTGCTGCGATCTCGCGGATTGAAACGTCAATCAGAAAATTGCTTCGGGATTATTTCTGAGGCGGGTGAGGTTGCGAGGCCTGCGACCGCTGTCTTCAAATAGAAATTCGCGCGTTGTAGGCGATCTTCCGGTGATTCGGAACAAGGCTATCAGCGACCGTGCGAGTGAGAACTACAAAGTTGCACACATTTTTGCCTCCTCACTACCGCAGGCAGTGAACCCTTGGATTCGTGTTTGAGTGAAAAAAAAAAAATGCATTATCTCCAAAATTAAAATTTCTGCTTCCATTTTGCGTTTCAGACCTCGAGGAACATTTTTGGTTCCGTGTCTGTCTGTCTGTTTGTGATAATTCTTTGTAACACCCATAACTACCCGAAATGATTGTCGGAATGGGCTGGAATTTGGAGGTTAGGTGCGGGTTGGGCCATTGAAAAAGAACAGTAACTTCTGGCTGCGCATGCGCTAACGTAAAATACTTGAAAAGCTCATAACTACCCTCAGCATCGTTGAAATGAGTTCAAACTTAGATGGTCGATTAGGAATAATTTGATTCATTGGAATCGTACTGGAATGCGTCTGCGCACGCGCGAACATGAAATGTTGACCATTTCCTAGAAACGCTTCGAACCACGCCAAAAACATTCGTACAGAGCTGAAATGTAGAGGGTACACGCGGGTTGGATCGCAAATGGTCCGTTTCAAAATCATGAAAATCGTTCCGTCTGCGGCTGCGCAAACGTGAAATACATGAAACGCCCGTAACTACTTTAAATATCGTTGAAATGAGCTCAGATTTGGAGGGTCGATCAAGAATAATAAATCCTTTGATAGCTGTATACGAATTGCATTCCTCTGCCCATGCGTGAACTTGAGATGTTGCCCGTTTCGTTGTAACGCTTCTAACTACGCGTAAATTCTTAGCTTAATTTCGTGGTTTTCGGGGCCAAAATTGGAAACCGTCAGGTAGCTATTAAATTATTTTACATGAATGAAACAGCCAACATTTCTGTAGGTATGTCCAGTAGAATAATAAACCCATGTGACAAGGAGGCAGCGTTTTGATGCGCAGGTCGTAGGTCTGTGTGGACACTTTCCGGACAGGGGAAGTAAAGTAATTGGCTCCTCGCGAGTGTGCGCAAGACAATTGCGCGTTGAAACAGCTGCGTGTTCGAATCGTTTCAAGATCCCATCGTCGTTTTCCGCTTCGCTCGATAAATTTTTTCCCTTTGTTGCGGTTGCCGAGTGAAAACGTCGGTGAGGCCGCTGGAAAACGGGCTCGAGGGAGCCGCGAACGAGGAAATTGAGCAGGAAAATTACGTCCATTGTTGCCCGACTCTCAAAGCGGTTTCGCGACACTGAAACGGTGAAGGGGAAAATGGCGGTTATTAAAAACAAATTGCGTCTGGGGAGGCGGCCAAAGGGAACAAAATATTCGTACAACGCAGGTTGTCGAACTCGGAAGCAGTTCGAAGGTCTGTGAGTTTGTCCTCTCATCCAGTTCGAGAATTAGGTTACAGTTATCTAACTGTCTGGGCGTTAAAACTAACTGTTATCACTGCTGGGATGAGGGCTGAGAGATTCGCTTGCAAACTGCTTCATCGGCGGAATTTTGTCCAACGCATCAGTTTGTTTTTGGTTTAAATTGTTCAATACTGAACCTTTGGAATCGAGCATGAGAAACTCGGCGCTGCGCGCCTCGCCAGGGGGCAAGCCCCCTGGACCCCCAGTTGGTTTTCGCTTAGAGCCTACGGCTGAAATTCAAGAAACATGTAACATGCTTTAGCCCCGCTTTCTTATTCTGTGTGCAAGTGATAACCCAACGAATGGAAAACGATTTTTGTTCGATGAAAATGAAACCATTTATAACATCAATTTATATAGTTATATTATGAAACTACAAAATAAATACCAAGAACAAATACGAAATAAATTCGTGATAAATCAAGAGCTTTCCAACGAACGGAAAATGATTTGCTAAAATAATTACAAACCAAAATCAATGAAATTAGATTTGTAGGTCTAATTTGGGGTCGTCTAGATGGTCCTCGAAGCTTGACGTGTCTGTCAGTAATCTATAAGGGGTGAAAAATAGGAGGTGAAATAGTTGAAAGAGTTGAAATAGTAAAAACTTTCATTAGAAGGGTTTTTGTGACGTTTTATAATTTATTCCGAACTCTATGATTTTTGATCTCCTCCCGGAGCATTTCAGTCACAGAGGCAGCTGAATATTGAACAGAAAAGCTTCGCCAGCATGATTGTGCGTGTATCATACGGTAGGTAGGCGTAAATGATCCCAGCCGAGATACCATGGCTAGTGGACCCTCAAGGGAACCCTCAATGGAACCCTCAAGGGAACTCACAAGACAACCCTCAAGGCAACCCTCAGGGAACCCTCAAGGCAACCCTCAGGGAACCCTCAAGGGAACCCTCAAGAAAACCCTCAAGGGAACCCTCAAGAAAACCCTCAAGGGAACCCACAAGGCAACCCTCAAGGGAACCCTCAAGGTTAAAATTTCGTGACACTTTTTTGTGACATTTTTCGGCTAGTTAGTCCAAGGCTAAAGCATGTTCCATGCTAAAAATAAATAAGAAATTTTAACACCCCCCCCCCCCCCCCCTACTCAGAACTTGATGGTTTCCGCTGCAAAGTACGTAGAATCCGAAAGTGCAATAAAAACAGCGGCAAATTATTACACAATAGTTTATTATTTACCTGTATAGATCACTGTTTTCTGTGGTCAGTACCCTCGATCTCCACCAAGGAAAGCCCTAAATCGAGTATAATTCGATTGGTCAACAATAATATTAAGGCATTAATTATATATTGTTATTCATTGCAGCATAACATTTGCTCAGGTTTCAAAAGTACACATTAAAAAAATCCAAAAGTTCCATCATTTTGGTTTATTATTCTGTGACTAATACATCTATGTAATCGCTCAGCAAACATTTTGTATAACACGCCGTCAAAATTTTTTCTTTTACGTTCCAAGGTGCGTAGATACGGAAAATGCAATGTCCGTCCGCCGTATCAGCTTCATTGCCGGTCTAAAAAATTCTTTCTTTCGCACACATGCTCCATTTGGGCCCTAGTTTTGTCCCAAAACTTTTCTGCCCGATCGGAATGTACCCAGGGGTGTTATGAGTGAAAATGGGTATACAAGTAGGTACTTTTTGTGTTTTTAGTAACATGTTCGTAACATGAGCTTTTGAGGTATCATTTTCCATATTTTTGAGGACGAGAAGACCGAATTTGAAGTCGATTTTGACCTATGAGAGGAAACTTCAAGTTCTAACGAAGTTTCTGCATTAAATTTACGTTTATTTTTGGTCTAAAATCGCCGTTCTTCCACACACAGTTTGGGTCCTCATTTGGGAACACATCTGGGCCCTAGTTGTGCTCCGAAACACGACAGCCCGATCGAAATACCTCTAAGGGCGCGCGAAGGGAAAAAAATGGGTGTAAAACTAGGGGTTCTCGAGGTTTTGAATTATTATTCGGTGAATAATAATTACACCTATGTATTCGGTCAGCAAAAATTTGTATAACACCCCCTCAAAATTTTTTCTTTTCCGTTTCAAGGTGTGTAGATTCAAAAAATGCAATGTCCGTCCGCCGTCCACCGCATCACGTGTACCGGCTTCATTTCCGGTCTAAAAAAGTCGTTCTTTCGCACACATGCTCCATTTGGGCCCTAGTTGTGTCCCGAAACTTTTCAGCCCGATCGGAATATACCCAGGGGTGTTATGAGTGAAAAAATAGGTACTTTTTGTGTTTTAGTAACATGAGCTTTTGAGGTATCTTTTTCCATATTTTTGGGGACGAGAAGACCGAATATGAAGTCGATTTTGACCGAAGAGTGGGAAATTGAGGTTCTACCAAAGATTCAGCTGCCAAAATTGATTTTTTATGAGGCAAAAGCCTGGGAAATCGTCTGAAATCACCATCAATTTGTATAATAACACTAGAAGAAGTGTCAACACGTGGATCAAGACGATTAATGGCACTACCAATGATCAAAGATAATTTGAAAAAATAGGAGCGTACGTAATTTTTGTGTTTTGGGGGGCCAAAATTGGTGGAAACCATCAGAAATAGCTATTTCAATTATTTCAAATGATAGAAACAATAAATGAACAGCCAACATTTCTGTAGGTGTGTCCAGTAGAATAATATACCCATGTGACAAGGACTTTGCAGGGTTTTTTTGAGGTTTTAGTGAACACGAGCTTGTGATGTATTGTTTTCCATGTTTTTTAGAGCGAGAAGAGCGAATATGAAGTCGATTTTGACCAATGAGTGACTAATTGAGGTTGTAACGCAGGTTAAGCTCCCAAACTTCATTTTGGTTTATTATTTTCAATAATGAACCATTGGAATCGAGCATGAAAAAAATAAATTCTAACCCCCCTCAAAATTTGATGGTTTACGTTTCAAGGTATGTAGAATCCAAAACTGCAATACAAATATTTCTGTCTGCCCGCCGTACACCGTGCGGGCCACTTTTCTTAGTTACCATGAAACAAAATGTATGAAATTCGGGTCATAGGTTCCGTTTGGGGTCTAGCTGGTCTTCGAAGCTCGGCGTTACTGTCAGTCATCTCTAAGGGGTTCAAAATAGTGGTTGAAATTTTCAGAACGCCGTAGCTCGAAAACTTTTGATAGAAGGGTATGGTTTTTTGTACGTTATTAGATTTTTCTTGAACTAAACAATTTTTTGAGACCACCCGGAGCATTGTACGTCCAGCCGTTCTAGTGGATTTTTGAGGTTTTAGTGAACATGAGCTTGTGAGGTATCGTTTTACATGTTTTTTAGGGCGGGAAGACCGAATATTAGGTTGGTTTTGTTTTGTTTTGTTTTGTTTTATTCATTTGCACGGGCAAGCCCAATTTACATTATACATAACATGGTCATTCATAAACATGGAGGATTTCAGAAAAGAATACAATTATTGAAAAGAAAGAGGTGAAGATAACAATATAGATTTGAGATTAGAAAGGGAGGAGTTGAAAAAGTCAAACTGTGGGTAAGAGGCCAGGAGGAGATTTGCACTTCGGAGGATTCGTTGAAGAGGACGGTTTCTATCGTAGTTTGTGGAGGAAAAAGGGACATTAAATAACACTGATGAGCGAGTGGGGGTTTGGGAGGCGACGAAATTAATTTTAGAAAGCAAGGAGGGACAATTTATACGGTTGTTAAGTAATTTGAACAGCAGAACGAGGTCTGAAGAACATCTTCTTTTTTCCAGGGTGACAAGGTTGCATCTGTGAAGGAGAGCAGTATAATTCACGTCTTCTGTGGGGATTCCCGATTTATACGCCACGTAGCACAGAAACTTCCTGTGCACTCTCTCCAATCGGTACTTGTGAACGGCGTACGAAGGGGACCATATCGATGACGCGTATTCCAATATAGGGAGAACGAGAGCCTTGTAGAGGGAAATAATGGCATCCACGTTTGTGAATTCCCTCGTATTTCGCTTGATGAAACCGAGCGAACGCATTGCACGGCCTGCTAGCCCCTCGATGTGACAGGAGAAAGTCAGTCGCTCATCGCAAAGGACACCCAGGTCGACCATCCGCGGCAATCTTTGGAGAGGGATGCCACCCAAGGTGTAGTCATGGAAAATAGGTAGCAATACGCGATGGTAGGTCACAACCGAACACTTATTAGGGTTCAAAAAAAGATGGTTCGATTCACACCAGCTCTCCAAGCGTTCAACTGCCGACTGTAGAAAACCACAATCCGATGAACTTCCAGAGTGACGAAGGAGCTTGAGATCATCAGCGAAAAGCAAAGCCCTCACCCCATCCGCCGAAACACAGCCCACCACACTGTTAATAAGCAGCAGGAAACAGAGAGGTCCAATGTGGCTCCCCTGAGGGACCCCGGAGGAAGCTGAGAAAGGAGAAGAGAGGGCACCCCTCACCCGAACGACGAGCACCCGTCCGGACAGGTAGGAACGGAACCAATCCAAGAGCGAACCATGGATTCCCAACGATTTCAGCAAGGCCAGCAGATGACGGTGAGAGAGTTTGTCAAAAGCTTTAGCAAAATCGGTTGCCACCACATCCGTCTGGAGCCCGCTCTGATAACCATCCATGACATAGTCTTGGAACTCAAGAAGGTTCGTAGTAGTTGATCGGCCCCGGACAAAGCCATGCTGTTCAACGGCGATGAAAGAGCTGAAGCTGCGTGAGAGCTGGTCGACCAACAGTTTCTCAAATAACTTGGGTATCGCGGACAGGAAGCAGACAGGACGATAATGGTCAATGAGACCTCTTTCGCCAGACTTATGGACGGGAGTAATGTAAGATGTTTTCCATATTTCGGGAAAGCTGCCAGATTCAAGTGATTTGCTGAAGAGTAAGGTAAGAGGGCGGGTTAATGCAGGTGCACACTGCCGCAACAACACTGGTGGGATGCCGTCTGGGCCCAAACCCTTCCTTATATCCAGACCAGCAAGTCCACGCGAGACATCATCTTCGATGATCGAGAGTAAACCCAGCGAAACAACATCTAGGTCAGGGTATGAAGGGACGCACGGGACCGGGGGATCAAAAACGGACGAGAAGTGAGCGGCGAACAGGTTCGCAATGCTATCCGGGTCAGACGCGCGCGAATCGCCCAAGCTCATGTGGTTTGGGAGGCTATTTCCACCTTGACGGTAATTGAAATAATTCCAGAAAGCCTTCAAGTCGCGCGGGATGGAGTCCTGGACGTCCACGAGATAAGAAGCGTAGAGCACGCCTGATTTATCCTTACAACGAGTCCGGAGGCACGAGAACAAGTCGTAGTCTTCCTGGCACCCATACAACTTGTAGCGGGAGTGGGCTACCAATTTCTGTCGAGTAAGGGACATCAAATCTCGATCAAACCACTTTGGAAAGGATGTAGAGAACTGTCCTGACTTTGGCACATAGGTGTCGATCGCCTTGTACATAATTGAGTACACGGAATCAACGGCACTCTGTAAGGAGCCCCTCACGATTTCATCCCAGGGAAACGCCGATAAGTGGTCATTCATGGCCTTGAAATTTCCTCTTTTGAAGTTATATGAAAATCTACAACTGGGGAAAAATTCATAGCGATTATCAGGTATCGGAATCGCAAACTCGAAAGGGGGGTGAGCGTGGTCCAAAGGCAAAAGGGGGTCAGCTAGTTTAATATCAGAGATGACGACATCAGCCAGCACCAGATCGAGAACGTTTCCAGCATGATTCTTGTTCAAATTGAATTGACGTAGATCATGCAATCGCATAGCTTCTAGAACTAGGCTACCCTTTGGCCCTAGTCCATCAGAAAAACGGTCGGTGTCCTGATCACACCAACGGATATTGGGCAGGTTATAATCGCCTACGATGACCAACCCGAAATCAGGGTAGGCTGAGGACACCGAATCAAGTTCAGAGAAATGAGAATCGAGGACTTCAGCTGGCTGGTCCCCGGGCAAATAGATACACCCAAGTATTAAACGTTGATCTGGAAGGACGACAAAGATGTGTTCGACAGTATCCGAGGAATTCCAACGATGGGCACGAAGTTGATTCGATATTGCCAACAAGACACCACCCCCCGAAGATTTATTTAGTCTATTATTTGAAGGAGAACGATCAGTGCGAAAAATATTGTAGCGGTTCAGCCGTAGTTCATCGGATTCAACACCAGAAGAGAGCCATGTTTCAGTGAGGAAGAGAATATCATACGAAATGTGAGGTGCTTGATGACGAATTTCTGATAGTTTTGTATTTAACCCTCTCACATTTTGATAGAATGCTGTAAATGAATTGGGCTTAATTAGTTTAAAGACTGCTTTAAACGAGACGGTTTTGACCGAAGAGTGAAGAATTGAGGTTGTAACGAAGGTTAAGCTCCCGAAATTCCTTTTTATTTTTCAAAAACATGGGAAATTGTCTGAAATCACCATGAACTTGCATAATAACACTAGAAGTAGTATTATCAGGTGAATCAAGACAATTAAAAAACGCTGCAAAGTCCTTGTCACATGGGTTTATTATTCTATTGGACATACCTACAGAAAGGTTGGCTGTTCATTTATTGTTTCTTTCATGCGTAATAATCGAAATAGCTACTTCTGATGGTTTCCATTAATTTTGGCCCCCAAAACACAAATTAGGTACGCTCTTTTTTTTCTTTTTTTTTAGACTATCTTTGATCATTGGTAGTGCCATTTAATCGTCCTGAACCACGTCTTGACACTTTTTCCAGTGTTATTATACAAACTGATGGTGATTTCAGACGATTTCCCAGGTTTTTGACTCATAAAAAATCAATTCTGGGAGCTGAACATTTGGTAGAACTCAATTTTCCACTCTTTGGTCAAAATCGACTTCATATTCGGTCTTCTCGTCCCCAAAAACATAGAAAACGATATCTCAGAAGCTCATGTTACCAATATGTTGCTAAAACGTAAAAAGTACCTATTTTTACACACATTTTCACTCATAACACCCCTGGGTATATTCCGATCGGGCTGAAAAGTTTCGGGACACAACTAGGGCCCAAATGGAGCATGTGTGCGAAAGAACGATTTTTTTAGACCGAAAATGAAGCCTGTACACGTGATACGGCGGACGGCGTACGGCGGACGGCGTACGGCGGACGGACATTGCATTTTTGGAATCTATGCACCTTGAAACGTAAAAGAAAAAAGTTTGAGGGGGTGTTATAAAAATTTTTTGCTGAGCGAATACATAGGTGTATTATTCACAGAATAATAAACCAAAATGGTACTGTCAAGGATCAAAAATAATCGGTTTAAAAAACCGAGCCTAATTCGTGTTTTTGGGGGCCAAAATTGGTGGAAACTATCAAAAATATCCATTTAAATAATTGCACATGAAAGAAACAATAAATGAACAGCCGAAATTTCTGTAGGTATGTCCAACTGAATAATAAACCCATGTGACAAGGACTTTGCAGGTTTTTGGTTTATTATTCTGTGAATAATACACCTATGTATTCGCTCAGCAAAAAATTTTTATAACACCCCCTCAAAATTATTTCTTTTCCGTTTCAAGGTGCGTAGATTCAAAAAATGCAATGTCCGTCCGCCGTACGCCGTCCGCCGTATCACGTGTACAGGCTTCATTTTTGGTCTAAAAAATTCGTTCTTTCGCACACATGCTCCTTTTGGGCCCTAGTTGTGTCCCGAAACTTTTCAGCCCGATCGGAATATACCCAGGGGTGTTATGAGTGAAAATGTGTGTAAAAATAGGTACTTTTTGCGTTTTAGCAACATGTTAGTAAAATGAGCCTTTGAGGTATCGTTTTTCATGTTTTTGGGGACGAGAAGACCGAATATGAAGTCGATTTTGACCAAAGAGTGGAAAATTAAGGTTGTACCAGATGTTCAGCTCCCAAAATTGATTTTTTATTAGTCAAAAACCTGGAAAATCGTCTGAAATCACCATCAATTTGTAGAATAACACTAGAACAAGTATCAAGAGGTGGATCAAGACGATTAAATTGCACTATCAATGATCAAGGATAATTTGAAAAAAAAAAAAAGGAGCGTACCTACCTAATTCGTGTTTTGGGGGCCAAAATTGGTGGAAACCACCAAAAATAGCTATTTCAGTTATTTCAAATGAAAGAAACAATAAATGAACAGCCAGCATTTCTGTAGGTATGTCCGGTAGAATAATAAACCCATGTGACAAGGACTTTGCAGCGTTTTTCTATTAAAATCCTTGGGTGACTCTGAAAAATGTCTCGCAATCGGGTGTTGTGGTTGGATGTGTTTAGTTGGGGGGGGGGTTGTTGTTTTGAAATGATCTTAACGTACTGTTTAATGTGGTAAACGGTCTCTGGATAAACGGCGCCCCTGGTGGGGCGACGAGGGGGAAGAAGCTGCGTTTGTCGTGTCGACTGTGGTGGGAGGAGTGGACCTGAAGCGACGGTTTCGATTTGAATGAGCTTGTTCCCCCTCACCACCCTCGTCCGGGTGTGTAAACCGACCCCACCCCCCTCCCAACGTGCCGCTCCAACAGGATGTTGGAGGCGAAAACCTTCTCAGCGTAACCCCCCCCCCCCCCCATCATTTGTATTCACGAGGAGGGTTCCCCCCCCCCCCCCCGGGGAAAACCTTGCCCCTCCTCGACCCCCTCCACCGCCCCCAGGACCCGTTCACTGGGTCAAGGGGGAGAAGATTAATGGAAGCCGGCGGGTGGATCTCCGAGGAGCTTCTGAAAGAAACCGCCCCCTCCGAACCTCCCTCATACTAATTCTCCTCCTCCCACACAACTTCCACCTCCTCCCGCACTTGCAGCTCCTCAGATCGCGCGAGAGCCCGCGGAATAATTCAAAACGGTCGGCCTCTCGACGAGGAGAAAACTCGCGGGATCCTCACAGCTGCGGTTTGCGCCTCCTTCGCTCCACCTCACATTTAAATGCAAAGAAGGATTTTGTGAAACCTCGCGAACTAACTTGGAATTCCCAACAACCTTCGTTACAAGTGAAACCTCAAATTTGTATTCGAATTTGGATGAGGAATTTGAAACCAGACTCACTGCGGTGTAGGAACAAAAGGGGTGTATCCTGGTGGAGGGGGGTGGCTAGGGGAGAAAACTGTGGTATTCCTGGGTAGAATGAGAAAATTCCAGCGGTCACAGGTGGCCCAGTGGTCTAAGGCGTTGGTGTTTGAAGCCGGTCGACTCCACTCGCCCGGGTTCGACTCCCCGACGAGAAACGAAATTTCCTCAAGAAGAGGAAATTCTGTTTTTATTTTGGTTTATTATTTTCAATAATGAACCATTGGAATCGAGCATGAAAAAAAAAAGTCTTACCCCCCCTCAAAATTTGATGGTTTACGTTTCAAGGTATGTAGAATCCAAAACTGCAATAAAAATATTTCTGTCTGTCCGCCGTACGCCGTACGCCGTACGCCGTACGGGCCACTTTTCTTAGTTACCATGAAAAAAAATTGATGAAATTCGGGTTATAGGTTCCGTTCGGCGTCTAGTTGGTCCTCGAAGCTCGACGTTACTGTGAGTCATCTCTAAGGGGTTCAAAATAGGGGTTGAAATTTTTAAAACGCCTATACCATTTTTTTACGTAAATATTTTTACGGTTTTAGATAGTTCTTGAACTTGCGAGTTTTTTAAGACCATCCGGAGCATCGTACGTCCAGCCGTTCGTTCACAGTAAGGCCCCGAAGTTTGCACCGACAGGCATTTTCGACTCCAGTGTGAATGAAATTGTATACAATTCAAACCAAATCTCGTAACCAGAGACGCGCCCACAATAGGAATTTGTGAATACGGCCAATCATTGGTAGGGATCACCTGATTATATTGGCGGAGTATGAAGTCGAGTTGGTTGTTCTGTGATATTATTTAATTTGAAAAATGATGGCTCTTTTGGAGTTTGTTGGTAGGTAGTTAAACTTGAACAAACGTTGAAGTATTATTGATGGGTAAATTATTACTACGGTAAATCATTACTCAACGGTAAATTATTACACAACGGTTCATTATACCATCTACGTAGAAGGGGCTGGAGTTTGTTGGTAGGTACTTTTGCAACTTTTTTCACTCCTCATCAACAATTTCTTTTCAGAACTTCATTATGTGTGTTTCTTTTTGTTAGGTACTATTTGTCATCGGCAGAATTATTTTAGCAACATTTAACTCGTGATTTAGGTAGGTAACTAGTAACGAGTACGGGGTTAGGTACTAACCTACGGAGGGTCTGCGATCCACATAATATGCATAGAATAGTACATTATTATATTATATAGACGGGTTATCTATACATAGAGCTGTGATCTGTAACAGAAGGGTATTCTATACAAAATAATAAACCGTTGTGCAGGGATTTGCAGCGTTTTTTTAACCCTACTCAAAATTTGATGGTTTCTTTTGGTTTAAAATGGTATAGCATAAAATCGTCGGAAAAATGACCTAGCGGCGTATCTTTTTTCCACCACCACAAAAGGACGTAACTGCAAAAAAACGCATTCCGAGGTATTCGTGTTTGAAAGTTTAAGGGCGTTGGAAAAATCAGAAAATAGATGTACACAACCAAAAATCGTTCATTCCACCTATAGTTGACTTGTTTAACAACCCATAACCTGACTTGTCGCTCTTCGCCCTTCAAGGATGCCTTCGTAACAGATAGGTACGTCCTTCTCTCATTGCCAAAACTTGGTACCATTTCAGGTACGTCACTCGACCGTTTCAATTGTGGAGGTTTTGTAAAGGGAGTAATCATTATTTTTCACACTTGTATTAACATCTTTTCATTAGGTAATGGAGGAAAGTTATTGTGAAGAAAAATCACACGGTACCTTGCAAAACTGATTTAATAAATTATTAAAAATTGTACCTAAAAGTGAAAATTGTACCTAATGACTTAAACGTTTTGAAAGAAAAACTGTAACTTTATGAAATTGGGTTAGTACAAAAATAATGAATTATGAATAATTGAATGTTTTTCTAGCCTAGAGTTTCATAGTCGGATTCTTCATCCGCATTGTGTTCAGGTATAGGCAGTCTCTTACCGCAGTGGATGACTGAAGGCTCTTATAAAAATTATGGTATTCCGCGAGGATGATACCATCATCGCACATCTTCATCAAAACCTTCGAATTTGGCGGATGACATCGGCAGTGCCTTTTGATAGGCACTGACGCAACAGACGCGAGTCATGATTGTCACAGTGACAGAGAGACGTAACTGATAGATACGCCCGTCTGTCAATGTGTTAGTTACGATTGTTGTAGATACGTCTTTAGTACTCTAGCATTTGCTGTGTTACTAAGCGACAAAACCGTGAGGGGGATTTATGCTAACTCTTAGAGTCACTTATCAGGGTATTATTATGAAGCTAACTCGAAAATCGGATTTTCGCAGTTACGTCCGTTTGTGGTGGTGTAAAAAAGATACGCCACTTTGTCATTTTTCCGACGAAATAGTCTCACCATGAACCTTTCGAAAACAGAGTAAATTTACATTCTCAATAAACAAAACAGGCCTTCCAAATGACTCTAAACTCAATGTGCACAAGGAAAACTGTGGCGTAGTAAGAAATTTGTGCAGCTGCACGGAAATAGAAAGGCTGAATACAATAAAATACCTAGGAGTGCACGTGGATCAGCATCTCAAGTGGAAGAATCTTGTAACTGCATTATTAAAAACGCTGCAAAGTCCTTGTCACATGGGTTTATTATTCTATTGGACATACCTACAAAAAACAATTTTGGGCAAACATCTGGTACAACCTTAATTTTCCACTCTTTGGTCAACATCGACTTCATATACGATCTTCTCGTCCCAAAAAACATGGCAAACGGTACCTCAAAAGCTCATGCTACTAACGCACAAAAAATTCCTATTTTTACACACATTTTCACTCATAACATCCCTAGGTATATTCCGATCGGGCTGAAAAGTTTTGGGACACAACTAGGGCCCAAACGGAGCATGTGTGATTGTGTGTGAAAGAACGAATTTTTTAGACCGAAAATGAAGCCTGTACACGTGATACGGCTGACGGCGGATGGACATAGCATTATCTGCATCTAAGCACCTTGAAACGTAAAAAAAAACTTGTGCGTTATACAGAACTTTTGCTGAGCGATTTCTGGTGTATTATTCACAGAATAATAAACCAAAATCCAATGTCCGTCGGCAGTATCTACTTTATTTTCGGCCTAAAAAATTCGTTCTTTCGTATATTCCCGATCGGAATATACCCAGGGGTGTTACGGGTGAAAAAAGAATGTTTTAAAGTAGGGGTTTTCCAGGGTTTTTTTTAAAGGTTTTTTTTGCATGAGGTACCTACTTTCGTAACTGAGCAATCGTTGTGCTTCATGAAGAATAAAAATAAATAATTAATCACAATATTCTTGAATTCATCGCATATTATTTATGGAACTGTAAATTCCCGGCCGGCTCCAGTACTCGAGTTAGGGCTTTCCTGGGGGGAGCTCGAAGGTACTGACCACAGAAAACAGTGATCTACGCAGAAGCGGCATCTGTACAGGTAAATAATAAACCTTTGTGTAATAGTTTGCAGCGTTTTCCCCATCTTCCTTGTATTCCTGTGATTCCCACTGTAGTCCTACTCTTCTTCCTCGGCCCCGTTGCTCCACCCGCTGTCTCACCCGCGGTAACGAATTGTTCAGGGAAAGCTAAGTGTTCAGAGGTGAAAACCAACAGGTTTCCGGTATTATATAAAAATAGGTAAATATAAATAAATAAATCGATAAATAAATTATATATTCTGGGCAGTTTGAAACCAATGGGTCGCAAAAGTAGTTTACATAAAAACAAAACAAAAAACTACAGGATAAAAATTGAATAGTATATTTCCACGTGAACTAACAAACTGTAGACCGGTTTCGGTTGATAAACCATCATCAGTACACAACAGAATTCTATTGTGTACTGATGATGGTTTAACAACCGAAACCGGTCTACAGTTTGTTAGTTTACGTGGAAATAGACTATTCAATTTTTATCCTGTAGTTTTTTGCTATGGATTTCCACTACTCCGCCGCAAGTGATTTAAGTTATGGTTTATATTATTTTTTAAATGAACGTAGATTCCATTCTGAGTACTTAGACACCCACCGCACCCTCCTACGACGAGCAGTTGTTTTTACATGATTTTTCAAAATTTCCTGAGGTTCCTACGTCATTGCACCCCTCTCGCCTGAGCGGGACCCCCCCCCCCCCCGGCCTCTGTTGTTGTTTTGTTTTATTGTTTTATTCATTTGCACGGGCAAGCCCAATTTACATTATACATAACATGGTCATTCATAAACATGGAGGATTTCAGAAAAGAATACAATTATTGAAAAGAAAGAGGTGAAGATAACAATATAGATTTGAGATTAGAAAGGGAGGAGTTGAAAAAGTCAAACTGTGGGTAAGAGGCCAGGAGGAGATTTGCACTTCGGAGGATTCGTTGAAGAGGACGGTTTCTATCGTAGTTTGTGGAGGAAAAAGGGACATTAAATAACACTGATGAGCGAGTGGGGGTTTGGAAGGCGACGAAATTAATTTTAGAAAGCAAGGAGGGACAATTTATACGGTTGTTAAGTAATTTGAACAGCAGAACGAGGTCTGAAGAACATCTTCTTTTTTCCAGGGTGACAAGGTTGCTTCTGTGAAGGAGAGCAGTATAATTCACGTCTTCTGTGGGGATTCCCGATTTATACGCCACGTAGCACAGAAACTTCCTGTGCACTCTCTCCAATCGGTACTTGTGAACGGCGTACGAAGGGGACCATATCGATGACGCGTAATCCAATATAGGGAGAACGAGAGCCTTGTAGAGGGAGGGGGGCTGTGACGTAGACACCTCTGGAAATTTTGAAAAATCATTGAAAAGTACCTATAGAATTTTTGGTCTAAAATCGCCGTTCTTCCGCACCCAATTTGGGCCTCCATTTGGGAACACATTAGGGTCCTTGTTGTGCTCTGAAGATCGGCGGCCCGATCCGAATACACCCAAGGGTGTTATGGGTGAAAAATGGGTGTAAAAATATGGTTTTTTGGCGTTTTAGTACTCACGTTACTAAAAAAACCAAAAAACCCTATTTATAAACCCGTTTTTCAAGGGTAAAAATATGGTTTTTTGGTGTTTTAGTATTCACGTTACTAAAAAACCAAAAAACCCTATTTATAAACCCATTTTTCACCCATAAAAAGTTACTAAAACACCAGAAAACCCTATTTTTACACCCATTTTTCACCTAGAACAACATAACGTGAGCTTGTGAGGTATCGTTTTCCACGTTTTTAAGGGCGAGAAGACCGAATATGAAGTCGATTTCGGCCGAAGAGTGAATAATTGGGGTTTAACAAATATTCAGCTCCCAAGACTCATTTTTTATGACTCAAAAACCTGGGAAGGAGCGTGCGGTTGTTATCAAAATTCTCAGGCTGGAATCTACTTTCATAAAAAAATAAAACGAATAAATTAAATAAAGTAAAAATAAAATAAGTGCAAATAGCCCACTGTTGAAGGCCCTCGGGCTAATTTTATTGACAGGTGTTTTTGGCGTAAACCGTTCGTGCGATACCCGAAGAGCGGAAAAATGATTTTTAGTGAACTTCCATCAGATGTGACTCGAATTTCGACGAAATCGCCTGTTGTAGTAGGATTTTCTTCAAAAGCGCACGTCTTTTTGCGTTATCAACAACGCTAAATAATACAGGAACATGCTATTTAACGAGGGTTCAGTTGAAGACCCCGGAGCAGGGGCTCATTCCTAAAGACTCTTCCACTTTTCACTTTACAAGTCTTCATCAATTTGTACTCTTCACTTTGCGAATTATGAAAAGTAGGAGATATTTCTGTTCCTGAACACTTCGCGCTCCCACTCTGGAGTTCTACTCGGAACGAAGAGTGTTCTGAAGAGTAACCTTCGTTTTGTGGAGTAACCTCCAGCAACTGTTACAGTTTATCGTTGGATGTTCCGATCGTTTTATCCCGAATCCAATTTCATCAAGTCTTCCGTCTTTCTATAAGTTAATTTACTTGGGATTTGGTTACTCCCTGAAAGTTGTGGGTTCCTTCCTCCCAAACTTAGAGTATTTTGATGGCCTCAGTGGAGCTAAATTCGATGCTATTTATGCTTGCCCTCACACTAATTGGACCAACTTTACACCTAATCGAAAGGTTGAATTTTCTTATTTTCATTGGTACTACCAAAACACTGAATTTACCGAAGAAACAAAACCTAAAAACCAAGTCGAAAAGTATGCCATTCTACCGCAGAGTCATTTGGGACTCTGCAAAAATGTTGTAAACTCTTCATTTGAAACGCAGACTCTTCACATGCACTTTCGAAAGATAACCTTTAGGAGCGGAACTGTTCAAAACAGGGTGAAACTCTGCAATTCTAAACTTTGCATTTCACTCTTCCTCTTCAAATCAAGAGCGTTCTTTAGGAACGGTTCGTTCGCAAAGTGCAGAGTGTGGATTTGAAGAGTACAGAGTGAAGAGTGAGATTCTTTAGGAATGGGCCTCAGGTGATGAGTAGGGACTGGAATTTGCATATATTGTATATATATGTGTTTTGGTTTATTATTTTCAATAATGAACCATTGGAATCGAGCATGAAAAAAAAAATTCTTACCCCCCCTCAAAATTTGATGGTTTACGTTTCAAGGTATGTAGAATCCAAAACTGCAATAAAAACGCTGCAAATCCCTGCACAACGGTTTATTATTTTGTATAGAATACCCTTCTGTTACAGATCACAGCTCTATGTATAGATAACCCGTCTATATAATATAATATGTACTATTCTATGCATAATCATGTAGATCGCAGACCCTCCGTAGGTTAGTACCTAACCCCGTACTCGTTACTAGGTACCTACCTAAATCACGAGTTAAATGTTGCTAAAATAATTCTGCCGATGACAAACAGTACCTAACAAAAAGAAACACACATAATGAAGTTCTGAAAAGAAATTGTTGATGAGGAGTGAAAAAAGTTGCAAAAGTACCTACCAACAAACTCCAGCCCCTTCTACGTAGATGGTATAATGAACCGTTGTGTAATAATTTACCGTTGAGTAATGATTTACCGTAGTAATAATTTACCCATCAATAATACTTCAACGTTTGTTCAAGTTTCACTACCTACCAACAAACTCCAAAAGAGCCATCATTTTTCAAATTAAATAATATCACAGAACAACCAACTCGACTTCATACTCCGCCAATATAATCAGGTGATCCCTACCAATGATTGGCCGTATTCACAAATTCCTATTGTGGGCGCGTCTCTGGTTACGAGAATTGGTTTGATTTGTATACAATTTCATTCACACTGGAGTCGAAAATGCCTGTCGGTGCAAACTTCGGGGCCTTACTGTGAACGAACGGCTGGACGTACGATGCTCCGGATGGTCTTAAACAACTCGCAAGTTCAAGAATTATTTAAAACCGTAAAAATATTTACGTAAAAAAATGGTATAGGCGTTTTGAAAATTTCAACCCCTATTTTGAACCCCTTAGAGATGACTCACAGTAACGTCGAGCTTCGAGGACCAACTAGACGCCGAACGGAACCTATAACCCGAATTTCATCAATTTTTTTTCATGGTAACTAAGAAAAGTGGCCCGTACGGCGTACGGCGTACGGCGGACAGACAGAAATATTTTTATTGCAGTTTTGGATTCTACATATCTTGAAACGTAAACCATCAAATTTTGAGGGGGGGTAAGAATTTTTTTTTTCATGCTCGATTCCAATGGTTCATTATTGAAAATAATAAACCAAAATATTTCTGTCTGTCCACCGTACGCCGTACGGGCCACTTTTCTTAGTTACCATGAAAAAAAATTGATGAAATTCGGGTTATAGGTTCCGTTCGGCGTCCAGTTGGTCCTCGAAGCTCGACGTTACTGTGAGTCATCTCTAAGGGGTTCAAAATAGGGGTTGACATTTTCAAAACGCCTATACCATTTTTTTACGTAAATATTTTTACGGTTTTAAATAATTCTTGAACTTGCGAGTTGTTTAAGACCATCCGGAGCATCGTACGTCCAGCCGTTCGTTCACAGTAAGGCCCCGAAGTTTGCACCGACAGGCATTTTCGACTCCAGTGTGAATGAAATTGTATACAATTCAAACCAAATCTCGTAACCAGAGACGCGCCCACAATAGGAAAATTGGCGGAGATAAAATCATTGCTAGCCCCTGATTATATTGGCGGAGTATGAAGTCGAGTTGGTTGTTCTGTGATATTACCTATTTCATTTGAAAAATGATGGCTCTTTTGGAGTTTGTTGGTAGGTAGTGTAACTTGAACAAACGTTGAAGTATTTTTGATGGGTAAATTATTACTTCGGTAAATCATTACTCAACGGTAAATTATTACACAACGGTTCATTATACCATCTACGTAGAAGGGAATGGAGTTTGTTGGTAGGTACTTTTGCAACTTTTTTCACTCCTCATCAACAATTTCTTTTCAGAACTTCATTATGTGTGTTTCTTTTGTTAGGTACTGTTTGTCATCGGCAGAATTATTTTAGCAACATTTAACTCGTGATTTATGTAGGTACCTAGTAACGAGTACGGGGTTAGGTACTAACCTAAGGAGGGTCTGCGATCTACATAATATGTATAGTATAGTACATATCATATTATATAGACGGGTTATCTATACATAGAGATGTGATCTGTAACAGAAGGGTATTCTATACAAAATAATAAACCGTTGTGCAGGGATTTGCAGCGTTTTTTATCGTGTATATCGTTCTACTTTACCGTTTTGAGGGAATCTGAAGCGTTTAGCAAATTGAAATTTAAATAGCATATTTTGCATATTTTGCTCGATTTCGGAGATTTTTGCACATTTTGGCCGTTTTGTGCATATTTCTGCATTTTTAATCGAAATTGGGGAATTTCCCTATTTTTCGACATTCCAATCGCCAAATCCCCCGAGTTATGTGTTTCTGAAAAGGAGTCAGGTAAATTCTTAGAATACATTGACATTTTTACCCATAGTGTTCTGTGATGTCGGGAGGTCGTTTTCTGCCTTAAAGTTGTTCCTCAGCGACAACCGTGGGAGATTTACGGTTGACAGTTTGGAAAAATCAATTGTGAATCAGTGTTATAATTTTGTTACAAAGTTAATATTTTCAATAATGAACCACTGGAATCGAGCATGGAAAAAATAATTCTTACCCCCCCTCAAAATTTGATGGTTTACCTACGTTTCAAGGTATATAGAATCCAAAACTTCAATAAAAATATTTCTGTCTGTCCACCGTACGCCGTACGGGACACTTTTCTTAGTTACCATGAAACAAAATTGATGAAATTCGGGTTATAGGTTCCGTTCGAGGTCTAGTTGGTCCTTGAAGCTCGGCGTTACTGTCAGTCATCTCTAAGGGGTTCAACATAGGGGTTGAAATTTTCAGAACGCCGTAGCTCGAAAACTTCCGATAGAAGGGTATGGTTTTTTTAATGTTATTAAATTTGTCTTGAGCTAAACAATTTTTTGAGACCACCCAGAGCATCGTACGTCCAGCCGTTCGTGAACACCAAAAAGCTTCGTCAACATGATCGTGAATCAAACGGTATAAATCCGGCCCGGATATCATAACTACGGAGCATCTGATTATAATCAAGGATGGCTGCATGTATGAATTCGAGTTGTTTGTTCTGCGATATTATTTCATTTGACAAGTGATGGACTATTGGATTTTGTTGGTAGGTACTTCTGAAACTTGAACAAACGTTGAAATATCACTTATGGGTAAATTATTACACAGTGATAAATTATTACACAACGGTAAATTATTACACAACGGTAAATTATTACACAACGGTAAATTATTACACAACGGCTCATCTACCCTGAAGGGGCTGGAATTTGTTGATAGGTACTTTTGCAACTTGAACAACCGTTTTAGTATTATTGATGGGAAATCATTACACAATGGCAAATTATTACACAGCGGTAAATTATTACACAACGGTAAATTATTACACAACGGCTCATCTACCAAGAAGGGGCTGGATTTTGTTGATAGGTACTTTTGCAACTTGAACAACCGTTGAAGTATTATTGATGGGCAAATTATTACACAACGGTTCATTATTCTATCTCCGTAGAAGGGGAACGTACAACGTATACAGGTTACACAACGGTTTAGGTAGGTACCTAGTAATGAGTACGGGGTTAGGTACTAACCTACAGAGGGTCCGCGATCTACATAATATGTGTAGAATATTACATCATGTTATATAGAAGGGTTACCTATCTAAACGGAGGCCTGTGATATGTAACATCAGGAGGGTATTCTGTACAAAATAATAAACCGTTGTGCAGTGATTTGCAGCGTTTTTTAAAAATATAAATTTAAATATTGTGTAGTCGAGAAGAAAATTTGTGCACATTTTCATTCCATTTTCTTCCTTGATCCTTTTCTATAATTTTTTAAGGACGCGATAATAACTGGAACATAATTATTGATTAGGCTATACTTGTACGTCTCACAGCAAAATTTAGTTCATTTTAGAAATATTATAAATTTTTTTAAACTTAATTTTGCTTGGGGTGGATATTTTGCATATTTTTCCCATTCCGAGTGCATAATTTTTGTGCATATAATTCTAGTCGCTAGTGATGAGGAAGGTCTGTGTGCTGCGTGCGCCGAATGAGGCGCTACCTGGCGTTCTCACTGTGTAACACACCCGAGGGAATTGAAATTCTTCCGGGAATTTCCTTTCCGGTTCAGACGCCTCAATGCCATATTTTCCGGTTTAACCTCATTAGGGAGACCTGTGGATGGTGGCGGTTGCAAAAGGGAAGGCAACGACATAAAGAATTCCCCGAGTGACGTAGTGGTGGTGGTGAGGGGTGGGGGGAAGCCGGGAAAAAGGTGGTCGTGTCCCGGGGAAAGGGTTAATGCGGTGTTATGAGATCTAACTGCCATGCGAGGCATAATTCGTCATTTAGCTCCGCACAAAACCTTCAGCGAGATTTTTCTCATTTCCAGCCTCCGCGAAAAACGCCAACTTTCCGAACGGTATATAACGTCTGATTAAACTACGAATACCGTCGCTTTTCAGGAACTCAGACTCTTGAGCGGGGCGGTTGCCTCCTGTGAAAGGGGACGAGGGGAATAAAAATTCTTCAAAGTGGGTCTTTCAGTCTTTCAAAAATTCTGTTCTAGGTACAACTTTTCTGTTCCTTTTCATCAGACGGTTACGAACAGCTTGTAAAGCGTCGTAGGGCGGGAAGATGATATCTTTCGCCTATCCGGGGCAGTGCAACAAGAAATTTTCCTTTTCCAATAGGAGTACGCCATTGCAACGTGTCAAAATGCTTGCAGGTACGGTAGCAGGTGGTATTATTGTGGAAAAATTGCTGCTTTCGTCTGTGTGTGATTCTAGATGCTTTTCCATATAAAAATTTCGAGCTACGTCGTTCTGAAAATGTCAACCACTATTTTTCACCTCTTAGAAATGACTGACAGTAACACCGAGTTTCGCAGACCAACTAGATACACCAAATGTGACCCACAAACCAAGTTGCATTAATTTCGGTTCATGGTAACTAAGAAAAGTGCGAAGTACGGCGGACGGACGGAAATTTTTAGCTTATTAGTTTCAGTAATGCACTTTTGGAATCGAGCATGAAAAAAAAATTTTTTGAATCCCCCCCCCCCCCCCCCCGTTCCGTTTAAAACACAATAAAAAAAAATTTCTGTGTGATGAGCTTTTCATGTATCCCCTTCATTTTGACATGTTCTTTCCATTGTTGGAGTCATAAATTGAAAATCAAGATTGGAAAACGCCGAATTTTTCACCCGAAACTGGAAAATTGTGGTTTTAAAACGAAAAACGCCTCATCTCATTCAAGTCAAAGGTGAAACGACTCAAGCAGGGCACCATAAACGCCTTTCATCTGTATATGAACCCCTATTATTCGCCCCTTAGAAATGACTTACAGTAACGCCGTGCTTCGCAGACCAACTAGACACCAAAAATGTTACCCGCAAACCAAATTTCATTAATTTTGGTTCATGGTAACTAAGAAAAGTGCGAAGTGCGGCGGACGGACGGACGGACATTTTTGGTTTATTAGTTTCAATAGTGAACTTTTGGAATCGAGCATGCAAGAAAAAAAAATTATTTTTGAACCCCCCCTTCATATTTGAACGTTTCCGTTTCAAGATACGTATAATCCAAAAATGGAATAAACAAATTTTTGTGTAATGGGGTTTTCATGTATCCCCCCTCATTTTGACATGCTCCTTCCACTGGTGAAGTCATAAATTGAAAATTCAAATTGCAAAAACGCCGAATTTTTCACCCGAAACTTGAAAATTTTGGTGTTAAAAGGAAAACCGCCTCTTCTCATTCAAGTCAAAGGTGAAACGACCCTGTGCGGCAAGATAAACGCCTTTAATAATTTTATTCTAATCCAAGATTCTGGAGAGAAACAACTCAAGTCGGTCAAGATCGAGATGAGGCGTTTCACTTCGGAATCATTGGCTTTATTATTCGGTCGATTGGTTTATCGTCAGATGAGGGAGGCGTTGAATCCTTTGCTTGTACTAACAGCTGAGTACACATGAGGTGTTCTCCTCTTATTTTACTGTCAAATCTGATTTCTGATGCAGTCGCAGGGCCGTCCATCTCCCGTATTTCTGGTTTCCTTATTAATTTATTGACATTCAAGGAACACTTCAGAACTTTCTTTCATTTTATAAGTCGAGTCGAAGTCGACGGTTTCGTTCGATAGGTTTTCATTTCTGTCTTACCGATTCCTACAACATCGGAACAATAGGGAAATAATAATTTTTAGTATTTTCCTTTCCTGGAGGAATATTTGTAAGGAGTATTGAGGAGAAAAGAATGTTTGAAAGGTCCAAAGATAAGTCACAGAACGTATCCGTACGTACGTATCAGTATACGTATACGTTTTACAGAAAACTGTTGCCAAAAACGCGTATTTCATTTTGCGTAAAGCTAAATGCATATTTCAGGATTTGCGCACGTCAAACTAAGTGCATATAACAGTATTATTTTGTTTTTTTGGCGAAAAACTTGAAATATCAAATCAAAAACAGGGGAAAAAACCAAAAACAAAATGAAAATAGGGAAAAGAAGCATAATATCTTTTTTTTAAATCAATAAAATTAAATGTTTCCCCTTTCCTCTTGTTTATTACAAATCCTCTAACCGCAAAAATAAGATATATACCGATTAGGTAAGCATTATAAATAATGTGACATTCAGTCGTGGTAGGTATTTAGAAGGTGTTCTTGACTAAATCTATCTTGTTATTTTTATGAATCGTTCAAAGGAAAAACGCCTCGAGGCGTTTCTCTTTGGTCTTCCGTGTAGAATACTCCGTCTAATTCTAAATAAAATGCCTTATAAGCAGAATTGGCTAGCAGAATTGTTGTGGCTATAATTTGGTGTTAATATCGTAACTAAACATGGATTTATTGTGGTGCGAAGAAATTATGTTTTTATGACAAACGGGAGAAAAGTTAGGACGAGGGCAACTGAACAAAACTTTGAAGTGCCCTCTTGAAAATTTTGATTTTCAAGAGGCGTTCTTCCTTCTTACGGCAGTTTACAAGAGAAGTGGCCTCGGGAGCCGCCGTGGTGGGTTGAGTCCGGGCCTGGCGGGTGGCTTTTCCGGCTGGGCCAGTCGGTTGGTGGGTATGAGTGCCACTTGCCCGCTACCAACACTTGGCTACATGCGTAATTTTTTTCAGTATTACGGCAGTGTACTGGGGAAGCTGCCTTGGGAGCCGCCGTGGTGGGTTGAGTCCGGGCCCGGCTGGGGGCTTTTCCGGCTGGGCCAGTCGGTTGGTGGGTATGTGTGCCACTTGCCCGCTACCAAAACTTGGCTGCATGCGTAATTTTTTACAATATTACGGCAGTGTACTGGGGAAGCTGCCTTGGGAGCCGCCGTGGTGGGTTGAGTCCGGGCCCGGCTGGGGGCTCTTCCGGCTGGGCCAGTCGGTTGGTGGGTATGTGTGCCACTTGCCCGCTACCAAAACTTGGCTGCATGCGTAATTTTTTACAATATTACGGCAGTGTACTGGGGAAGCTGCCTTGGGAGCCGCCGTGGTGGGTTGAGTCCGGGCCCGGCTGGGGTTTCTTCCGGCTGGGCCAGTCGGTTGGTGGGTATGTGTGCCACTTGCCCGCTACCAACACTTGGCTACATGCGTAATTTTTTTCAGTATCACGGCAGTGTACTGGGGAAGCTGCCTTGGGAGCCGCCATGGTGGGTTGAGTCCGGGCCCGGCCGGGGGCTCTCTCTGCCGCCTTTCGATCGGTGTGTATGTGTGCCAGTTGCGCGCTACCAACACTTGACTGCATGCACAATTTTTTACAATATTACTTAATTTTTCTCTTAAAATGTTTACTGGCTTCCGCCTTATATTACCTCACACTACGTCTTACAAATAATTACTACTGATTCGCCTATCGTGCTTCCTGTTATAGGTCTTTGTCAAGACAATTTGTAATTTTCAACATTAGTTAGGTTTATTATGGGATTTTTTATTGACAATTGTCAAAGCACTATTTGTATATGACAAATTAATTGATTCATTGATTGAAGTAGGAGTTGGTGTATAACGCCGATGAATGTGCTTCATTCCGATGTTGAACTGCGGCGCGCGGCGTTCATTGGAAAATAAGGTGTCGCGGGTTCAACTCCTCGCGCCGTGCGTTGTTTCCACGGTGAATTTCAAATGCTCCGCGGGGAAGAGAAGATTTTGAAGGAATAAATTGCTTTTCCTCCCACCACTGAGCTCGTCTGGGGCGTGCGTGACTTGTTTTACATTGTATTTTTATAGTAAGTCGGTTACCGGTCGTCACGTGAATAAACACGGTTGAGCCGTCGGGAAACGCAGACATTTCGTCTGACAGCTTCGATCTGGCAGAAAAATCCAACACATTCATCGTGCCTAAGGATTATTCCAGAATACGGGGAAATCGTGTATCCGTCTGCAAGGGCTGACTCACCCACTTCAAGATTTCCACGATGAAAAAGGAAGTTCCAGTCGTGCAGCATACAGCTCAATTTCGAAATACGTAACATATCCTACGACACTAAAGAACATTATCCATCTTATTGTCTACAAATTTTAACCACACCTGCCACCAGTTTTCTTAACTTTCCTGGATTTATTTTTAGGTTTATTATTTTTCAATACCTAGTGAACCTTTGGAATCGAGCATGAACAAAAAATTTTAACCAGGGGGTCTCAACATTTTATGGTTTTTTTTCAAGGTACGTAGAATCCAAAAATGGAATTTAAAAAAAAAATGCTGTCCGTACGCTACTGGCCTTAGCTGCCATGAACGAAAATTGATGAAATTTTGTTTGCGTGGTAGGCCATTTGAGGCCTACTTGGTTCGCGAAGCACAGCGTTACTGTAAGTCATTTCTATTGGGTGAAAACTAGGAGTTATCATTCCACGAACGCCTTAGCTAGAAAACTTTCAATAAAAGGGTATGGGTTTTTCACGTTTTTAAGTAGATCTCGAAATTGAGATTTTTGGTTTATTATTCTGTGAATAATACACCTATTTAATCGCTCAGCAAAAAATTTTTATAACACCCCCTCAAACTTTTTTCTTTTCCGTTTCAAGGTGCGTAGATTCAAAAAATGCAATGTCCGTCCGCCGTACGCCGTCCGCCGTATCACGTGTACAGGCTTCATTTTTGGTCTAAAAAATTCGTTCTTTCGCACACATGCTCCATTTGGGCCCTAGTTGTGTCCCGAAACTTTTCAGCCCGATCGGAATATACCCAGGGGTGTTATGAGTGAAATTGTGTGTGAAAATAGGTACTTTTTGCGTTTTAGCAACATTTTGGTAACATGAGCTTTTGAGGTATCGTTTTCCATGTTTTTGGGGACGAGAAGATCGAATATGAAGTCGATTTTGGCCAAGGAGTGGAAAATTGAGGTTGTACCAGATGTTCAGCTCCCAAAATTGATTTTTTATGAGTCAAATACCTGCGAAATCACCATCAATTTGTAGAATAACACTAGAAAAAGTGTCAACACGTGGATCAAGACGTTTAAATGATGGCACTACCAATGATCAAAGATAATTTGAAAAAAAAAAAAAGATCGTACCTACCTAATTTGTGTTTTGGGGGCCAAAATTGGTGGAAACCATCAGAAATAGCTATTTCAATTATTTCACATGAAACAAACAATAAATGTACAGCCAACATTTCTGTAGAATAATAAACCCCATGTGACAAGGACTTTGCAGCGTTTTTACATCCGCAGTATATTGTGCGACCAGCCGTTCGTTTGCACCGAAAAGCTTCGTCAACATGATCGTGAATGAAACGGTCTGGCCCAGATATCGTTGCTATGGAACAGCTGATTATAATATGGCGCAGCTGATTATGACTGCTTTTGATTCTGTTGATAGGCTCTTTCATAACGTGTAAAAACGTTATGCTTTATGAATAACAACAAATAATAATTCTAGAGTCCACGGCATATTTATGAAAGTACAATTGCCGGGTCGAGGACTCGATTTAGGGATTTTTGGCGGTGGGGGGGTACCGACCACAGAAAACAGTGATCTACGCAGAAGGGGCATCTTTACAGGTGTACTAACCGTTGTGTAATAATTTCCAGCATCCTTTAAAATAAATTGCTATTCGGGTACTTATTTAAGATACTGGTACTTGGGTGCTATTTTTGTGACTATTGGGATCGCCTATTGCTTCATCACTACCGAAAGTTCCGAAGCCTTGGATTCACGATTGAGTAAAATAAAATTTATGACCTCCAAAATGAAAATTTACACAACCATTTTGCGTTTCAGATATCGAGGAACGTTTTTGGTTCCGTGTCTGTCTGTCTTCTGTCTGTCTGACTGTGGTAATTCCTTGTAACGCCCCTAACTACCCGTAATAATGGTCGAAATGGGCTGAAATTCGGATGTTAGTTGCGGGTTGGGCCATCATTGAAAAAGTACCGTAACTTTCATCTGCGCATGCGCAAACGAGAAATACTTGAAACGCCCATAGCAATCCTAAATATGTGTAAATTTCGTCTGCGCATGCGCGAACACGAATTTTGACCATTTCCTTTGTAACGCTTCAAACTACGCGAAAAATGGTCGTAGGGAAATGAAATTTTGGGGGCACACGCGGGTTCGATCGAGGATGGTCTCATTTCAAAATCATGGAAATCGCCCCGTTTGCGGATGCGCAAACTTTAAATACTTGAAACGCCCGTAACTTCCTTAAATATTGTTGAAATGAGTTCAGATTTGGAGGGTCGATCAGGAATAACACTTTGATAATTGCATATGACGCATTCGTCTGCGCATGCGCGAACATGAAACGTTGATCGTTTCCTTGTAACGCTTCTAACTACGCGAAAAATGGTCGTAGAGAGCTGACATTTTGAGGGCACACGCGTGTTGGATCGCAGATGGTCCCGTATCAAAATGAACCTACCCAACTATTCTCATACGTTCATGTGATTCAAGTGAGGAAGCTATGCTGCCTACTCGAATTTGCAGACGTTTTGGAATTGTCTGTCTGGGAGGTGACAGGGCAATGACAGACGTGTTTTTGATCCGCGATCTATTGAGCCACCTTTCACTGAGAATTTCGTCGTTCGGACTCGGTCTGCTCCATCGCAACGGACGTCTCCGAAGAATAACCCGCTTCGCATAATAAAATATCCACCCCCACCTGACGGTATTTTATTATCGCCCCGGAAACTATTTCCCCGCCCCGGAGTCTGCGCTCTGGGAATAGAATTGCCGTAGTTCCGAAGCTTGCAAATGCATCCGTTCCACAAAACCCCGTCCACCTTCCTCAGGGCCAACCGAATCCTCCCTTTCCTGCCTTCTGATTCCACCGTCCAACTTGAGCTGCTGAGCTTCTCTCGAGGAAAAGGAAACTCATCGCAATATATAAAGCGAAAAAGAACTCCGAGAGCCCCCCCCCCCCCCCCCCCAGCCACTCCAACTGTCAAACCGCTTTCCCTCTCCCCAGCGCATCCGCACTTTTCAAAGTGGAAAAGTTTACGGCGTTGAAAATTGTATGGCTTTTTCAACTCCGACCCCCATAGCTTCCAGCCCATACGTGAGACAGAGTTTTTTTTTCTATATAATATTTTGTTGCACATTTTTTGATTCCATAACTGAGTTCTGAGATCACGTCATTTTCAAGAGATGCGACAACTTTGAAATTGAAGCGATTCATTTGATGCCCTGGGCATCGAATCAACGCGGGATTCTGTAGGGGTTCACTGTTTGCTGGGTCCGAAGTGTGTGATACTCGTTCTCGCATTGTAGGATTGTACAATATGCGCGATTACATTCCCTCGTCTAGACTGCCTTCCAAAGCAAAAATGCAGCAAATTATTACGCAACGGTTCATTATTTAGGTACCTGTGTAGGTGCCCCTTCAGCGTAGATCACTGTTTTCTGTGGTCAGTACCAAACTTCGAGCTCCCCCCAGTGATAGCCCTAAATCGAGTACTGGAGCCGGCTCGGGAATCACAGTTTCATAAAAATGCGCAGGCTTCAATAATTCAATAATTTATTTGTCGTTTTCATGACGCATATTGTTTGTTCAAGCAACAAAAGTAAACATCAACAAAATCCGTAAGAGCCGTCATCCTTCAAATGAAATAATATCACAGAGCAACCAGTTCGACTTCATACAGCCATCCGTGATTATAACGAGGTGTTCACGATCTTGTTGACGAAGCTTTTTGGTGCAAACAAACGGCTGGTCGTACAATGCTCCGGGTGGTCTCTACAAATTCTTTAGTTCAAGATCAATTTAAAAATGTGAAAAAACATACCCTTCCATTGAAATTTTTCGAGCTACGGCGTTCTGAAAATTGCAAACCCTATTTTTAACCCTTGGAGATGAGTTACAGTAACGCTGAGCTTCGCGACCAACTAGACTTCAAATGGGACGGAACTATAATATGCTTATGATAATAATTTATTCGTTCCCGTTTCTCTTGCCGGAACCTATGTGATGTCCCAATAGAGAAAACAAAGATAAAGAAAAATAAAGAAAATTTCATATTAATATGTTTAAATGTTGATTTAACAATTTTCGACCCCCAAAACTCAGTTTGACTCCCTATTTCAAGGAAAATATTCATACTGATGAATGTGTTCCTCTCTGTCTCAAACCTCCATCCCACACCACTTGAAGATGGACTCATAATATTATTACTTATAGACAATTTAACCATTTTTGTCGGTTTTGACCCGTTACCTATTTAGTTAATTTTTTTAAAGAATAATATTTTGATTGAAATGGTCTATTTCTCCCTCAGATTGCCATCCCATGCTACTTTCAGCAAATTTGTATTTTTTTTTCGATTTTGGAAATTTTTACACTTTTTTGGCTCTTAAAACTCCACCTTGACCCCCATTTTTAAACATTCATGTTTAAAACAATAACAAGGTGGTATTAAACACAGAAAACAGCGATCTGCCTAATAATTTGCAGCGTTTTTCTATTTAATGTACCATTATGCGGACATTTTTCTGTTCATTCTTCTTGCAGTAATATTTCCTCCTGTTTTGCAATTTATGTAATTGGGCTTGCCCGTATTGTAAATAAATAAATAAATTTACTATTTTTTGTTCATTTTGCCAATGAGGCCAAATGGGGGTTGGTGTGCGGCCGTGCGCCAAATTGGTCTGACATAGTAGGTGAGTGGAGTTGAACTGTTTAGGGGCGGTCATCAGAGGTGGTTATCAAAGAGGACGATAAAAACGCTGCAAATCCCTGCACAACGGTTTATTATTTTGTATAGAATACCCTTCCGTTACAGATCATAGCTCTATGTATAGATAACCCTTCTATATAATTCTATTATATACATATTATGTAGATCGCAGACCCTCCTTAGGTTAGTACCTAACCCCGTACTCGTTACTAGGTACCTACCTAAATCACGAGTTAAATGTTGCTAAAATAATTCTGCCGATGACAAACAGTACCTAACAAAAAGACACACACATAATGAAGTTCTGAAAAGAAATTGTTGATGAGGAGTGAAAAAAGTTGCGAAGGTACCTACCAACAAACTCCAGCCCCTTCTACGTAGATGGTATAATGAACCGTTGTGTAATAATTTACCGTTGAGTAATGATTTACCGTAGTAATAATTTACCCATCAATAACGTTTGTTCAAGTTTCACTACCTACCAACAAACTCCAAAAGAGCCATCATTTTTCAAATGAAATAATATCACAGAACAACCAACTCGACTTCACACTCCGCCAATATAATCAGGTGATCCCTAGCAATGATTTCATCTCCGCCAAATTTCCTATTGTGGGCGCGTCTCTGGTTACGAGATTTGGTTTGAATTGTATACAATTTCATTCACACTGGAGTCGAAAATGCCTGTCGGTGCAAACTTCGGGGCCTTACTGTGAACGAACGGCTGGACGTACGACGCTCCGGATGGTCTTAAAAAACTCGCAAGTTCAAGAACTATTTAAAACCGTGAAAATATTCACGTAAAAAAATGGTATAGGCGTTTTGAAAATTTCAACCCCTATTTTGAACCCCTTAGAGATGACTCACAGTAACGTCGAGCTTCGAGGACCAACTAGACAGCGAACGGAACCTATAACCCGAATTTCATCAATTTTCTTTCATGGTAACTAAGAAAAGTGGCCCGTACGGCGTACGGCGTACGGCGTACGGCGGACAGACAGAAATATTTTTATTGCAGTTTTGGATTCTACATACCTTGAAACGTAAACCATCAAATTTTGAGGGGGGGTAAGAATTTTTTTTTTCATGCTCGATTCCAATGGTTCATTATTGAAAATAATAAACCAAAAGGGAACACCGGTTAGGACGAGCCCTCGTTGATCGTTCCGACGTCACAAGGCTTTTCCCCGCCATGGCGAAGGTAATTGTCTGCTACCTATGTAATTCGCTGATTGGTGTTGTGGAGGAAGAACGTGTATCGCCACGGGGGTTCAAAGCCTTTTTGTGTGTCGTACCAGGTGAAACCACCATCTGAATCCACCGGGTAGGTTTTATAGAGCTGGAAGGCGGCGAAGCTATTGCTATTCACCCGACAACCACCAATCTTCCTCCAATCTCCTCCTGCCTAAAGTGAATGTCTCAGAACTTTGAAGTGCGGGAAGGGAGCTTTTCCCCTCACCAACAAACCAGAAAAAGGAGTTTTCTCCTTTTTTCTCCTCCTCTTTCCTTTTCTCGCCCGAATTTTCTTCTTGCTCTTTCAAAACTGAATTAACTCTCAGGGCCTGGTTACGTTATCGAATCAGCGAAGGTGGTCGAGACGAGGTTTGAGTGACGTACACTTTCACGCCCCACTCGGTTCGAGTTGATACGCCTTTTATACCTGCGTATTGGGAAATGAGGGAATATGATCCTGTGGAAGGCCGGGTTTTCTGTTCCCGCGGCTCTGTCCCTCCCGAAAACAACTCAGTTGTTGTGTTGGATGTGCACATAGAAACCTGTTCCTTCCCCTTCTGTTGGATGTGATTATAGAAACCTGTTCCTCCCAAATCTTGAAATTTCTTTCAAAATCGCTGTTTGGCAAGAGCCTTTCGCCTCGAGGGCAAATATTGATAGTAATTATAATATAATAATATAATTCCTTATAATTACATGAAATCTCAGAGGTTCTTCCTGGTGCAAAAACGCCGCAGAGTCCTTGTCACATGGGTTTATTATTCCATCGGACACACCGACAGTAATGGTGGCTGTTCAATTATTGTTGTTCATTTATGGTTGTTCATTTATTTCATGGTTTCCACCAAATTTTGCCCCCTAAAAACACGAACTATGCCCTTTTTTCTAAATTATCTTTGATCGTTGATGATTATTTACATTTAAATGTAACATTTAATTGTTTTGATCCATCTGTTGATAATACTTCTAGTGTTATTTTACAAATGATGATGGTGTCTTGGTGATTTCAGACAATTTCCCAGGTTTTTCTCATAAAAAATGAATTTTGGGAGCTAAAACTTCGTTACCTACAACCTAAATTCTTCACGCTTCTGTCAAAATCAACTTTATATTCGGTCTTATCGCCCTAAAAAAAAACCATGGAAAATGATAACTCATAAGCTCACGTTCACTGAAACTATTTTTAAAAAACCCTGGAAAACCCATTTTTCCCTCACAACACCCCTGGATGTCTTCCGATCGGGCTGCCGAATTTAGGGGCACAACTAGGACCCAAATAATGTGTTCCCAAATGGGGACCCAAATTTTGCGCGGAAGAACAACGATTTTAGACCAAAATCAACGACGTCATATTCGGTCTCATCACCCTAAAAAACAAGGAAAACGGTACCTCACAAGCTAATGTTACTAAAACACCAAAAAACCCAATTTTACTCCCATTTTTCACCCATAACACCCTTCGGTGTATTCCGATCGGGCTGCAAACTAGCGCCCAAATGGAGCCTGAAAGAATGAATTCTATAGACCGAAAATAAAGAACATTAAGAAAAGAAAGAAAAGAAAGAGAAGAAGGAAATAAAGAAAGAAAGGAAAGAAAATAATTACAAGAAAGAAAATAAAGTAAGAAAGAAATAAAGCAAATAAAGAAAGAAAAAAAAAACCGAAAAAAAAACAATGAAAAAGACCGAAAATGAGAGTCAGAGTATTCTCACTCTCCCTTCAATTTACGTTCTGGAATGCGCAGTTTTGTAAAGAGTAACAACGATCAATTCAGAACGAAAGGAGAAATACACCAAAATAATATTACGAGACACACCACTGACCTCTGTGTACCGTACAGACGCCTTGCGTTTACGAGCTATAGCGTGCATAATGTGTGTATTACGATAATTATTATAATAAGATTCCATCTAATTTCTATAGAAATTTAAGAAATACCTAAGGGTCACGGATTGTTTGGTATATCAGTATTATTATTCACTGAATAGTTCCAGTTTGATTGACCAACTTTGGTGAAATCTTGTGATGCAATTTTTTTTTTACTGATGCAATTTAATGACGCAGAAATATTTTGAATGTAGTACATGTCGACCTACCTTTTCATAGTAAAATTCGTATGCTCAAATGTTAAAGGTCAATAAGTTTATATCTATCTATCTATGAATAAGTTGTATCTTTGTGATTAACTTCGATTCATGCGTGACGAGTAAGCCATAGGAATTAGGTAAAAGTAGTTTCTATACTACGCCGTTTTGTCTACGACTCCTCTATTTCAATTCCAAAGATTGTTCTGAAGAAGTAAGTATATGTCCTGTTTCTATTTGATTTAGAAAGAAAACACGATTATGAAAATTAACCCGAATAACGATTGCCCGAATATTTATAATCCATTTCAAAGGTCCGTTGTACCAAACCAGGAAGGGAAATCAGATTTTCAGTTTTGGTTTATTATTCTGTGAATAATACACCTATGTAATCGCCTCAAAATTTTTTTTCTTTTGCGTTTCAAGGTGCGTAGATTCCAAAAATGCAATGACGCATGCTTCATTCGGGCCCTAGTTGTGTCCCGAAACTTTGCAGCCCGATCGGAATATACCCAGGGGTGTTATGAGTGAAAATAGGTAGAAAAATAGGTATTTTTTGTGTTGTGATAGGTGTTTTTGGGACGAGAAGACCGAATATGAAGTCGATGTTTAACGATAAGTGGAAAATTGAGGTTCTACCAGAGGTTCAGCTCCCAAAAATGATTTTTAATGAGTCAAAAACATGGGAAATTGTCTGAAATCACCATACATTTGTATAATAACACCAGAAGTAGTATCAACAGGTGAATCAAGACAATTAAATGGCACTATCCATTATCAGAGATAATTTTCCAAAATAGGAGCCTTCGTGTTTTGGGGGCCAGAATTGGTGGAAACCATCAGAAATAGCTATTTCAGTTATTTCACATGAAAGAAACAATAAATGAAAAGCCAATATTTCTGTTTGGTATGTCCGATAGAATAAAAAACCAATCTGACAAGGACTTTGCAGCGTTTTTCCCCCTTCTAAATAAGATGTAATCTTGTTCGTTATAATTTTTTCTTGTTTTCTATCCTAGAAATAGAAAACCACCGTGCTGAGTGGCGTCAACTTATTTCTTTCTTGTCCTGTCTGCAGAAATCAAATTCTAAGCACCTAATATATTCAGTGGTTATCAGCGAGATAAGAATCAGCCTGGTTTCACACGCTTCTGTGTTCTCTTCATGCGTAGCACAATTAATAATTCCGAGTGTTATACAATACGAGAGCGGATGGGTGTATCTCAAACTGACAACGAGGTACAGGTAATAGCTTGAGAGACGATGATGAGAATGTGTGGCCTGGAATGGCGGTCAATTTGAATACGATTGTTTCCTACCGGTTATATCAATCACATGGGGCAACTGTGCCGAGTGGATATAGCGTCGAGGGTGGTGATTTGTATGCACGAGCCTGCGTTACGCGTGACCTATAAATTCTCGTCAATACAACGCAAATGTTTGTGAGGCGAACGTTGGGAAATTTGTGTGAGATCGTTACCAGCTCTGCGTGTATTTTGGTGATTAAGGATAACAAATTTCTCTAACGTACTGATAGTTCTATTTATTTTTTCAATCTCACACACTCATTATGTTTCTAATGGGAAAGAAATACCTACATAAATTGAAACGAATTCATCATATTGATTTCCAATAATGTTTCGTCCGGCGTACCGTGAGGCTTTCACAGTTTGGTGAGTTGCTTGTGTTCAAAATAAATCACGTTGAGCAACACAAAGAGGACTGCTTCGTCAGGGGACAGCGCGATGTTAAGCTGTTACGTGGAGAGTGCGCTATTAGCGCTGTCATACCTGTTCCATGATGCTGAACGCTTGAGACCGTTGTTTTGTCACCGTTCAGACCGTGATTCAGGAGAACCCTTTTGGTTTATTATTTTCAATAATGAACCATTGGAATCGAAATAAGAAAAAAAATTCTTACCCCCCCTCAAAATTTGATGGTTTACGTTTCAAGGTATGTAGAATCCAAAACTGCAATACAAATATTTCTGTCTGTCCGCCGTACGCCGTACGCCGTACGGGCCTAGGACTTTTCTTAGTTACCATGGAAGAAAATTGATGAAATTCGGGTTATAGGTTCCGTTCGGGGTCTAGTTGGTCCTCGAAGCTCGACGTTACTGTCAGTCATCTCTAAGGGGTTCAAAATAGGGGTTGAAATTTTCAGAACGCCGTATCTCAAAAACTATCGCTTGAAGGGTATGATTTTTTTTACGTCATTAAATTTGTCCTGAGCTGAACAATTTTTTGAGACCATCCGGAGCACTGTACGTCCTGCCGTTCGTGTGTACCAAAAAGCTTCGTCAACACGATCGTGAATCAAACGGTATAAACCCGGCCCGGATATCATAACTACGGAGCATCTGATTATAATCAAGGATGGCTGTATGAAGTCGAGTTGTTTGTTCTGCGATAATATTTAATTTGACAAGTGATGGACTACTGGATTTTGTTGGTAGGTACTTCTGAAACTTGAACAAACGTTGAAGTATTATTGATGGGTATAAATTATTACACAATGGTCAATTATATTACACAACGGCAAATTATTACACAACGGTGAATTATTACACAACGGTAAATTATGGCACCGCGGTAAATTATTACACAACGGTAAATTATTACACAACGGCTCATCTACCCAGAAGGGGCTGGATTTTTGTTGATAGGTACTTTTGCAACTTGAAAAATCGTTGAAGTATTATTTATGGGTAAATTATTACACAATGGCAAATTATTGCACAACGGCAAATTATTACAGAACGGCTCATCTACCAAGAAGGGGCTGGATTTTGTTGATAGGTACTTAAGCAACTTGAACAACCGTTGAAGTATTATTGATGGGCAAATTATTACACAACGGTTCATTATTCTATCTCCGTAGAAGGGGAAGCTATACAGGTAAATTATTACACAATGGGTTAGGTAGGTAACTACCCAGTAACGAGTACGGAGTTAGGTACTAACCTACAGGGTTTTCCGCGATCTACATAATATGTGTGTAGAATATTACATAATGTTATATAGAAGGGTTATCTATACAGAGAGCTGTGATCTGTAACAGGAGGGTATTCTGTACAAAATAATAAACCGTTGTGCAGGGATTTGGAGCGTTTTGGTTTATTATTCTGTGAATAATACACCTAAGTAATCGCTCAGCAAAAAATTTTTATGACACCCCCTAAAAATGTTTTCTTCCACGTTTCACAGAAAACAGTGATCTACGCAGAACGGCATCCATACAGGTGAATAATGAACCTTTATGTAATGATTTGTAGAGTTTATTGTTGCGCTCATTTAGGCCAAGATTGCTCGACTTTTTCAGGGATTTGCTTTATGTCCTTCAGTGAACTGGGGAACGTTTGTAAGCGACTTAATAGCACCTCGGGGCGTTGCCTACCGCAATTACACCTCACATGCCCGCCTGTATATATGTTTACCTTATCCGAGAAAAAAAAGGAAATGAAAAACGCTAAGGATCCGGCAATCTGAAAAATCGTCATCCTTCAGCACCTGCACTAATTAGGGAACTGAGAAAACGTGTACTTTTGCGGTCCTGAGGCTATTGAAAATACAGTAGAAAGAAACAGGAATTTGAAAGATAGAAAGCTACATATTTATCTCCCTGATTGTTGGGTCATCGTCATGCACCAGCATTATTTTGAACCATCAAAATTATACACCCTGTCAGACGGACTGCGTCCCACTCCTATCTAAGGGCGAATTCCCGAACTGAATTGCACGCGATGGAACCGTGGAAACCCGTTATAATTTAAAAAAAAATAGAAAAAATATTGAAAGATTGTTTATTTTCACTAAAACGATATTATTGGAGGTACTGCACTACATAGTACCTGATATTAGTGTATGTTAGTGTGGCTGGTGTACTATAAAATGTTAGTAGGTGTTAGTTTAAATATACAACTTTCAGCGACTCTGTTTTGGTTTATTATTCTCAATAATGAGCCTATGGAATCGACCATGGGAAAACCAATTTTTACCCCCCCCCCCCCCCCCCAATTTGATGGTTTCCGTTTCAAGGCCGATTATGGAATAAACAATTTTCTGTCCATCCGTCATACGCCGTACCTACTTCGCACTTTTCTTAGTCAGCATGAACCAAAATTGATGAACTCTGGATTGTAGGTCCCGTTTGGGGTCTAGTTAGTCCGCAAAGCTCGGCGTTGCTGTCACTCAACTCTATGGGGTGAAAAATAGGGGTTGCAATTCTTAGAACGCAGCAGCTCGAAAATTTTCAATTGAAGGGTTTGGTTGTTTTACGTTTTTTTAAATTTATCTTTAACTGAAGCATTTCTTTAGACCACCCGGAGCATTGTACGACCAGCCGATGTACAGCGGTTCATTATTTACCATAAAACGCTTCATGAACAACAACAAATAATTAATGATTTTATTATTGAATCCCACGCGTTTTTATGAAACTGTAATTCCCGCACCGGCTCCCATACTCGATTTAAGGGTTTCTTCGTGGGAGGGGTGCTCGACGGTAGGTATTGACCAGTCAAAACAGTGATCTACGCATAAGGGGCATCCGTACAGGTGAATAATAAACCGTTGTGTAATAATTTGCAGCGTTTTATTTTTGCGGCATTCTCGTCCCTCAAGTACTCTCCACTGTCGTTTGCTACATTTCGTATGCAACTGCTTCAATACATTAAATTGCTTCGTTCGTCCGCCTAGATCTCATACCAGGTATTACCACTACAGGGAACTGTAATAATGGAGAAAACGCGAGAAGAAAATAGAGCTTGACTTTATGGGTGCAACATTATAGATTTCAGCATAAAATACGTAAATTGCTTTTTTGTTGTAGTAAAATGGAAATTTAGTAGTTGTAGCAAAGAAAAACTCTGAAAGGGCTATTCGTAGATTGCATAATCTAGACGTGGGCTCACACATACACGAACACTTTACTGCCTGGAACAGCGAAAATGTAGGGTTTTTCATAGTTTTTTCTCGTCCGCTTCGTTATTTGACGAGTGTTCCTACCGGCGTCCGTGCGCATAATATTTGCACACAATAAAATTCCAACTCGTACCGCAGTGCCCGACCCCCCTAGAACGTATCCCCAACCCCCACCCATTAAGTGATTGGACCTTTTAAAGGTTTATTATATTTACTTTGTATAGATGCCCCTACTGCGTAGATCACTGTTTTCTGTGGTCAATACCCTCGAGCTCCCCCCACCCCCAAGGAAAGCCCTAAATCGAGTGCTGGAGCCAGTCGGGCAATTAAATGTCATAAAACGCTGCAAATCATTACGCAACGATTTATTATTTACCTGTATTGATGCCCCTTCTGCCTAGATCGTTCTTTTCTGTGGTCAACACCTACCTTCGGAGCTCCCCCCAGGAAAGCCGTATAAATTGAATGCTGGAGCCAGCCCGGGAATTGCCGTTTCATAAAAATGTGCAGGATTCAATAATTCAATCATAAATTCTGTGTCTGCACGGTAAAGGGAGTTACACGCAAAAAGCTGATTTTCGTGAAATCGACTAGCAAAGTTTGCCTGATTCCCGAAAATCGGAATTCTTATGAACAGTTTATTTCTTCTATGGAATTTATGCTTTATATTGAAAGAAACGACTGCAGCACTCTCATATTCTTATTCTAAATAGTACTGCCGTTATTCGAACTTTCATACGGTAAGGTTACAATTGACTCCCTTTTCCAGTGGATTGAAAACCCCTTTGGCACTAATAGAAACGCGACTTATTAATGTTCATTGGTAATGCGAATTGAGCATTGCACGTGCAATTCATTATACAAAAACACAGGAGGATTTTACAACTAAAACTTTCATTGCTTTATAGTAATTTAATAAACAAACAAAATTAGAATTCCTTGAAATGAATAAAATCTGGAATAAAAATGACGTCTAAATAGGATTAATCTCCTTTATCATCAGTTAGTAATTTCTTTCAAGTGCATTTGAGCCTGACTGCGACGTAATTTTTCCCTTTGTAGAACGGATGATAAGTCCGTGATAACGGCTGTAGGTCTAGCAAATCCTTCTTCTGCACAGATATGAGAATTCGATGTGGTACTTTAGTGCCACGGTCAGGTTTGCCATTTTCCCCCTCCTTGAATACGCTGCGAAGTCCTTGTCACATGGGTTTATTATTCTATTGGACATGCCTACAGATATGATGGCTGTTCATTTATTGTTTATTTCATGTGAAATAATTGAAATAGCTATTTCTGATGGTTGCCACCAATTTTGGCCCCGAAAAACACAAATTACGCTCCTTTTTTGTTCCAAATTATCTTTGATCATTCATAGTGCCACATAACTCTCTTGATTCACCTGTTGATAGTACTTCCATAATATAAATTGATGGTGATTTCAGACAATTTTCGAGGTTTTTTAGTCATAAGAAATGAATTTTGGGAACTGAACTTTCGTTACAACCTCAATTCTTCACTCTTTGGTGCAAATGAAAATGGACTTCATATTCGGTCTTCTCGCCCTAAAAAACTTGGAAAAAGATAGGTACCTCAGAAGCTCATTCTAAAACACCAAAAAACCCTATTTTTACACCCATTTCGTCACCCATAATACATGCCTATCATAATATACATGCCCTGGATACATGCCTATCGAGCTGTTAAGTTTCTGGGCACGACTAGGGCCCAAATGGAGCATGCGTGCGAAAGAACGAATTTTTTAGATCGAAAATGAAGTAGTCATGCATAATATGGCGGACGGCGTGCGGCGAACGGATATCGAATTTTGGTTTATTATTTTCAATAATGAACCATTGGAATCGAGCATGAAAAAAAAATTCTTACCCCCCCTCAAAATTTGATGGTTTACGTTTCAAGGTATGTAGAATCCAAAACTGCAATAAAAATATTTTTGTCTGTCCGCCGTACGCCGTACGGGCCACTTTTTGGTATCTACGCACCTTGAAACGTAAAGGAAAATACACTGCCAAGGTGATGGCACAGGAGCTTCCTCGTCACAATCAGAGTGACCAATTATAAAATAGAACAGACTCGGAAGCAAAATAACATAACATTCCATTGCATTACATTACATTACATTACATTACATTACATTACATTACATTACATTACATAACATTACATAACGTGAAATATACATATTACATAACATTACATAACATTACATGAAATATACATATTACATAACATTACGTCCATAATACATTACATCCATTATACATAATTGCGAAAGTTATGCGTGTTTGAAGAATTTCACGTTAGCGCATGCGCAGGGCGAACCGCTGGCTCTATCATGTTGAAATTTATATGGGACCTCAATGGGCCCTACCCGCTTAATTTCTGAGAATTGCATTGAAATTGGGTGAAATCTTTGGTTACTACGGCTGTAACAAGGAAATTGAATCTATTTCACGCCAGCGCATGCGCAGAGCGCACCGAGGGTCCGATCATGCTGAAATTCATACTGGAACTCACTACGCCTTGTCCAAACAATCCTTGAAAATTTGAGCGAAATTGAATCAAAATTGTGAATGTTATGCGTGTTTGTTGAATTTAACGTTAGCGCATGCGCAGGGCGTACCGCTGGATCAATCATGTTGAAATTTGTATGGGACCTCAAGGGGCCTTATCCGCACCATCCCTCAACATTTGAGCTGAATCAATTCAAAATCGTGGAAGTTATGGCTGTAACAAGGAAATGCGGACAGACTCACAGACCCACAGACCGACAGACACGGAACCAAATTTTTTCAGTAGGCTTTGAAACGCAAAATGCAAGTGGAAATTTTGATTTCTGATGACAAAAATTTTTTGGCTCACGAAAGTGAACACAAGGCTTCCGCTGCTTCGCAGACTCGGAAGCAAAAAACATAGGTGTATTATTCACTGGATAATAAACCAAAAGCTGAAGATATTGAAATCTTCGCTTTCATCCAAGGACGTTTTGTGAAGCAGCAGTGCAGGCTGATCTCGCTGAAATCGTAGTCATCCAACTAGTTTCCACAGGAAATATTCTTTGTTGGTATTCACAGTAGGTACGTAATTGCAGTTGGCTTTTGTGCAAACTAGCAAAATTGCAAGTTCGTCTTTCCCATATCTGTCACTGTAAATGTTGGTATTTTCTTCCCCTTATCTCTGATGAGTAGGTACATAACACCCAAGTTGCAGGCTGTATCGTCAAAGTCAGAGATGTCATTAGGTAGTTTTTTTATACCTAATGTATTTTTTCCCCCTTAAAACTACCTTTGTCTGCACATGCGCCAACTCATCGGCTGTCACAACTCCGGTTGTGTTCGATCTATTGCTACAGAATTATGCTGATTACGTTTCAGACGGTATTTTGCAATCTGCTATGCGATCGAAATGACAGCCATCTCCGAGTATTCGTGAACGTCTATCTGCTATATTATGGGGATTGATCCGTGTAGTACCGATTTATAGGTTGAATTCACTTTCCTGCTCAGCCATCAGATCACGTACAAAGGCGCCTGGGGGATTTCTGCTCGATGAGTTTCATCCGGTCACTAACGACTGCATCATCAACGAATCGTTATCGACGAAGCAGTCGATGTAGTTATGCGTCATTATTCACAGGAGCCACTACTTTTTTTTAACGATGTACGTGAGCACCAACCGGCGATGTTGCAGTTTTATTTCATCACATTTTACTCTTTTACGAGAGAAGTGGAAGAAAAAATGTGAAATGGTCACTGAGATAAAAGTCTGCGTTCCCCTGAACCCACCTCTTTTGTCGCTCCTCTAACAATGATAATAAATGAATTTCATCCACCGCGTTAAAGCATTTGGTGGCGGATGGGTGGAGGGGGAAGATATGAGAGTGCGCTCTGAAGAAAGAGACGAAAAAAGGGTAGACAATGAGAGTAAGGAATAATGGCGGAGGATTGTTGATAGGGCTCCATAACCCGCAGGTACAACCGTTTCGTGGTGCAGTTCCAGTTTTGTGGCCGTTTGTGACGTGACCGCGGCTCATCATTTATGAATGTCCGTGCCGAGGTTTTCGTTGGCTGAAACTATAAATTCCTCCTTTTGTTGTACTCTTGCTGCAAAAACAATTCGGGGAAATAAGATGTTATTGATAATGCGAAGAAGGAATCACTGTTATGACAGTGATGCGGGTGAAAGAGTTCACGGTGAATGTACCCTAGCTGTAGGTACTGTAGTAATTGTAATCAAATGGGACCTATAAACCGAATTTCGTCAATTTCGGTTCATGGTAACTAAGAAAAGCAAAATACGGCGTACGGTGGACGGACAGAAATTTTTTTATTGCATTTTCGGATTCCACATACCTTGAAACGGGAACCATCAAATTTTGAGGGGTGTTAAACTCTTTTTTTTTCATGCTTGATTCCAAGGGTTCATTATTGAAAATAATAAACCAAAATCTAGGTGCAGTGAAAGGAGGGAAATTGAAATGCCTACTGAACACGGTTAGATTTTTTACAATTTATTTTGCTACTAGTGTTTTTGGGTGCCGGGGCAGTGGCCCAAGTGGCCTTGTGGACGCAACGCCTCTGAAACCTTCTATCACGGTGGAGAGGAGCTTGGAGAGAAACATTTTGGTTTTAGGGCTGTCCCAGAACTTGTTATTGATGAGTTGTTGGGGTGTTCAATTTGACACTCAATCTACTTACTTTATATTTCGTTTCGCAAATCGACGGATTTTCTTTACTACCCACGTCCTACTTGTTTCATTGTTTTTTTTTCCTGAAAATTCAAATATATTTTTCGATCACGAGTTTTGAAAGTCCAATTCATTCTGTGTTGCAGGAGGTGGATTACAAGAGGTGCCAACGTCCCACAGCTATTGGGAGCAGCCTTTTACTCAGCCGTATTTCGACAACTCAACGAAGAGGGAAGTGACGACGACAGTAGGGCAAAGCGCTTACCTTCATTGCCGAGTCAGAAACCTCGGAGACCGAGCGGTGAGTATTTAACGAGAACTTGATAAGACCTGTAACATTTGGTTGGCTCCAAGTTGCGAGTTTGTTCCGATATCCATCACCAGTGACCGACCCGTGCGAGAGTATGAGTGGGCGCGAGTAGGTCTGTTTAGGAGCCTTTTATCGATTGAGGTGGAACAAGTTAACCCATTACCTACTTGGAAAATCTGAGGTTTGGCTCAAACTGTTTACCACGAGTCTGTCAATTCGAGAAGGCACTATAGCTTCCTCACCTGAATCACATGAACTTATAGAGTAGTTGGGTAGGTTCATTTTGATACGGGACCATCAGCGATCCAACCTGCGCGTACCCCCAAAATGTCAGCTCTCTGCGACTATTTTTCGCGTAGTTAGAAGCGTTACAAGGACACGACAAAAATTGCATGTTCGCGCATGCGCAGACGAACGAAATTCATATGCAATAATTATCGTAGTGTTATTCCTGGTCGACCCTCCAATTCTGAACTCATTTCAACGATATTTAAGGTAGTTATGGGCGTTTCAAGTATTTCATGTTTGCGCATGCGCAGGCATGACGATTTTTATGATTTTCAAATGATACCATCGGCGATCAAACCCGCATTTACCCTCAAAATTTCAGCTCTCTACGACTATTTTTCGCGTAGTGGGAAGCGTTACAAGTAAATGGTCAACATTTTATGTTCGCGCATACGCAGATGAAAGTTACATTACAATGCCAATTAAATTCATTTGGAACTATCAAAGTATTATTCCTGATCGACCCTCCAAGTTTGAACTCATTTCAACGATATTTAGGGTTGTTATGGGCGTTTCAAGTATTTCAAGTTTGCGCATGCGCGGACGAAGTACAGTACTTTTTCAATGATTTTTGTACGGGACTATCTGTGACCCAACCAGCACCTACCCTGAAAATTGCAGCCAATTTCGATCATTATTGCGGGTAGTTATGGGCGTTACAACGAATTACCAAAGACAGACAAACAGGCACGGAACCAGAAACGTTCCTCGATGTCTGAAACGCAAAATGGTTGTGGAAATTTTCATTTTGGAGGACATACATTTTTCTTTACTCAATCACGAATCCAAGGCTTCCCTGCCTTCGGTAGTGAGGAAGCAAAAACGCTGCAAATCCCTAAACAACGGTTCATTATTTATAGAACACCCTTCTGTTACAGATCACAGCTAACAGGGTATTGATAACCCTCCTACAGAGACCACAGACCCTCCGTAGCTTATTACCTAACCCCGTACTGGTTACTAGGTACCTACCTTCATCACATGTTAAATGTGGCTAAAATAATTCTGTCGATGACAAACAGTAGCGAAAATGGCAAAAAGAAACACAGATGAAGTTCTGAAGGGAAATTGTTGATGTGGAGTAAAAAATATTCAGTCCAGGTTGGATTTCGAACTCGGGAATTCCGGCGTTACAGTCCGTCACTTAGATCACTGCGCTATACGCTCTCAACTCAGCTTGATGCCTGCATCCACTATGCTCTTTACGGCAAATTGTATAGAAAATTGTCTCTTGGATGGTCTCAACAATTCTGAAAAAAATCCAACTATTTAAAGATGCGATAAACCCGCAACTTAGAAATACAATTTTCCGAGAAGGGATACTCTGGATATTTCATCTCCTATTTTTCACCCCTGAGAGTTATGTCACAGTAACGCCGAGCTTCCAGGACCAACTAGAGCCCAAACGGGACCTATATACCAAATTTGGTAGAGTTTGGTTCATGGGAACTAAGGAAAAGGCGCGGACGGCGGACAGCAGACGGACGGAAATATTTTTATTGGATATTCGTATTCTACGTCCGTGGTTTCCATAGGTTTATTCCAAAGTCGATCCAATGGTCGATTGAGAAGGTTTATTATTGAAAATAAAACAAAAGGGTACCCAGAAGATCTAAAAAATGACCGGCTTATCTCACTACTGTCCACAATTGCTAAAATTTTGACTGAGCAGTTCTTTGTTGCATATATCTTGAAGAAAATGCTGTATTGAGCAAACGACAAGAAGGGAGGAGGGGTGTACCGGTAAGAGTGAGGGGATACTGTGGTCAGTTTACATGTCGACATTCCCCATGATAAGCTGTTGAGGGCTATCGATGAGATGGGAGTTCACGATGGATTCTGTGACTAGACGAGAAGTTACCACGAAGAGAGAGTGCAGTATATCAAATTAAAATTATGCTGTGTGTGGGAGTTTTCTGTGCAGATGCGGAATTCCTCAAGGAACTGCGACGGGTACGGTGTTCTTATTTGAGCTGTTGTCAAGGTGAGATTCGGACAGTGAGATGATAGCATTCGCAGATGATACCGCATTCATCGTATCTGGATTTAATTGGTCGCAAGCCACGGAAAAGGCAAAATCTGGGGTGAAGAAAATCGTACATTGTTTGCATGAGATGGGGATGAAATTGAATATGTCAGAAACGATTTGTATAGCTTCTTTCTCACTGACTGGAGTACCCTCAGGAATAAATATACAGTATATATTATTGTATAAATACTTTATATTCATAAATACTGTATACTGCATATTCATAAATACTGTATACTGTATATTCATGTATACATACTACTGTATATTCATTGTTAGATACTGCATATATATACATATATTATATACAGTTTATTCATTATCTACCTGTACATGTACCTACCTGTACCTGTATATACATAAAGTATATAATGCATATACAGGTAGATAATGAATATACCGTGTAATGCATGCATGTACCAGGGTGTCCCAGTTCCTTCTGGAGAAACTCAGGGAATCGATTCTGCTCTTCACTTGGAACGAAAAATGCTCAGTAGAAATTTTTCGAAAAGTTCTTCGTTTTAAAGATATCCGAAAATTTGTGTTTTTCCAACTTTCCATTACCTTACCACATAAAACGCCAATAAATTCGAAAAGATTGAGACTACAACAAATCCAATTACACCGTTTGAAAGAACGTTAAATTTCCTGTAAGATTCTTCTGTTTTCAATGGCCAGAGTTACTTGAAATCTTGGCCAGTATCAGTTGGAACATTTGAAAAATTTCGAAATTTCAAATTGTGAAAAAGGTTGTACGTTCTACTAAGATTACAAAACGCGAAGAGACTCAGAAAACTGGTGTAGGTTTGCCGAGAAATGATGACTGCGTTGCCAGTGGAGTGTCGCCGTCTATTCCACCCCGCCATGGTACAATCGCAGATTATATATTAATATAATTATGGTATCGTGGTTGGGGTGATTGCAACAATGACCTAATGAAGATTCATGGTTCAGAAGCTCATGACAAAAACGCTGCAAAGTCCTTGTCCCATGGGTTTATTATTCTATTGGACACACCTACAGAAATTTTGGTATGTCATTCTTTCTTTCATGTGGAATAATTTAAATAGCTATTTCTGATGGTTTCCACCAATTTTGGCCCCCAAAACCCGAATTAGGTACGCTTCTTTTTTTTTCAAATTATCTTTGATCATTGGTAGTGCCATTTAATCGTCTTGATCCACGTGTTGACTCTTTGAACGAACTGGTGATTTCAGACGATTTCCCAGGTTTTTGACTCATAAAAAATCAATTTTGGGAGCTGAACATTTGGTAGAACCTCAATTTTCCTCTCTGTGGTCAAAATCGACTTCATATTCGGTCTTCTCGTCCCAAAAACATGGAAAACGATACCTCAAAAGCTCATGTTACTAACATTTTACTAAAACACAAAAAGTACCTATTTTGGTTTATTATTTTCAATAATGAACCATTGGAATCGAGCATGAAAAAAAAAATTCTTACCCCCCCTCAAAATTTGATGGTTTACGTTTCAGGGTATGTAGAATCCAAAACTGCAATAAAAATATTTCTGTCTGTCCGCCGTACGCCGTACGCCGTATGGGCCACTTTTCTTAGTTACCATGAAAGAAAATTGATGAAATTCGGGTTATAGGTTCCGTTCGCTGTCTAGTTGGTCCTCGAAGCTCGACGTTACTGTGAGTCATCTCTAAGGGGTTCAAAATAGGGGTTGAAATTTTCAAAACGCCTATACCATTTTTTTACGTGAATATTTTCACGGTTTTAAATAGTTCTTGAACTTGCGAGTTTTTTAAGACCATCCGGAGCGTCGTACGTCCAGCCGTTCGTTCACAGTAAGGCCCCGAAGTTTGCACCGACAGGCATTTTCGACTCCAGTGTGAATGAAATTGTATACAATTCAAACCAAATCTCGTAACCAGAGACGCGCCCACAATAGGAATTTGTGAATACGGCCAATCATTGGTAGGGATCACCTGATTATATTGGCGGAGTATGAAGTCGAGTTGGTTGTTCTGTGATATTATTTCGCTTGAAAAATGATGGCTCTTTTGGAGTTTGTTGGTAGGTAGTGAAACTTGAACAAACGTTGAAGTATTATTGATGGGTAAATTATTACTACGGTAAATCATTACTCAACGGTAAATTATTACACAACGGTTCATTATACCATCTACGTAGAAGGGGCTGGAGTTTTTTGGTAGGTACTTTCGCAACTTTTTCACTCCTCATCAACAATTTCTTTTCAGAACTACATTATGTGTGTTTCTTTTTGTTAGGTACTGTTTGTCATCGGCAGAATTATTTTTGCAACATATAACTCGTGATTTAGGTAGGTACCTAGTAACGAGTACGGGGTTACATATCATATTATATAGACGGGTTATCTATACATAGAGCTGTGATCTGTAACGGAAGGGTATTCTATACAAAATAATAAACCGTTGTGCAGGGATTTGCAGCGTTTTATACACATTTTCACTCATAACACCCCTGGGTATATTCCGATCGGGCTGCAAGGTTTCGGGACACATCACTTGTACATTTTTGTACATCACTTGTCAAATGAAATAATATCGCAGAACAAACAACTCAACTTCATACAGCCATCCCTTGATTATAATCAGATGCTCCCTAGTGATGATTATCCGGGCCGGATTTATACCGTCTGATTCACGATCGTGTTGACGAATCTTTTTGGTACTCACGAACGGCTGGACGTACAATGCTCGGGGTGGTCTCAAAAAATTGGTTAGCTCAAGCCAAATTTAATAACGTAAAAAAAACCATACCCTTTTATCGGAAGTTTTCGAGCTACGGCGTTCTGAAAATTTCAACCCCTATTTTGAACCCCTTAGAGATGACTGACAGTAACGTCGAGCTTCGGGGGCCAACTAGACCCCGAACGGAACTTATAACCCGAATTTCATCAATTTTGTTCCATGATAACTAAGAAAAGTGGCCCGTACGGCGTACGGCTTACGGCGTACGGCGGACAGACAGAAATATTTTTATTGCAGTTTTGGATTCTACATACCTGTAAACGTAAACCATCAAATTTTGAGGGGGGGTAATCTTTTTTTTTTTTTTTTTCATGCTCGATTCCAATGGTTCATTATTGAAAATAATAAACAAATATATTTATATATAATTCATCTATGAGAAACTTTTAGGATTCTTAAAAAGGGCTCCACATGAAATAGATGTAGTAATTCTTCGTTCGGATGCTCTCAAACACATTTATTCCTTTTATTCATTTATTTTCTCAATTTACATTAATATAACATACATACCTACCTACTTAACTCTGTTTTATTTTTACTCTCATGCCTTTCATGTGATATCATGAGATAATTATGTTTGATACAATTGTTTCAACTCCTCTTCTCTGCACGAGTCTTACTCAAAGAGGGGCATTGTTAATAATTTCCGTTGTTTCTGTAATTTTTATTTAATAAATAAATGCATTGTAAAATTTAAAAAAAGTGTTTGTACTGTGTAGGGTCTTGGAAATCAATAGCTAATTTTTCGGAGAGATATCTGTTGCAAATAATCCTAAATGAGATGATGATGAGTTGAAAGATGGGAATTTCAGGATTACAAAAATGAAAGGGTGTTTTTTGGGGGTTAGAAAATGAGTGATAATCTGCAAAAATTACTAAGCATCGCCAAAACTGGTGTGGGGATTTTTAACAGCTTACTATAATCTTGCATACGTCGGAACCAATAAGTAACCGGGAAGTATCGAGTAACCGCTTACCGTATTTTCGGATCGGTGGACGGAGTTTACGTCAGTCTAAGTTGCCAGGTCAGCTGTTGGGGTGATAATGCCAACTACACAGTGAGCGGCGCCTATAGGATCCGCTGCTATCTCACTGGAACCGTGACCCGAACATAAATTAATCTGATAAGTAATATGCTAAGTTCTCGACAAGGCGTCGACCCTGATTTAAGTGAACGCACGTTTCCACGTGAGGAAGAGGAAAAAGTGTGTTGTTCATTCTGCCCTGCTTTCCCTCATTGTTGTTCATTGTAAACGATACGGCCAAGGTTGTGCTCCACATAATCCCTGATGCAAATTAATGGTTTTTCGACTTATTTTTTAAAATTTTTCATTATAAATCAAAATCAACATGCTCCACTCGTGTGCTACATGAGTATGTGTGTAAGGACCGGATTCGTAGGTTTTTACCAATCTTTGCTTCCTCAATACCGAAGGTAGGGAAGCGTTCGAATCGTGATTGAGTAAAAAAAATGTATGTCATCCAGAATGAAAATTTCCCCTTCCATTTTGCGTTTCAGACATCGAGGAACATTTTTGGTTCCGTGTCTGTCTCTGTCTGTGGTAATTCCTTGTAACGCCCATAACTACCCGAAATAATAGTGGAAATGGGCTGAAATTTGGAGGGTAGGTGCGGGTTGGGTCACAGATGGTCCCGTACAAAAATCATGAAAAAGTACTGTACTTCGTCTGCGCATGCGCAAACTTGAAATATTTGAAACGCTTATAACAACCCTAAATATCGTTGAAATGAGTTCAAACTTGGAGGGTCGATCAGGAATAATACTTCGATAGTTCCAAATTAATTTCATTGGCATCGTAATGTAACTTTCGTCTGCGCAAGCGCAAACATGAAATGTTGACAATTTCCTTGTAACGCTTCTAACTACGCGAAAAACAGTCATACCGAGCTGAAATTTTGAGGGTACACGCGGGTTGGATCGCAAATGGTCCCTTTCCCAAAAGATTGAAAATCGTTTTGCCTGCGCATGCGCCAACGTGAAATACATGAAACGCCAGTAACTACATCAAATATCGTTGAAATGAGCTCAGAATTGGAGGGTCAATCAAGAATAATTCTTTGATAGTTCTATAATAATTTCATTCACCTGCGCATGCGCGAACATGAAATGTTGACAGTTTCCTTGTAACGCTTCTAGCTACGCGAAAAATTGTCGTAAAGAGCTAAAATTTTGAGGGTACACGTGGGTTGGATCGCAGATGGTCCCGTATCAAAATGAACCTACCCAACTATTCTATGCGTTCATGTGATTCGAGTGAGGAAAGCATACTGCCTACTCGAATTGGCAGACGTTTTTCCTTGCTACGAAATTGAAAAATATGCGAATATTAATCTGATTCAAGTCAATTGGAATCGTAAAAAAACCTAAATTGGATTTCCTAGCCTGAATTACGCGAGTGTTTATGGTGTTTACGACCACGGTTTGAGGAGTTGTGTATAGTTTTCCACGTTGCAAATTCCCCTGCTTTATCGAACGGTGACACTGCCAGACCTCCCCAACCGCTAAAAAAAAAAACCAAGTTTCGGACCCCTGCCCCTTCCTCTCAACTCCGAATGGATTTTGGTTTATTATTTTCAATAATGGAGCTTTGGAATCGAGCATGAACAGTTTTTTTTTAAACTCCCCCTCAAAATTTGATGGTTTGCGTTTCAAGGTATATGTAGAATCCGAAAATGCAAGACCAAAATTTCTGTCTGTCCGCCGTACGTCGTACGCTGTACTTAGCACTTTTCTTAGTTACCATGAACAAAAATTTACGAAATTTGATTTATACGTCCCGTTTGGGGTCTAGTTGGTCCTCGAAGCTCGTCGTTACTGTCAATTATCTCTAAGGGGTTCAAAATAGGGGTTGAAATTTTCAGGACGCCTAGGTATAACTTTTTTTTACGTGAATATTTTTACGTTTTTAGATAGTTCTTAAACTTACGAGCTTTTTGAGACCACCCGGAGCATTGTATGTCCCGCCGTTCCTCCACAGTAGGGCCTCCAAGCAGCGTTTTTTTTTTCAGCATTCCTACAGTCAGATTTATTATTTATATTAATTTATTATGCTATTAATCATTTGCAGCGATCAATTTAAAAACTCGTGACGGTTTAAACCATGTAGACAGTGATTCAGAAACGACCCTCCCCCCCTCCACCCACATACAAAAATTTTCCTTTGGATGGGGTATTTATCGGAACCGGTGCATTTAAATAAAATGTGGAGTTACACGAAAATCTACAAAATATGTTACTGTATTCTACCTAGACTGGAACTTCCGATGCATAAATGAATTTTATCATTGCAGAATGACATTCGTTCTCAAATCTCCTTACGTTCAGCCTCGACCCAACTAAGGTGGACAAACCATTTTCAACCCCGTCGACTTTCGATGGGATTTACGTATAAGCGCGTATATTACGTTGTTACGGGCGGGGAAAACACGTCTTTCACTACCTGAATACTTTGTTTTCCTCCCTTTATTTCGTTTCCCACCTTAAGAGAACTCCAACAGCGTCGAGGGCGGGCGTTTCTGGCTCGAGTCCATTTCTCTTCATTAGCGTCAGCCGCCGACTGCGCTTACATCACCTGCGCACCGGCCTCAGGAATCCGCCCCGATAAACAAGAAGCTGGGAAACTCTCAGGGCTCTGACGTTCAATATGCTGGAGAATCGTGTGAGAAAAAACTTGAATGTTGTAAAGAATAAGTGCTGCACATCTCAGATACAAGATAGGTAATATACAAAAAACGCTGCAAAGTCCTTGTCACATGGGTTTATTATTCTACTGGACACAGTAGAGAAATTTTGGCTGTTCATTTATTGTTTCTTTCATTTGCAATAATTATTGAAATAGCTATTTTTGATGGTTTCCACCAATTTTGGCCCCCAAAATCACGAATTAGGCTCGGCTTTTTTTACAGATTATTTTTGATCACTGATAGTACCATTTAATCATCTTGATTCACTGTTGATACCACTTCTAGTGATATTATACAAATGTATGGTGATTTCAGCGATTCCCCATGTTTTTGATTCATAAAAAATTAATTTCAGGAGCCTAACCTTCGTTACAACCTCAATTCTTCACTCTTCGTTCAAAATCAACTTAATATTCTGTCTCCCCGCCCTAAAAAACATGGAAAACGATGCCTCACAAGCTCATGTTCACTAAAAACTCAAAAAGCCCCCGAAAACCCATATTTTTACACCCATTTTTCTCCCATAACACCCCTGGGCGTATGCCGATCGGGCTGCCGAGTTTCGGAGCATTACTAAGACACAAATGTGTTCCCCAATGAGGACCCAAACTGTGTGTGGAAGAGCCACGATTTTAGACCAAAATTTAACGTAAATTTAAGGCTGAAACTTCGTTAGAACCTCAATTTTCCACTCTCTGGTCAAAATCACATGGCACAGGTTTCAGGACACAAAAAAAAAAAAAATCGTACTTAATTCGTGTTTTTGGGGCCAAAATTGGTGGAAACCATCAGAAATAGCTATTTCAATTACAAAAATGAACAGCCAACATTTCTGTACGTATGTCTAGTAGAATAATAAACCCATGTGACAAGGACTTTGCAGCCTTTTTTGGAATCTACGCACCTTGAAACGGAAAAGGAAAAATTTTGAGGGGGTGTTATAAAAATGTTTACTGAGCGAATAAATTGGCGTATTATTCACAGAATAATAAACCAAAACTTGAATGTTGAAGAGAATAAGTGATGTACATCTCAAATGCGAGATAGGTAGGTAGGTAACATACAAAAAATAAATGCAGTTTTATTGGCATTGAAACCTTACGTCAGTGGTGTCAGGTAGGACTTGAAATATTGAAGCAGCTTTAGCGTTTAGCATTATCATAGAGTAACATAAGGAAGAATAAACAGAATAATTACTGAGTCTTAAGTATCACTGATTAACAAAAGTATACCTTATCCTCAAAATGGAGAATGGAAAAGGTGACTGTCATGAGCTGGTGGGTTGGCTTGCGACATGGCGGGCAAGTCGGATGAGGTTTGGATGAAGGATGTGCGCCGTAGGAGTCCATTGCTAACGCCCCGCGGTTTTCACCACAGCAGGTGCCTGGAAGGTGGAGGCTAGCACCCCGCGGTTTCAACCGCAACAGGTGTGAGGAAGGGTCGGTGAGAGCGAGAGTGGTCGGGAGAGAGAGAAGTCGCAAGTCTGAGATTGGTCGGTGGAGTGATGAGCTGGGCTGGCCTGGCTGTTTATAAAGGCCCCTTTCCACCCATCCCCTGTTCATAATCGGCCGTTATGACCGTTGAGGGGCGATGGCGGTTGATGGAAAGGACCCTTCACCTTCTTTCCCATTGGCGTCACCCAGCTCGTCGTTCCCTTCGTTCATTTGGTTAAATCTTTCCTTATCACATAGGAGTGGTAAATGTAGAGATTTGAGGGGAACCACGACAGCGACAATGGGATTACCGACAGTTTTAAATTGTTACCTTCCGAAGGGTTAGGTTTTAGCATTGTCTCCCAGAAAATTCCGTCGAGGGAAAAATTAAAACTTGTCTTAAATATCTCATTCATCTTAATATTGCTCCGCCAGGCTGAGAAAATGCTGAAAAAGTGCAGTGTGTAGATTAGGTTTTGTTTTATACTCATCCTTGCTGTGATATATTTGCTTCTCTTTTTCATTATTAATTTATCTGTTTAGCATTTGTTACCACTGCATGTAATTTAAGGTCTGTTATTTATATAGTACTGTTGACTGTGAATGTATAAGTATGAATATGTAAGTGTCATTTAATTTGTATTGTAATTGGGCATCTGCCCGTGGCATTTACGATAAAACAATAAAATAGTTCTTCCACTTCACGTTCGAGAATAAGAAAATGCGGAATAAATGCGTAAAAACTGCTAGTGTGATATTATGGCCTTAACAAGTATAGCGCGGTCTGAAAAGCAAGCTGGGATCATTGAGATATTATACACTCGTTGGTAAAACTCAAAGGCACGAGTTTACTTCACTTTTTCTAATATTAGAATCAATAAATTCATGTTTCAAGTCATTCGCAGGTGATCGCTATCATTTTACCGCCATTTGTCTAAATAAATAATAAATGTCTCTACGATTGTTCGCTCATAACTTCATCATCGTAAATCCATTCAGGATCTTGGCCGCTACGTGGTTACCAATCATAAAACCGTTTTGGGAGAACTTTCCGCTACTTTTCCGAGTCAGATTCAAAAGAATATAATCATTAGGTACGTTGCAAGAACGCAACAAAACAATTACTGGGTGTATAAAATATTGACCCCCACCTTCATCAGTATTCATTTCATTGAAACATAATTTCGGTTCCTAGCACCGAACTGTGCAGTTTTAATGGGGCTACAATGGTCTCGTCATCATCCGACCAACAACGTTGTTTGGAAAGCGCGATGGGAAGAAAGAACAAGCAAAAAGGCTCGAGCCGTAGAAATAATAAAAGAGCGCTAATTATGTCAGCTTAGCTTGTAGACTCGTAACCCAGACTATACCGCCGCCCTTATCTTGTTTCCTTCAGGTAAATTATTTCCGTGGCTTTCTTCAAATTGTATCTTCCATCTTTCGTCCTTAGTTGTTTTGAATAATGTTTTTTTTCTCCACCTTTTTTTCCCCTCCTTCGAAGCATCCCAGCTGGTAAAAGAACGAGGTTAATATATTCTCTGCTGAGCGCTGGAAGCCTTATCAAAATTATTCCGAGGAAACCGGAATAATTTATTTTTCCTCCCGGCAATGTGTAACAAAAACTTATGATATCCTGACTGTTACAGCAGTCAGTATGATGATCGGTTTCATTATTTTAATGTGGAAGCAATTTTAGACCCGAAAAACGCCGGAAATTTCTTCTGTGAGCTTGAAAAGTACATTTAGTGATCATAGTCAGTTCAATTCAATAGGTTTTCATTTCATGAAAGAAGGAAATTAGTTTATAAAGATTAATTTACTAAATTTATAAATTTATATTTTATGTATTATATATACACAAAATTACAAAAAAATGTAAAAAATATATAGGTACATTTACTTTTATTTATTTATTTATTTATTTATTTATTTATTTATTTATTTATTTATTTATTTATTTATTTATTTATTTATTTATTTATTTATTTATTTGTTTATTTATTTATTTATTTATTTATTTATTTATTTATTTATTTATTTATTTATTTATTTATTTATTTATTTATTTATTTATTTATTTATTTATTTATTTATTTATTTATTTATTTATTTATTTATTTATTTATTTATTTATTTATGAAAATAAAAATTAATTAAGTGAATATAATGAAAGTTTGAAAATCGATATTTTACAAGTTTCTCTTGTTCCTCTTGTTCTTTCAAAAGACAGTAGTAGCCCCATAGACATAATGGATCGAGCAGAAATTTTGTACACACATTCGTTATGCTCCGTGGAAGTCTAACATCAACGATGTTTGGATAATATTTCAAGGTTTGGGAAGAAAGAACCGGTTTCTGTTCCCTGGAACACATATCCAACAGGTGGGGAAGGAACCGTTCCTATGCCCAGAGTGAAGTGCCAAGCACCGACCATGCTACATTGGCAGGCAAAATTGATATTGCAATACTTTTTGCCGCTGGGGAGTTTTTTGGCGGGTTTATTTTTACAACAGATTTTGGCGGAGGGGAGGGGGATAGGTTCTGACAGGCCAAACACCACCGGAAAGCCGAACACCACCGTTGTCAGCATCGGGCTTCAGTACGTTTCACATTCACTTTTTTTAGAGCTCTCCAACATGTCGCTACCAACTGCCTCACTAAAGTCTGATAAATAGGAGTTTTCATCGATTTTGAATATTTTCGTGTATCATTCTGTAGTATACCTACTTCGAATCTGGTAGCATTTTTGCGTGTGTATGATAGTGTTTGTGTGTGTATGTGTGTGCGTGGGCAGTAACTCCGCCTCAAAAATCCACCCCCCCCCCCCCCCAGAATTATTTCAAGGTCTTAGCTAATAGGAATTCAGTGATCTACGCAGAATGGGCATATCTATACATATAATAAAACAGTGTCTGTTTGTTTGTCGGTTTGTTTGTTTGTCTCGGCATCAATTGAGAACGGCTGAACGTAGAAAGTTGCAGCTGGTACCATTTGACGCAGAATTTATCTGGGAAGGTTTATGAAAAATCCGCATTTGAATCTGTCCATCCGTTGAAACGCTATGAATGAAATACTACTAAAAAACGTGTTATAATAACTTCTATGAGATCGTTCATGCTTATACTTTGAACGGTTGGACGTAAATCCGATTGTAATTCGATTCTGGATTCAGCTGGACGAGTGCATTCAAGTGGTACTTCAATCAGGATGTTAGTGGGAGGGGGGTACAGGTTATGAGAGGGGGGGGGGGGTCTACAGAAATTTCAAAACTACTTGACCAATTGGAGTGCAACTTTGGGAATTTGTTGTGTGACATTGAGGAATGTTTCTAACCAGGTAGGGAGGGTTCATAGGATACGGGGGGGGGGGGGTTTAAGGCAGTTAGGGTTGGCATTGGGGAAGGTTTCTGATCAGTTGAGGCGGGGGGGATACAGGCATATTAAAATACATGACCGTTGGCTCCATTTATTTAAATCGCAGCAACACGCGTCGGTTCAAATAGTATAATATATCATAAAACAGTGTCAGTCTGTTTGTTTGTCTCGGCATCGATAAATGAGAACGGCTGAACGTAGAAGGTAGAGGCTGGTACTGTTGGACGCGTAATTTATCTGGGAAGGTTTAGGAGAAATCCGCGTTCAAATTTGTAAATCCGTTGAAATGCAATGGCTGAAGTACCATAAAAAGTCGTGTTATATCCTGAGGTGGTATCTGTTATGAGTGGGGCCTGTCCTAAAGGGGGTGTCTGTTCTACCGTTGCGAAGCGCGGGTACACAGCTAGTTTATACATAATACACAACGGTAATTTATTTTACTATGTATATTAAGTATACGTGGGAAAATAAAATATCTTTGTGCAATAATTCGTAGTTTTGGTTTATTATTCTGTGAATAATACACCTATGAAACCGCTCAGCTAACAGTTTTATAGCACCCCTCAACATTTTTTGTTTATTATTTTCAATTATGAACCATTGGAATCGAGCATGAAAAAACAATTCTAACCCCCCCCCCCCCCCCTTCAAACTTTGATGGTTTACGTTTCAAGGTATGTAGAATCCGAAAATACAATTAAAAAAACGCTGCAAATCCCTGCACAACGGTTTATTATTCTGTACAGAATACCCTCCTGTTACAGATCACAGGTCTCCGTATAGATAACCCTTCTATATAACATATATGTACCTACTATTCTACACATATTATGTAGATCGTGGACCCTCCGTAGGTTAGTACCTCACCCCGTACTCGTTACTAGGTACCTACCTAAACCGTTGTGTGATAATTTACCTTTATTTCTTCTACGGAGATAGAATAATGAACCGCTGTGTAATAATTTGCCCATCAATAATACTTCAACGGTTGTTCAAGTTGCAAAAGTACCTATCAACAAAATCCAGCCCCTTCTTGGGAGATGAGCCGCTCTGTAATAATTTACCGTTGTGTAATAATTTACCGTGGTGTAATAATTTACCGTTGTGTAATGATTTACCGTTGTGTAATAATTTACCGTTGTGTAATAATTTGCCGGCGTGTAACAATTTGCCATTGTGTATAATTCACCCATAAATATACTTCAACGTTTGTTCAAGTTTCAGAATTACCTACCAACAAAATCGACTTCATACAGCCATCCTTGATTATAATCAGATGCTCCGTAGTTATGATATCCGGGCCGGATTTATACCGTTTGGTTCACGATCATATTGACGAAGCTTTTTTGGCGCTCATGAACGGCTGGACGTACGATGATCTGGGTGGTCTCAAAAAATTGTTTAGCTCAAGACAAATTTAATAACGGAAAAAAAACCCATAGGTACCCTTCTAGCGGAAGTTTTCGAGATACGGCGTTCTGAAAATTTCAACCCCTATTTTGAACCCCTTAGAGATGACTGACAGTAACGTCGAGCTTCGAGGACCAACTAGACCCCGAACGGAACCTATAACCCAAATTTCATCAAATTTGTTTCATGGTAACTAAGAAAAGTGGTCCGTACGGCGTACGGCGGACAGACAGAAATATTTTTATTGCAGTTCTGGATTCTACATACCTTGAAACGTAAACCATCAAATTTTTTTTTTTGGGGGGGGGGGGTAAGAATTCTTTTTTTTTTTTTCATGCTCGATTCCAATGGTTCATTATTGCAAATAATAAACCAATATTTCTGTCTGTCCGCCGTACTGGTCACTTTTCTTAGTTACCATTAAAAAAAATTGATGAAATTTAGGTTATAGGTTCCGTTCGGGGTCTAGTTGGTCCTCGAAGCTCGACGTTACTATCAGTCATCTCTTAGGGGTTCAAAATAGGGGTTGAAATTTTCAGAACGCCGGAGCTCGCAAACCTCCGATGGAAGGGTATGGATTTTTTTACGTTATTAGCGAATTTTCGAAGAAAAGGAAGCTATTGTTCTCGGCCCAAAATTTTTAAAACTCGAATTTCCGAAAGATTTTTATACCAAAATCCGTTTCAGACCATCCTGAATTCACTGCCGAAAGACACCAAAAATTATATGTATATATATATATATATTTATATATATATATATATTTATATATATATATTTATATATTTATATATTTATATATATATTTATATATTTATATATTTATATGTATGTGACATTCCAGACGATAACTCTCGACAGAATTGAGATAAAAAGTTCAAATTTGCGCGAAAAATCTGTCTTGGCAATCGACAGGCTAAGTTCGTAGATGGGCAGAATCGGGTCACTCTAAGGGGGAGTTTTGGGGAGTTTTAGGGGGGGGGGGGGAAATTACCCACAAATTCCCAAAATGAAACAGTCTGACAAGTGACACCTCATTTTAAATGTTTTTCTACGCTGAACACGATGGTGAAATCAGAATTGCGATATCTCATTCCGTTCTCAAACTGGAGTACTTTGAAGATGAAGGAACGTGGTTATTTCTTGAGATAAAACAGTTTTACATAAAATCAGTTATTTCGTCGAAAATTCGCTCCTATAGCCATGCTGCATGACTGTGGTTTTTTAAATTTGTCTTGAGCTAAACAATTTTTTGAGACCACCCGGAGTATTGTACGTCCAGCCGTTCGTGAGCACCAAAAAGCTCCGTCAACACGATCGTGAATCAAACGGTATAAATCCGGCCCAGATAATCATCACTAGGGAGCATCTGATTATAATCAAGGGATGGCTGTATGAAGTTGAGTTGTTTGTTCTGCGATATTCTTTAATTTGATGAGTGATGGACTATTGGATTTTGTTGGTAGGTACTTCTGAAACTTGAACAAACGTTGAAGTATTATTTATTGGTAAATTACTACACAATGGTAAATTATTGCACAACGGCAAATAATTACACAACGGTGAAATATTACACAACGGTGAATTATGACACCACGGTAAATTATTACACAACGGCTCATCTACCCAGAAGGGGCTAGATTTTGTTGATAGGTACTTTTGCAACTTGAACAACCGTTGAAGTATTATTGATGGGTAAATTTACACAATGGCAAGTTATTACGCAACGGCAAATTATTACACAACGGTAAATTATTACACAACGTTAAATTATTACACCAAGGTAAATTATCACACAACGGTAAATTATTACACAACGGCTCATCTACCCAGAAGGGGCTGGATTTTGTTGATAGTTACTTTTGAAACTTGAACAACCGTTGAAGTATTATTGATGGGCAAATTATTACACAACGGTTCATTATTCTATATCCGTAGAAGGTGAACCTATACAGGTAAATTATTACACAACGGTTTTGGCAGGTACCTACCGTAACGATTACGGGGTTAGGTACTAACCAACGGAGGGTCTGCGATCTACATAAGAGCGGTCTGCGATCTACATAAGGGCGGTCTGTGATCTACATAGAATATTATATATTTATGTTATATAGAAAGGTTATCTATACGGAGACCTGTGATCTGTAACAGAAGGGTATTCTGTACAAAATAATAAACCGTTGTGCAGGGATTTGCTGCGTTTTCAAGGTTTCAAGGTTTTCAAGTTTCAAGGTGCGTAGATTTCAAAAATGTGATGTCCGTCAGCCGTCCGCCGTATCATGCATAACTACTTCATTTTCGGTCTAAACAATTCGTTCTTTCGCACACAGGCTCCACTTGGGCCCTAGCTGTATGCCGATTCTTTGCAGCCCGATCGGAATATACCCAGGGGTGTTGTTAGTGTTAATGGTTATACAAATAGGTTTTTTTTTTTGTGTTTTAGTAACTCCGTTTTGCGTTTGAGGATATTGTTTTCCATATATTTCTGGACGACAAGACCGAATATGAAGTCGATTTTGACGAAAGAGTGGAAAATTGAGGTTCTACCAAATGTTCAGCTCACAAAATTGATTTTTTATTAGTCAAAAACCTGGGAAATCGTCTGAAATCACCATCAATTTGTATAATAACACTAGAAAATGCGTCACCACGTGAATCAAGAAGATTAAATGGCACTAACAATGATCAAAGATAATTAAAAAAAAAAAAAGGATCGTACCGAATTCGTGTTTTGGGGGCCAAAATCGGTGAAACCATCAGAAATAGCTATTTCAATTACCTATTTCACATGATAGAAACAATAAATGAACAGCCAACATTTCTGTAGGTGTGTCTAATAGAATAACGAACCCTTGTGACAAGGTCTTGGCAGCGTTTTTTAAATTTTGGTTAACATTGATAGCTATAATAAATTCTCCTGACTTAGTCGTTTAGGGGAATCAGATCATCATATCTATTTCATTATTTATTTTTGTTCTGTAAACCGGCTTTTCATCTTGCTTTGAGGAAAATTCACCAGCGGCAAGAAAGTTTCCCACGAACAGCGATGAAAATAACTTTGTGGAACGGCTCCCACGATAAAATATTCCTCGTTCCGAGGAAGTGAATAATGAAATTATTAAATTTCACTCGAGCGTAAAAAGCTGGGGTTTGCGCATTAAACGGAGAAGAGAGAGAGAGCCACTCACGTGGGTTATTATGGTTTCGTGACGTGAAGAGGAGGCCCCGAGTTGGCGGGACGCAACGAAAACCTTTTAATGCCAAAGGCGCCTTGAAGGAATGTCATGGAGTTTGCTAGACAGTCGGGGGCCGAACCCCCGCTCCAGGGTGATAGCGATGGTAACGCGGAGGAAGGTTGGTAAGGTAGGGTAAGAGATGAGGGAAGATGGGAAGATGTGAGTCGAAAAGGGGTAACAGCTCCCGAAGGCAGAAGCAGTCTGAGAGGACGGCTGAAGTGAGAAAGAAGCCAACGTCAGACAACCTGAGCGGATGAAATAAGGGGGAACCTAATGGCATTTGTACCTAACTCCCCCACCTCACTCTTTCTTCTGTCCACCGACAATTTTTTGCCATTTTTGTCTTCCTTCGTTTTGATGTTTCCAGACTTTTTTTTCTTCTTGTTTTATTTCCCTTTCCTCTCGCTATAACTTTCTTTGCACCCTCTTCCTGACTCTTTCTTTCTTCCATTCTCCTCATAAAGCCTACAAGTCGTGAGACGTTAATGGACTTGTTGATCTTGACTTGACAGTTTGCGACTCTCTATATGATGGGGGGGGGGGGGGGGTCGGTATGTAATGACAAACTCGGCGTCTTCTTCTGCTCATGGTGGAGTGTGAAGAGTGGCAAGGAAAATATTATCCTCTCCCGAAATGTCGTAACGCTTAGAGGAAAATTTATATTTGAATTTCTGAAAGATTCCAAGGTAACCAGTAGTCGTTCTTCAACTTGTCAAAATTGGACCCTCTACCACGAAAGTTATTTGTGTAAAAAGTAAAAAAAAAAAGTGCGTTGCCGTAGGGGGCGTCTAGCCGCCAGTGGTTTGTGTTCATGACGGTACGTTTATTGTCGAATGAAATATGGGGGACACCCCCAGACCCCGGATTATAACAGTTTAGATCAAGGATCAAAGCAAGGAAACATGGAACCTGTTTTTCGAATAGGTACAAGATAACAGAGGATATGGAGATATGTAGAAAAACGACTGCCGATTCGAGTAGGCACTATAGCTTCCTCACTTGAATCACATGAACGTATAGACTTGTTGGGTAGGTTCGTTATGATACCGGACCATCTGCGATCCAACCCGCGTGTACCCTCAAAATTTAATCTCTCTACGACTATTTTTCGCGTAGTTAGAAGCGCTATAAGGAAACAGTCAACATTTCATGTTAGCGCATGCGGAGAGGGAAATTACAGTAAGATTCCAATGAAGTTCATACGGAACCATCAAAGTATTATACTGATCGACCCTCCAAATGTGAACTCATTTCAACGATGATTAAGGTAGTTATGGGCACTCCAAGTATTTCACGTTTGCGCATGCGCAGACTATACGATTTTCATGATTTTGAAACGGGACCATCTGCGATCCAACCCGCGTATACCCTCAGAATTTCAGCTCTCTACGACTATTTATCGCATAGTTAGAATCGTTACAAGGAAATGGTCAACATTTCATGTTCGCGCATGCGTAGATCAAAGTTACATTACCATTCTAATGAAATTGATTTGGAACTACCAAAGTATTATTCCTGACCGACCATCCACGTTTGAATTGATTTCAACGATATTTAGGGTAGTTATGGGTGTTCCAATTATTTCACGTTTGCGCATGCGCAGACGAATGTTACGGTATTTTTTCAATGATTTTGGTATGGGAACGTCTGTGACTCAACCCAAACCTACCCTCGAAATTTCAGCCCACTTCGACCATTATTTCGGGTAGTTATGGGTGTTACAAGGAATTACCACAGACAGACAGACACGGAACCAAATATTATGTTCCTCGATGTCTGAAACGGAAAATGGTATTGGAAATTTTCATTTTATGGAGGACATGAACTTTTTTTTTTTCACTCAATCACGAATCCAAGGCTTCTCTGCCTTCGGTAGTGAGGAAGCAAAAAAACTTCGTGGGATTTCCAAGCCTGGGACCAGCGACCAAACGCAATGTCATGTAACACACGTCCTCAGCTGCTTTTGGCGTTTTTCGGGTCGGTAGAACCCCCTCGGCAGTCTCCGGCGGAGGGGGTCTGGCTCTCCTCGGAGTTGGGTGGCAGGAGTGGGGTAGAGGGAGAACTGTGCGGGCGACGTGGAGGGTAGCCGAGTTCACCTGGACTGGACGCGGACGTTTTCCAGCCTGATTTACTCCCGTTAAACCATGTTCCATGTTAAGAGTAAAGTAACAGCCATTTCAGGCTCGGGTTTTTTGTCTGACGGCCCAGCCAGCGTCGCGGACGTGATCAGCTGTCCTCCAATTAGAGGATCAGAATTCGATCTGATCATTTCGCTCTTTACTTGGCTACTCATTGCCTCGCCGCCCTGAAAGGAGAGGGGTTCGCCCAGCAGCTACTAGCTCAACTTCGGTGATCTCACGGGAACCGAGTTTATTCCACCTGATAAGGCCGTTGGGCAGTTATTTATGTATCTAGGTGAAAAATATCCATCAGACAGGCAACAGAGTCAAAGTCAAAGTCAAAAGGTTTTTTATTGTTGAACCAACACAGTAGATTTAACAATCGTCAGATTTCAGACGTATAATTAACAGTATAAGACAAAATTATAGACTATTATGACAGTTTGTCGGATTTCAAGATGTAGAAAGTGCCATTGAACCAATAAATTACGGAGTCCCTCAAGGGTCGTCCTTGGTTCAATCTTATTTCTCATACACATAATCGACGCATTTTCTACAAACACTGGAGGCAGATTTGTTGCATTCGCTGATGACGTGGCCATAATAGTGAAGGAGAAGACGTGGCAGCAAGCTCATTCAAGTGCTGAATTAATTATGAGCAAGGTAACAAAATGATTTGCCATGAATAGTTTAACAATTAACATCGCCAAAACAAAATATATATAATTTCCAATCAATTTAGTTGGACAACTGGTAGATTCAAAAATAGAAATACATCAGAGAAATTGCGGCTCTCAACATGCTACGCTTACTTGCCAATGACAGGAAAAAGTTAACTGTATCAGGTATTTAGCGCTTGCTTGATCAGCATAATTGTGAAGTGGAAGGAACACATACAAAGTCAAGTAGCAAGGATTAGGAAAACATTCCATCTCTTCGTCGTATTGAGAAGCTGGCTTAGCCGGAAAAATCTACGTATGGTATTCTACGCTTGTGTGTATAGCATATTGATGTGTGGTATACCCATTTGGAGAGGTGCTTACGCGAGTAGTCAATAAAATTAATATAATGATGACTACGTACAAATATCCAAAAACCTCTATCCTTTTGATTCTCCCTTTGGTTGAAATAATATGTATGTCTAATGTGGTATTTTGGGACTACCAATTGCAGCATAGCTTTACGACAACCTTCTTGTTCGCCATCTTCATTGAGTGTTATTTTGTGTGCAGGTGTCGTGGATCAGGAAAAGGGACCTGCACATACTGACAGCCGCCCTCCTGACGTACACCAACGACCAGAGGTTTCAGTCCCTCCACAGCGACGGCTCCGACGAGTGGACATTGAAAATCGCCTCTCCTCAGCTCCGGGATTCCGGCACTTACGAGTGTCAAGTGAGCACGGAGCCCAAAATCTCTCAGGCTTACAAGCTCAATGTTGTCGGTGAGTACCGCCTTCTCACGTCACTAATCCCGTCTGTTGCATATGGGTTCACCTTGGACGTGGTTTCCGTGATCGAAAAAGCCCTTTCCGGGCACGTGTCGTATAATTTTGATGCGAGACGTCCATAGTATGTTTTGACATGGATATGTCTTACCGCTGGGGGGTCTGTCAAATTTTGAGTGACGCATTTTTAAGAGCAGAAAACGTAACGCTATTTTACAAGGGTTTTCACTTACAACCAACCCGTCGCTGTGGGTGCAGCAACTTCGTTAGTTTTCATCGCACGAAAATCGTTCTCCATTCGCTGGAAAGCTCTTGATTTATCTAGTATTTATCTTGTAGTTATATATTAATTTATTTAAAATTTATCGAGTTTTAAGCCAAGATATAAATAATATAAATATGTATAATAAACAGTAGCTTGGAGTTCTGTTGGTTTCAAACGCACAACTGCCTCTTTATTGTTCATAAGTACGTTGTGGCTCACGAGAAGAAACATCTGTCCCTTTTACCCGTAGCGATGTAATAACCACTAGTATCGGTTCGTTACCAGGGCCAAATCGCGATTTGGCTCACTGTGTGGCGTCCGTTTAGGGAAGTTTGACTATTTCTTTGCTCTGCTGATTTAATACCTGCCTCGAACCACCATCGAACGGGTTAAGGGATTGGTTTATGAAAAAGTGTTTGCACAGGTAATGAAGTTGCTGTTGTACACGTAGTTATGATGTTATATTCGTATACTTGTGTGCCTACGTAAATATCTGTGTTGCGTTACTTTCCTCTATGCGATGCTCTCTGTTGTTGATATTTCACTGTACGAAACAGATATAAACGGTCTTCAACTAAGCCCGTTCGTGAAGCATTTGAACAGAAAATCAATTTTAATATCCTTTCAGATGTTTCCAAGCGTTTATCTAAGCTGGTGTTTCGACCTCAGTCAGAAGTTACGAGAGTGATATCAGAGAGGAAGTTCATCCCGAATTGTTCGAAGGACGAACTTGTGAATTAGGAAGTGAACAAGAAAATGTAGGAATCTTGGAGAAGGCGATGTCGTTGTCTGGCTTGCGGTTCTCTCTCCTCGGTGGTACTTCCCTGTAAACCGGAAGTTTGTTCTTCCTTCGAGTTACATAACAATCGGGAATCATCAGAACCTAAAAGAGATGGCGACGTTTTGGAAACTTCCGCCTTGTTTGAGAATTTGGCTGTGGTGACAGCTGGATGACAAAAGTCGTTCGGCTGTCGTGGAATCTTCGGACGGAGTACGCTCCCATCCTGCCTTCGGAGTTGAACGAACAATCCCCGACCACACAAACCACCGTATCAGTGGATTTTGAAAGGAAAATTCTCGTAATCAGTGGTTAGGAATTTCTGAACTGATAATTGCGGAGTTGTCATCTTATGCCAATCCATATGACGAGGGACTTCCCTTATTAACTTGCAGCAGGTACGGTTGAGCCTATCCTTCCTAGGCTAGGAGGGTGGACCCTCCATTTCATCACAGGGGCGTTGCGTCCATAAGGCCACTTGGGCCACTGCCCCGGCACCCAAAAACACTAGGAGTAAAACAAACTCCAACCGTGTTTTTGGTTGGCATTTGAATTTCCCTCCGTACACCGTACCCAGCATTTTTCACAAAGTTCAAGAGCGACTCGCCAGATTTCTCTGGCTATGGAATGGAAATTCTATGAATATTCAATATTATAGTAGAGCATCCAAGGTGCGCTCCATAGACCAATCATGTTATCGGAATAAAGCGACAGTAATCGATGTCCTGCAATCGAAATCGAAACCTAGGCTCCTCAGACTGGCAGGTAGGTTCTGGGTCCTAGGGCCTAGTGTCACCATGGCAATTGAGAAAAGTGACCCATCCGCGCATGCTCAATCGAGTTCGCCACGCCCACTTTTGGCCCTGTTCCCAAAATCTGATTTCTATTTCAAAATCGTTCGTTTTCACAGTCGATTCGATCCCTTCGATTCAATTTGTTGTTGTTGTTGTTGTTGTTGTTTTTCTTGAGTGTGCCGCGAAGACGCACTCTTCATGCCGACAGTGATGGTTATAGGTTGCGTTTTTTCCTCTTGTGCATTCGATTCAATTTGTCATCTCGATAGGAGATGCTTCTTCGTCTTCTGATTTCGGTTTATTATTTTCAATAATGTTTAAATTTTTTTTTTTTTGTATCGTGAATTATATTCGCTTTCTTTGTTGAGTCAGTTTTTACTTTTTGCGTCAAATTGCGCGCGTTTTGCGTTCGGTCCGGTTCTGATGATGGTACAGATTTTTATTCGTGCTAGCTGCGTGCATTTCGTCCTGTTTGCTGTTTGTAGTCTTCTGGATTGATCGTCGTCCTAACACACAGATACCTACCTAGCTTCAAGTCAATAGCTTCTCCATTCAAGTAGGTACCGGCCAACAGGTCATTGTTTTGTTATATTTTAGTTTGCTATATTTTTATAACACATGAATTCGGTGGCTAATTTGCAGTAGAAATTGTGGACGTTTTCATAGGACGATAGAGTTTTGATTGAAAGAGAAGCTTTGCTGAATGTCAGTCAGTAAATAAGTGAAGGGTGTTGTTGCCTTGGGGTATTTTGTAGATAGATCTGTTGGTTTTGTGTTCTCGTTTGGTGCCCCACCGTTTTCAGAGCCCACGCACCGCTACTGTTTCATCATAATATACTCAAAGGCCAGCTCCTTCGTCCCGGGCCGATTCTTTGGGCCAAAGGGCAGCGATGCGTTTGGGCCAGTTATCTTCGTTGCGGTTAGTTCGTAAATACCTAATTCCTAAACTTGACATGAAAAAAGTTTGATACTTGAGACTTTTTCTGCCTCGCATCGCCATCATCAAATCACCATATTATCTTTGTATAATAACACTAGAAGTAGTATCACCAGGTAAATCAAGTGAATTAAATGGACTATCAAATGATTCAATATAGTTGTTATTAAAAAAGGAGCCTAATTCGCGTTTCTGGGGCCAGAATTGGTGACCAACAAAGATAGCTGTTTCATTCATTGCACATTATTATATGAACAGCCTACATCTCTGTAGGTCCAGTAGATTAATAAATCCATGTGACAAGGACTTTACAGCGTTTCTGACTTAGCTCCATAACTGCCCCCTCCACTTGAAATTGAAAGCAATAGGACCCCCCTCATCCAAAATCCTTGCTCCTGAGGGGGTGTCCCTAAAAACGGTGTTGCCATAACGGAGAACAGGGCCGAACCTCTGGAGGCGGCGTTACCTCAAATTCAAGTTGAGAACTTCGGGAGAAACTCCGTCGGCGAACCCCCAGGGAAAAGCTCTCCTTCCCCTCTCTGTGGCTGCTGCAGCATCTCGGAAGACCGCCCGGAAGGTAAGACCAGGAACACGGGAGTGGGAGAACTCTGTAGAGTGGGCCGTCGATGGGGAGACGAGTCACGAGAAGAAGATGGAAGTCTGCGAGGGAGGTCGTGTTGGGAATTCTCCCTCCTCGAGGGTTAACTCGAGAAGGGAGGCGATTGGAAAATCTCCGCCGAGGATGGAGAGCCGCGAGAGTGACTCCCGGAGCTGGAGGGGTAGGTCAAAGACAAAGTTTGCGATGCCAGAAGTAATCTCCCTTTCAGTATTCCTGGTTTCTAAATCAGTCAAAACAGAACTTTCACCTTAACTTTTTCCTCGAGCAATATAGAACTTCTAACTCTCCCCAACGTTTCGCCCACCTCATCTACTCAACTAAGGGAAAAATTCGAGGATGAGCGCTGTATAAAATTGAACTCGGCCGCCTGCCGCGGGAAGCAATTCAACTCCGCTTGAAGCTATCAGAACTCGCAGATTTCATGGGTTGTTTGACGAGGTCTGTCATTAGGAGTAGCTCCTCGTAACATGGAAGAAAACATGTCAGTCATAAACAGGGAGTCTGTAAATAACTGCGGCAATGCGAAATTATCAATTATTATGATCAATTGAGGGGATCACGAATCAATCAATGAATCGATCAGTCAAATATTTATTTGCAAAAGAGTAACATTGCAATACGTTAGACAAAGTTGCATAGATGGGGGAAATACATTTTTCTCAACTATAATAATAAATAGCTCTAAAATATTTTGGTTTATTATTCAGTGAATAATACACCTAGGTATGTAGTCGCTCAGCAAAAACGCCACGTCAAATTTTTCTGTTTTACGTTTCAATTTGCGTCGATTCCAAAAATGCTATTTCCGTCCGCCGTATCATCAATATCTACTTTATTTTCGGTCTACAAAATTCGTTCTTTCGCACACAGGCTTCATTTGGACCCTAGTGTGTTCCGAAACGTTGCAGCCCGATCGGAATACACTCAGGGGTGTTATGGGTGAAAAATGAGTGTAAAAATAGTTTTTTTTGTTGTTTTAGTAATATGAGCTTGTGTGGTGTCGTTTTCCCTTTTTTTTTTGGACTAGGATACCGATTATGAAGTCGGTTTTTACCAGCTAGCGAAGAATAAATTCAGGTTCTAACGATGTTTCAGCCTTAAATTTACGTTAAGTTTCGGTCTACAATCATCGTTTTTCCGCCCACAGTTTGGGTCGCCATTTGGGAATACCTACATTTGAGTCCTAGTTGTGCCCCGAAGCTCGGCAGCCTGATCGGAAAAGGCGGTGTTATGGGGGGAAATGGGAGTAAAAATAGGGTTTTTGAGGTTTTTTTTTCGGTTGAGGTTTTAGTGAACATGAGCTTTTGAGGTAGGGTAAAACCGCCTATTGTTGACACTATTCCTAATGTTGACACTTTAATTTCAAAACGCAAAAATAAGGTCCTGAGGCACTGTACACACTCGAAAGTGGCGTCATTCTACAGATAAGAATGTAAGTATTGAGGCAGACCAACTCCATTGGTTATAATAACGTTTTAGAAATTGTCTGGGTGATTTGAAACCGATGACAGCTGTATCAGTCACGCCAGCGGCGGATATCCTGTGTCTCGTGCTAGTGAGCTAGGTCTACAAATTTAGACTTTTCAAGTCAATTATTATGTGTAAAAATTAAATTTTCGCATCGTCTGCTCTATGAATAACGTAAGGAATAATACGTACGCATCAAAACCTTTAATTTCAATAGAAAAACGTGGTTATGTTAGGTGTCAACATTAGGTTCCATGAAATATGTTTGTGTTGTGTCCTAATGTTGAGACACTGTCAACATTAGGGAAAACTGTTGTTTGAGTTGCTAAGGTGATATTTGGGTTGAAATAATTTCGTAGAATATCGAGATCCATGAATTTTTTCATTTAACGAAGTGGAACCTTAGGTTGACATCGCCTGTTCCCAATGTTGACATTCGGTTCCTAAAGTTGACATATAACTTGATCTTTTTGTTGTTATACCCATCCTGCCACCTCTTCAATACTGTTAGGTACAGCTACCCTGAAACAGATTGAGGACGGTATTTAGGCCAACTACCGAAGGAAATCGTTTCCTGTCAGTCGAAAACGAAATTTGCAAATTGCCCAAGCCCAGTCGCTACCGAAGAAATACAGGGAAATTTCAATTCCCGGTTTCGATTTCTGTTCCTCTATAAGATTACCTACCTACCTATGTCGAAATCTCCCCTTCTCTGTCGTGGTTTAGGTACGATTCTGAAATCCTACAGAACTCGTTCTCATGTGTTTTAATTGTACGTTTATATTAGTTTTGAAGCCTTTCGTGAATTAAATTTTACCTAAATGGTTTTAAAGCCTCTTTTGTCCATCTAGGTACCATTGGTAATTAGGTAGGACCTCAGGAAAACGAAGAGTACATAAAACGTATATAGGTGTCAACATTAAGACCAGCAAGTGTCAACAATTGGAATTTCTGAGTGGAAATGTGTCAACATTAGGGACAAAAATCCACTTTTGAAGAAACTCGTTTATGATAATCAACAAAGGTATTTAGGGGAATCTAATACGAGCAAACTGTTCACAAGGAACTCACAATTCATAATAACTACCCAAAAGTTTTAATTTCTTGAAAACTTGCGTTCAAGGCGGTTTGAACTGATTAGTCTCTGTAATAGTGTCAACAATAGGTGGTTTTATACCCTATCGTTTTCCATATTTTGGTTTATTATTTTCAATAATGAACCATTGGAATCGAGCATGAAAAAAAAAAATTCTTACCCCCCCTCAAAATTTGATGGTTTACGTTTCAAGGTATGTAGAATCCAAAACTGCAATAAAAATATTTCTGTCTGTCCGCCGTACGCCGTACGGGCCACTTTTCTTAGTTACCATGAAAAAAAATTGATGAAATTCGGGTTATAGGTTCCGTTCGGCGTCTAGTTGGTCCTCGAAGCTCGACGTTACTGTGAGTCATCTCTAAGGGGTTCAAAATAGGGGTTGAAATTTTCAAAACGCCTATATCATTTTTTTACGTAAATATTTTTACGGTTTTAAATAGTTCTTGAACTTGCGAGTTTTTTAAGACCATCCGGAGCATCGTACGTCCAGCCGTTCGTTCACAGTAAGGCCCCGAAGTTTGCACCGACAGGCATTTTCGACTCCAGTGTGAATGAAATTGTATACAATCCAAACCAAATCTCGTAACCAGAGACGCGCCCACAATAGGAATTTGTGAATACGGCCAATCATTGGTAGGGATCACCTGATTATATTGGCGGAGTATGAAGTCGAGTTGGTTGTTCTGTGATATTATTTAATTTGAAAAATGATGGCTCTATTGGAGTTTGTTGGTAGGTAGTGAAACTTGAACAAACGTTGAAGTATTATTGATAGGTAAATTATTACTACGGTAAATCATTACTCAACGGTAAATTATTACACAACGGTTCATTATACCATCTACGTAGAAGGGGCTGGAGTTTGTTGGTAGGTACTTTTGCAACTTTTTTCACTCCTCATCAACAATTTCTTTTCAGAACTTCATTATGTGTGTTTCTTTTTGTTAGGTACTGTTTGTCATCGGCAGAATTATTTTAGCAACATTTAACTCGTGATTTAGGTAGGTACCTAGTAACGAGTACGGGGTTAGGTACTAACCTACGGAGGGTCTGCGATCTACATAACATGTATAGAATAGTACATATCATATTATATAGACGGGTTATCTATACATAGAGCTGTGATCTGTAACAGAAGGGTATTCTATACAAAATAATAAACCGTTGTGCAGGGATTTGCAGCGTTTTAGAGTTGAATTCGCGGTGCTTCAAGAATCAGTCAGGAATTTGGCGTCACTTTTGAGATACCGCGTGTCATGCGTAACCCATGGCAACGGGTTAGCATCCATGTCGTTTGCCCTAACAGCGGATGCTGTATTGATATGACCGTATCTCCTAGGAACTCTCTATTAAAAATTGGCAACGTATGACTTATGATAATAGAGAGTTTTTCCTTACTACGGTGTCGGGACACCGTGGTAAGGAATCTAAGGGAACGCATCATGGATGCTAACTTTTTCAGGATGTCACGTGGTCTTAGTACGGTGTCCGCCGATAAAACGCACGGTGTCTTATCATAACCTGACGCCCAATTGTTTTGAAGCATGATGGCGGATTCTACTCCAGTGTTCCGTTGTGTTGAGTGATCATCCGTAGTGATCTTTTTAAGGATTCAAAAGATTTGTAGGTAAGTAAAATTCACTCATGTGTTTTGATTAGTTGGAAATCGTGAAAGAGTGAGTTGTGAATTAAAATTTGCTTTCGTATCTTGTTGTTTTGATAGTTTCAACTGACGTCTTGCTGCTTCAATTAGAAACGTAGCTCAAGTTTCGAGAGGAAAACAATTCGCAATTTTTGTGTAAACAAAAAATTAAAAAAATTACCAAAAATTAACCAATCACCAAAAATTACGAAAAAATTGTTATAAAATGGCGAGGACAAAAATGTACCCTCCTCCCCTCTGCCGAAAAAATGCAAAAATTACATACAAATACCAAAAAAATAGTCCAAAAATTATGAGAAATTACAAAAAATGTCAATAATCACAAACAATTTCAAAAAAATTATAAAAAATTGACAAGTTATAAAAAAATTACGAAAATTAATTAAAAATTACCGAAAATGTACAAAAAAACGCGAGTTGTTTCCCCCTTGTTAAATGTGCAGAAAAAAAAGTCTTGACAATTGAAAGGTTCAGTTCGTGGAGGGAAGAACGGAGAAACGCGTTTTATATTTATTTTCCCTTGATTACCCATATTTGAACACGCCTAAAAATACGATTTTTTCACGCAAAATAACGTCGTCGCCGTCAATCAAATTGTTGGAATACAGATCGATAAAACCGTTCAATTCGTCTTCCATAGCAAAGCAATAAATAAATAATAATAAATAATAAATTAAGTAATAAGTAATAAATAATAAACAAATAAAAACTACTGCTAAAAAGCTAGGTCGATTGATATGTTGTCTTGATGAAGAAAAAATAGGATTGAGTCAGCTTTAACCAGCTGTTATCAGTGAAACTTCCAGGGATTACACGGAGAAAAGTTGTTCGTACGGCCGTACGAGAAGGGGTTCGTACGGCCCGGGTGAAGCTCTGCTGCCACGGTGAAGCAGAGCTTCGTACGTCCCTTGTTAGCTAGTTCATGCGTTCTCCGCCTGGTTCGCGGCAATCGCACGGTGTTAGGACACCGTGCTAAGGCCGACCGTGGTAAGGAAAAACTCTCTATTTATAGGGCCTCAATCTGTGGCAGTATATTATGGCCAATTGAAAACGGAAAACACCGCCCCAATATTGGGGCCACTCCCCCCTTCAATAGCTGAAACCTGAATTATATTATTGATCAATCGACTCGAATCCGAGACTTTGTCAACTGAATGAGGGATCCCACTTCGTTGCCGAGGGCGTCGTTAGTCAACTAACAGCAACTGCCCGAACAGAACCAACAGGGCATTGTTGAGCGAACTATGCGTATCAGCGACGGTCATATCGAGGGAAGGTCAGAAGTTTCGTGATTGTATCGCCCCAAGAGGCGCCCGCTTTTCAACACCGCTCCAAACAACACTCAGCTATCCGGCAATGTATCAGAAAACCGGGTGAATGGTCGAAGCCCTGTGTTCGTTTTGGTTGGGGGGGGGGGGGGGGGGGTCTAACGTTATTTCCTGAGATAATTTGAACCAAATCCCTTCGACGAACTTCGAACCCCCCTCGACTGCGCAGCCCTTCGATCTAAACAAGCCCATAACACAAGCGCTCCTAACCGGAGATTAGCCTCGAAACCTCATCACATCGCGAAAGGTTGTTGCAGGGAGCTGCCCAATCCCTACGGCCCTTCTCCCTCTCTCAAACTTCGTTCGTGTCGCCCCAGTTTTCGGTCTGCTGTTTTCCCCTCAACCTGAAATGATTGCCAATACTAACTGACAATCTTTGTCAGTTAATGCGTCTCTCCGAAATGCGGATTCGTCGCGTGTCCAAAATAAACCGTTGGCTAAACATCACTTAGCGCACTTCAGCACGCAAGTCGGCTCTGGGTTAAGTTCTTTGGCACCCGCTATTCACAAACAAGCTAATTCCATACAATTTCTCCTCAAAGGGATCGATACGGGGATTGTAGAGCTTTTGCAACGCACAGACCACAAAACGAAAAATTCACCCAAGTTACCTATCCTGGTACCAACCTGAAATGTAGTGGTACACGATGAAAACTGGAAATTCAGAAAAGAAGTATAATAATTTCGAACATTATTATTCAAACAAAAATTATATTTACGAAAATTAGAGAAACAAATTAGAAGAAAAGATAATTTCGGTACACGAGAAAACTAGATAATTTATAAGATTGACAATAGTGGTAGTTAGGTTCCATTAATCTGTCAATCATAATATTTTGCTGTATTTATAACCTGGAAGTACGGCCAGATCAACGAAATCCAAATCCCACCTATGGATTATTACCCTTTACGCGACACGTGTGCTTGAGAGGCCTCAGTGGGGAGTTCGAATTTCGTTTTCGTCACCTCTGCCTCACTAGGAGCCGCACGTCCCCCACGTATACCCACCCACCTCACTACTCCCAAGGCCAAGGAATGAAGGGTGACTGTGGGTAATTGTTATTATTATTGTCAGTTGTAAGCCTGGGCGTAGGCTTATGACACGGCGGGCGGAAGGTAGGATTGGTTTGGGTGTGTGAAGGATATGCTCAGAAGTATTTTGCTAACGCCCCGCGGTTATCACCACAGCAGGCGTTAGTTGGGAGAGGAGAATACCACCCCGCGGTTATCACAACAGCAGGTGCTAGAGGCAAAGGCGCCCGCGGTTATCACCACAGCAGGTGCTACAGGTAATGGCGCCCCGCAGTTACCACCACATCAGATGCCAGGAAGAAGGAGGCTTGCACCCCATGGTTATCACCACAGCAGGTGATGGGAGAGAAGGAAGTGTCCCGCAGTTATCAACACAACACACGCCATCGCAAGGGAGAGAGAGAATACCTCGCGGTTATCACCACAGCGCGTATTCTAGAAGGGAGCACTCCACGGTTATCACCACAGAAGGCGCAGGAGAAGGGTAGGAGAGAGAGAGGGCGTAAGGAGGTTGAGAGAGAAGTTGCAAGTCGGAGAGTGGTCGGTAAAATGAAGGACTGCGCTTATGAAGGTCTCTTTCACCAATGGCCGTTATGACCGTTGAGGGGCGATGGCGTTCGATAGAGGGGACTCTTCTACTTTCCCTGCGGCGTCGCTCAGCTCGACGTTCCCTTCGTTTATTTGGTTAAATCTTTACCATATTACATAGGAGTGGTAAATGTAGAATTTTGAGGAGTACCTACCACGGCATCAGTTATCTTTCATGTTAGTTGTGCCTCACTTGCTTAGCTTGGGAACTAACTTGAAACTGTATCATGCTTTGTTCTGTTTCAAACTAGCTTAGGAAGTGCGTTTCATTCACTGTGGCCTTAAAAATTAATTTCATCAATGTCAACTTCGGTACAAGTAACATGTATTACCACAGTTTCCTCGCAGTAAACCCAAACAATATTAAACAATATTTTTTCGCCCCTATTACTATCAAGATTTTTCTAATTATCCAGAAATCTTCCTGTTTTTATAGATCTGCATGAAAATAGAAGAAAAAGTTTCAGCCGTAAAGCATCAATTCATTGCTGTCCGAATTTTCCAAACACCTAATGGTACTAAATACTCAAACTACCCTAATTCAACCATTTATTTTCCTCAAACAGTGTTGGTTAATTATTTTCACTAATGAACCTTTGGAATCGAGCAAGAACAAATTGTTTGCCTCAAAATTTGATGGTTCCCGTTTCAAGTTACGTAGAACTCGAAAATGTAACAGCACAGTATTTTTGTCCTTCCGGCATACGCAGCACACTTTCCTTGGTTAACATGAACCAAAATTGATCAAATTTGGTTAGGGATTCCGAACTTCAGGATTCTTTGAGACTTCCCAGACACAGGATTTTGTTGATATGCTTTCTTGATTTATTTGTTTATTGTTTATTGCTAGTTTATTGTTCAAGGCCAGACGAATCATCTATATTTGATGTCGAGGGTTGCACTTGAGTTCAGCGACCACCATCGACAAATTACTAGGTGGGGTTACTTTTCTGTGGGGATCAAGAGGGTATTGACCATTGAAAACAGTGATTTACGCAGAACTGCATCTATACAGGTAAAAAATAAACCTTTGTGTAACAACTTACAGATATTCGGTTGATTATTTTCAATAATGAATTTTCAAGAATTATATAATTAATTGTATATCGTTATTCATGGAACATAACGTTCCTTGTTCACGTTACAAAAGTAGGTAGGCTACCAAGAGAATCTAAAATAACCATCATTTTTCAAATGGAATAATATCACAGAACAACCAACTCGACTTCATACAGCCATCGGTGATTATAATCAGGCGCTCCCTAGCGATGCTATCTGGGCCGGATTCATACGGTTTCGTTCACGATCATGTTGAAGAAGCCTTTCGATGCAAACTTCAGCGTCTTACTGTGAACGATCGACTGGACGGACGAGGGTCCAGGTGGTCTCAAAAAATTCCTCAGCTCCATATCAGTTTAAAAACGCTGCAAATTATTACACAACGGATTAGTGGATCACTGTTTCCTGTGGTCAGTACCTACCCTCGTGTTCCCCCCAAGGACAGCCCTAAAAAATGTCGCGCATCCTTGCATTCCTTCCTCAACCCGGCGGTGCATCGTTCTCCATGAAGACCTCCAGGTTGTGCGGGTATTGCATAGTGTCGCCCCTTCCACTCTACATCCTGCATCAACTGCTAATAATTACTGACGTTAGATGGCTCAGGAAAATCACTTTTCAACAAATTCAGTTGCTCAACGGCGTTACATATTTTATAAAAGTATAATAAGAATTATATACTTTGCGGTAGATCTCAGTAGTTACATGTGGAGAAACAGTCGCCTTCCAGCGATTGACTGGTCCCGCCCGCAGTCCCCTAAGTGGTAGATATCGTTTTCAACGTACTCGAAGTGACCGCAGGGTTTTGTACATTGTAGCCGATGTCTATTGTAGCCACATCGTTTATAACTTACATGTACGCTGTATCCGGTATGTTGCTGTCGGTTACAATGTACTGTACGGTACGCTGTATCAAATTTAAACATCAGTTCATCGAATTTCGTTGTATGCCTTATGTGGTAAGCCATCTTGCAATGTGGAATAAACATAAAATAAATTAACCTTTTGCTCACCACTAATTTATCAAGTAAAAACCTATTCGCTCAACTTCTGAGCATCATCAGGTAAGTACTCACATAAACACAGATAGAAGTTAACTTCTATACAATTTAAACATTTTTTACTTTATAAAGTTATGCAAATAATGGGGGAATAATAACCCGAACAAAAATATGGAATTGAAATAAAATTATTTACAAGTACATACTTCCCTTTACGTATTCATTATTTATATTATTTTTCATGCAGTTCGGTTTCTTAAAAAACCAAACAAAATAAAAAATTTGAAGGGTTTCTTCGTTAATTCTCCAAACTGATCAGCTTTATCTTGAAGCAAAGGGCCACTCACAGGAATATTACTGGCAACTTGAATGAACGATTCCAACAAAGCACTTTCCACTTTAGAATGTCTCGAAGCACGAACTCGCTTAGGCTTTTCACTTGTATCAAACTGAGCGATGATCTTGTTCCGCCGTTTCGAAATTCCAGAAATGTAATGGTTGAGCGAGCCGCGTGAAATCCACGCGCGAGCGATGACAAGTCGCCATCTTCATCAAGGCGAGCAATGCCGAATTGCTCCTCGACTGAGTATTGTTGGCGAGGCATCCTAACGCTTCAAGGGACAGATGAATACTAAGTTGTCTGCGGTAGCTGATCCACAACATTCAATTCAGCTGAACACATACACAGATTGGTAGATGTAATGGATATGGATTTAAAAAATTAAAAATGCAGGTTGCAGATTAGAAGTGGTTAACAACAACCTAGAGCCAGAATTTACGCGTTGTACGCTGTAACCGATACTTCGGCGGCCACAGGACCCAGAAAAGTGTGCGCTGTAACCGATTTGTACGCTCTAAACGATGAGTACGTTTTAAACCGTGTTAATGTATTTTTTACTATGCCAGTTCACGGTGCCGGAGATTTTGTACGCTATAACCGTTTGTACGCTGTATCCGGTGACGTTATAAACGATATCGGCTGTATAACCAGCTGAGTGGGTTACGATTGTGGCTAGGGTCGTTAGCCCTATTACAATCTTAGTCTCGTTGTTTTCGGGCTCCTCCAGCGTCCCAATTGGCTTTTGAGCGTCATAATTCCTTTTTAACTATATTTATATAAATAATTCACAGCAGAGGTAGAATTATTCAAATTAAATTTTATCGATTTCACCTGAATAATTACTGTGGTTAGATACTACTGTCTGTGTTGCTGGAAACGAACCAAAACCGTTTCCTCAAACTCTTGAAAAGCTGTGTAGGCACAACAAGCAGTTATGTATTACTTCTGAAAAGAAAATGTCTGCCAATTCGAGTAGAACATCATGGAATAGAACAGCTGGATAGGTTCATTCAGTGCACAGGTGGAGTATCTATGCATGGGTTAAGGAATAAACTACTCAGGTCACATGGACTAACATAATTAGTTGGGTAGGTTCGGCTCTCTACGACTATTTTTCGCGTAATTATAAGCGTTATCAGGAAATGGTCAACATTTCATGTTCGCGCATGCGCAGACGAAAGTCACAGTACGATTCCAATGAAATTCATATGGAACTGTCATAGTATTATTCCTGATCGACCCTGTAAGTCTGCACTCATTTCAACGATAAGGTAGTTATGGGCGTTTGAAGTATTTCAAGTTTGTGCATGCGCAGACGAAAGTTACAGTATTTTTTTTTGTTAATTTTGTTATGGGACCGTCTGTGACCCAATCCGCACCTACCCTCCAAATTGCAACCCATTTCGACCATTATTTCGGGTAGTTATTGGCGCTACAATGATTTGACCACAGACAGACATGGAACCAAAAATATTCCTTGATGCCTGAAACGCAAAATGGCAGTTAAAATGTTAGTTTTAGATGGCATAATTTTTTTTTATTTTTTTATTTTTTTTTACTTCATCACGAATCCAAGGCTTCCCTAACTTCCGGTAGTGAGGAAGCGAAAATATCTTATGAAACTTCGTAAGGAGTCTAACATAATTCCTGAATAATTCCACCATTGGTACGGCAGCCTTCCCACAAACGCTAAGAACAAGAGGCAGCGTTTCTGACGAGAACGCGGACGAAGGTGAGCGCTGATTGTTAGGGATGCGCCGAATATTCTGGTAATATTCGGTATTCTGCCTATTCGGCAATGTTTTGAGTATTCGGCCGAATACCGAATAGCAGACCCCATATTCGGCCCGAGTAGTCATTTCGTCATTTGCAAAGAAAGGAAAAAAAAAATTATTATAATATAATTTTATTTATTATTATTGAACAGTTCTCTAGTCTAGCACTGTTGTCTTCACGTTCCACGTAATACTCCCAAATAGGAGATACCTTTTTAATTTTAGGCGTCGACATGACTACGTGAGAACGGCACACTATACAATACAGAGCCACAACGATACGCAACGATAACACTGAGAAACTGACGAACATGAACTGATACTGACCTAACGAGTGACTAATATCAACAGTCCGATCAACGATTCAATCAACCGTGTCAATATTTAATATTGTCAACAGTGTCTCGTGTTGGCTCGCAGGATACCGTATTGTTCTCGTTCTCTCTCAACCTTCATCCCATGAAAAACAAATCCAACCGAATAATTCGGTTATTCGGTCAGAAATTTGGCCGAATATTCGGTATTCTGAAAAACCTCTATTCGGCGCATCCCTACTGATTATCGACTAGACATGTAAATTGTCGTTTGAAATAAGTTATATTTTGATGTATTCGTTACCTACTAAACTTATTAACCGGAATTGCATCAAATTTGTAGTAATTTATTGATAGCGCGATCGTAAGATGTTTTTCGCGTAAACATTACCAAATGCTTCAGCGTACTTTGTGAAACAATATAATGAAAGTTTATTGATGTTTTGGTTACGGCATGTTGAGGAATGACCACAAGAAGGGTTGAGATCTGAAAGCGATGATTATTAGCAGTAACTGCAGCAATAAATGAATGCTTTACGTAGTGACCAAGTGCAGTTTATTCTGGTAAAAATAATCATCTCACATCATTCTAAAGCGGAAACAAGGGAAATTTGGACATTTTGGGGCAATTTGGATTAAATCATATTTTATTCATGTTCCATTTATAATAGGTCTAAGTACATGAGTTAATTAAACTATAAATAATTCTATTTAACTAATTTTAAATATGCGATCCGCAGTTTCCAGCTAGTTTGGCTGTCGGAAAACTTATCCGAGCTCTCCTGTAAAATTTCAAAAAAACGCAATTGATCATTTTTACATTGACCCGACGATTTGTACATTATGTTGTGCAGCAGTAATAATTGTGTCCCTCACCCATGGTTGCTGATGCCCCTCTGGCGTTGGTAACATTCGGTCAGTGTGCCCGGGATGGACCACGTAGGGGTGCCAGGTTTTCTTGGGTTCTAGGGTTTTCAGGGGCAGGATCATTGATTATTGTTCAGTCGATCATCAGTCGATTCAGTTTGATTGTTAGTCGACGATCAGTCGATTGATTAGTGTTCAGTCGATTCTCTTTGTGAAGAGGAAGGAGGGCAATATATTACTGAGCAGTATTCAGTCATATATGTGCAGAGAAGGCAGGGCGAGTACTAAATATTCCTCACCCACCTAGTTAAATCAGTATATTCTAGCCTGTTCTGATATCACCATCGGTGTCCATATTGCTACTTTCCACTCGGTCAGTAATCGCACACCAGAACACGTACTAATAGTCATACTAGCTAGCAGAGCAGGGGAAAGCCCTTACCGCACTCGGCCACATTCACACCAAGCTTTTCTTTTCTAGTATCACGACATATCCTACATCACAGTGGTTGTATATCTTATGATACTACTATTACAGTGTTTGCTACTGTTACTCGCACCTTTCTGGACTCCAACTACAGTGCACATTCAGTGAATAGGCAGAAACGAGCTGAAATTCTGATGATAAATTAAGTATGCGGGATGGTTCATAAGTGGTCCCATTTGAATTTCATCAAAATCCGTTACTAGCATGCTCGAACACGAACTTCCTGACAGCCCCGCCACCGCGGTTCTATCCGAACGATTTTGATTATAGATATATGTAATATATAGGTTGTGACAGTGGGGGTGGACCCTCGAGAGTCCCCCTCCTAGACCAGCGATATTATCACCGGTTAAGAAGGTATATCGATTAGGCTTCCGCCCAGCGATCCCGTCTCCACCGGACCAAAAAACTACTCGAGAACAGCCGCACTGTTACAAGGTAGATAGATTCTCTATTCTGTTCTCGCTATACGTGAGCGACCTCTCATCATTCTTGCAGTTTTCTCGATGTCACCAGTTTGCTGATGACACGCAGCTCTATCTTAGCTGTCCCCTCAGTGAAATTCAAAATGCCATAACCTATATTTTCAAGTATGCCGACACCGATTCCCCAAAGCTCAACCCAAATAAATCTCAAGTGATTATATTTACCATTCAAATCTTGACCTAAATTGCAATCTTAAAGTCGTCTTGAATTCTGTCACCCATCCATTTAGCTCGACCGTGAAGAACCTAGGTGTCCTGTTACACAGTAATTTATAATGGGAGCCACATATTAATGCTTTATGTCGTGAAGTATATAGTTAGTGCACTCCATCCGCTTAAAAAAATCTCACATTTTACCCCAGCGTATCTTAAACTCCGTCTTTTCAAGTCCATAATTCTTCCTGTTATGACATATGGCGAAATCCTATTCACTCTTTCAATGGAATGCTCCTCTAGCTGGAAATTATCGGTCGCATTCAATAACTGTGCCCAGAGGGCGTATTTCTGCACACTCCTCCAAAATATTAGGCTGCACTTTTCTCACCTATATTAAAACTAGGGTTCTTGGTATGATCATCCAACTCCTCCACCCCTCTACCTTTGATGATCCACATTACCAGTGTAGAAGATATACAAATGAAATCCAATTCGAGAACGCTCAGCTACTCACAATCAGCTACCTCTCGTTGTCGGTATGCTTCATTCCTACTTGCAGATCCTCATAGGTCAGGGTGTGATGGGTATAGTAGATGAAAGGAAAAGAAATATGGGCATATTTATAACTGGCATCCTTCAGAACAGAGATTCGAAATTTAGTGGTCGGGTTGGGGGAGAGAATACGTTAATATTTACAAGTAGAATACATGAATAAAATTAATCTTCGTTTGCTTCTCTTCGACCAAAATATGTGGCATGGATCATCATCATTGGTCTCGTTTCCATGATGTTGTGGTGTGTGGTGGTGGGGGGGGGGGGGGGGGGGGGTAGGCCCATGGAACTATTCTCTTCCCCAGACATCGTTCATTCAGAGTAGAGCAGACAATTTCCTCGACCCAAATTACTGAGCAAAGTTAAAATGAAATAACCTCCCCACCACGCATGTACCTTAATGGAAACACTTCAAAGCGGCGGTTTCGAGTATCAGCATTTTCCAGCGAAATCATTATACGCGAGGTAAACATGTTAACGAAGAGCCGTTCTCATGGGCTCTGCGGGATAAGCATGAGACCGGAGGCTACGATATTTTTCTCAGAATAACAAACCAGGCCACTTGTTTATTCCGAGGCGCGTTTTTCTTGCTACGTCTTTTATTTATTTTTTTATATTTTTTCCCCGCTTTGCAGACTACCACGCTGCGGTACGGAGGTGGCTTTGGCGTCGCTTTATAACAAGTGAATTCAACTTCAGGAGCACCAAGGGGTTTAGAACGAAGAATCACTTGTGAGGGATGAATGTAGTGGGAATTTGCTGTAAAACATCATCATTCTGTTATAGCTGTTCCTACAGGGCCCCCCTTCCCCCTTCTCACAAGTAACGCTGAATGAGATGAAATTTGTGTAGCTGATGAATGTTGTTGTGACTCCTAACATATGGGTAGGTAGGGAGGGGTCGAGGTCGAGGGATGGATATGGCGTTGAGATTGGTATGGTAGGATGAAGGAATATGCTCCCCGCGGTTTTCACCAACAGCAGGAGGTCTTTTGAGGGTATGCTCCCCGCGGTTTTCACCAACAGCAAGAGATCTTTAAGGATGTGCTCCCCGCATTTTTCACCAACTGCAGGAGTCTTTTGAGGGTATGCTCCCGCGGTTTTCACCAACAGCAGGACTTCTTTTAGGGTATGCTCCCCGAGGTGTTCACCAACAGCAGGAGTTCGTTTAAGGATATGCTCCCCGCTGTTTCCACCAACAACAGGAGATATTTTAGGGTGTGCTTCCTGCGGTTTTCAACAACAGTAGGAGTTCTTTTAAGGGTATGGTCCCCGCGGTTTTCACCAACAGCAGGAGATATTTTAGGACGTGCTCCCCGCGGTTTTCACCAACAGCAGGAGATATTTTGGGGAAGAAGCGAGTCGGGAAAGAGAGAGAATTCGAGAGTATGAGCGAGGTCGGTCGAATGGAGAGCTGGGCCAGAGGAGCTAGTTTTATAGGGACCTTACCACGCGTCTCCCGCCCACAAATGGCCGTTGCGACCGTTTTGGCGGTTGACAGTTGTTTGTCTGGAAGGATCCCCTCGCCTACTTTCCCTCGGTGGCTCCCAGCTCAACATTGCCTTCGTTTATTTGGTTAAGTTGATTTGAATGAGAAAAGAAAACCAGATACTCCCCAACGGCCCAACGGCATTACCAGGTGAAATAAACCGGTTCCTGTGTGATCACCGAAGTTAAGATACCTCGAGAGTGGTTAGTACTTGGATGGGTGACCGCCGTGACAAGTGGTGACACGTCCAAGTATGACCCATGTAGCTGTTCGGCGAATCCCTCTCCACTCAAAGGGGCGAGGCAATGAGTGGCCAAGTAAAGAGAGAAATGATCAGATCGAATTCTGATCCTATCATTGGAGGACAGCTGATCACGTCCGCGACGCTGGCAGGGCATTCGGACGAAAAGGCCCAGCCTGGAATGGATGATAATTTACTTGTCTTACTTTTGACTTACTTTTCTCAGTGATAGTAGGAAAAAAAACGCTGCAAATTATTACGCAAAGGTTTATTATTTACCTGTATAGATGCCCCTTCTGCGTAGACCACTGTTTTCTGTAGTCAGTCAATAGGTACCTACCCTCATGCCCCCCTCCCCCTCCAACATCTGGAAAGCCCTAAACAGCGTATCGGAACTGGCCCGGGAATCACAGTTACTTACATCAAAGTGCGAGGGATTCGATAATTCAATAATTAATTATTTGTTGTTATTCATGAAGCCATGCTTAAGGTAAATAATAACACGTTGTGTAATAAACAGTTGTGAGATGAATCACACAACTGCGTAAATCACTTTTCTGTTGTCAATACCTACCCTCGAGCTCCTCCCAGGAAAGCCCTAAATCGAGTACTGGAGCCAGCTCGGGAATTACATTTCATACAAATTCGCGGAATTCTATAACTCATCTAAATTCTATCATTAATAAATTATTTGTTGTTATTCATGAAGCATAACGTTTGTTCAAGTTGCAAAAGTACCTATCAACAAAATCCAAAAGATCCATCATTTTTCAAATGGAATGATATCACAGAACAACCAACTCGACTTCTTGCAGCCATCCTTGATTATAATCAGGTGCTCCCTAGCGATGGTATCTGGGCCGGATTTTTTTATACCGTTTGATTCACGATCATGTTGACGAAGCTTTTCGTTGCAAACGAACGGCTGGTCCTACAATGTTCCGGGTGGTCTCAAAAAATTCTTTAGTTCAACATCAATTTAAAAACGTAAAAAAACCATACCCTTCTATTGGAAGTTTTCCAGCTACGGCGTTCTGGAAATTCCAACCCCTATTTTAACCCCTTAGAGATGACTGACAGTAACGCCTAGCTCCGCGGCCCAACAAGACCCCAAGCGGGACCTACAAACCAAATTTCATTAATTTCGGGTCATGGTAACTAAGGAAAGGGCGAGAGTACGGCGGACGGGCAGAAATTTGTTATCGCACTTTCGGATTCTACTTAGCTTGAAACGGAAACAATCAAATTTAGAGGGGGGGGGGGTTAAATTGTATTCCTTCATTTTTTTCTCATGCTTTATTCCAAAGGTTCATTATTGAAAATAATAAACCAATACCGTACTTACATCTACATAATCATAGGAGAAAAATAATTTTAATAATAATATTGTTGTCCAAATTTTCCAAAATTATGTTGCTATACACGCGAACTACCCTTGCATTCACCACCAAAAGTATTAGCCATTTCAGGCTAAAGGATTTTCATCCGACTGACCTGTCAGCTTCGCGGACGTGATCAGCTGTCCTCTAATGATGGCCAGAATCTACCACCACATTAGGTATCTAACCATTAATAGCCTAACTTAACAAGTTACTGTCACAGGAAAACCAACTCGATATCATAAAGCCATCCGTGATTATAATCAGATGTTCGCTAGCAATGATTTTTATGAAGTCGATTTTGACCGACTAGTGAAGAACTGAAGTTATAAGTTTCTAACTTGAATTTACCGTAAATTTGTGTCTAAAGTCGTCGTTCGTTCGCACGCAGGCTCCATTTGGGCTCTAATTGTGCTCCGAAGCTTGCCATCCCGATCGGAATACACCCAGGGGTGTTATGGGTGGGAAACGGATGTAAATTTTGTTGTTCATTTTAGTGAACATGAATTTGTGAGGTATCGCTTTCTATGTTTTATGAAACTGCCATTCCCAGGCCGGCTCCAATAGTCGATTTTGGGCTTTCCTGGGGGGGGGGGGGGGGGAGCTCGAGAGGAGGTACTGACCACAGATAACAGTGATCTAAGCAGAAGGGGCATCTGTACAGGTCAATATTAAGCCGTTGTGTAATAATTTGCAGCGTTTTTATTCCATTTTTGGAGTCTACGAACCTTGAAACGAAAACCGTCATATTTGGGGGGGTTGATTTTTTATTTTTTTATTTTTCATGCTCGATTCCAAAGGTACATTATTTAAAATAATAAACCAAAAATTAAATAAATACCTCGTTATCCGAGGAATTTTTTATTTTGTATTGCTTGAAATATCATACGTACTAACATGACAGATACCGTCTCTGCTTCTCTACCTGTCCGTCACAGTACTCAGACAGGATACGAGCAATAATCCACTGCCGGGCGAGCAAATTGTCAGACGGAACAGAAAATGTGATTCAACGGAGTTACATGGCGAATTTATTACGCGACAAGGACGCACTTCCTTTCTCTTCTGTATCCTGCTTCCCTGTATCGTAGGACGGGGGCCTATTGTTGAGGCGGATCGATCTCATGTGAAACCGACATAATTGGGTGCCTCCATCCACCGCGGAACGAGCACATGCGACATCTTGCGTGTCCTGACCTGAATCTCGCGGAGGGAAAAAATTCGTATTCCTCCCGGGTGCCCTCGTCTTCCCATCGTCGTTATATTCGGCGATGATCGCTTCGCTTCGGGTGCTTTCTTCTTTTTCCCCCCCATTTTCCTGGACCTTTGACATTCTCCGTTCCTCGGGTTGCATGCGGTGAATGCATAAACAACGGAGACCGCCAGGGCTGTGTAGCCAGCGGGGGTCGGGTAGCGATGCAGTTCACCTCCAGACAAGTGAGCTCCCTCACCTGCTTCATAATGATGCCCTTTTGCGGGAGAAAATCGCTGTAAACCTGAGTTTTCTTATCAGATTCCCAACAGCCCGTACCTACGAGTAATACCAGTTGCATTAAGAAGCGGATGCACAACTTTTTAGACGATACAAATTTGGTTATCATGGTGTACTTTGTGTGTCCAGCATTAATCCATCTTTCGTCAAAATAATAAATTCGTCGGTTTTCAGTTATAAACTTTGGAATCGTCTCCATTAACCCCTTCTCCTCAAAACAAGCTCCTCTCATTCAACCAGCACTAAATCTCTTCCACGTCTCACAAATTTAAATTGCAGTTCTGTCGACAACATGTAAAAATTGGTTCTTTTAAAACTGGGTAGGGGACCGCCCGTTTTAACGTCAAACAACATTTCATCTATTTATAGTAGGAAGTTCATTCCGAAGATAGAACTGATGCTTTTCTTTGTTTATTTCCTCTCGGTCTAAGGAATCGAACGAATCAGGTATTTCTGGGGTGGGCTCTGGTCTTATTTGGTAAACAAAATCAGCCGTTTTCTCTATGTTCTTTTAGCACCCGGTAAATTGAAGGCGGTTACACAGCTGACGCGGCATCCACCATCTGCACGACATATCGGACATACGGTCTCGATAAATTTCACGCATACGCTTCCACAGGTTCATTACAGTGGTTCTGTCGTTTTTGGTTTATTATTCTGTTAATAGTACACCTATGTATTCGCTCAGCAGAAAAATTTTATACCACCTCCTAAAAAATTTTTCTTTTACGTTTCAAGGTTCGTAGATTCAGAAAATGCAATGCCCGTCGACCGAACGCCGAACGCCGTACACCGTCCGCCGTATCACGCATACCGGCTTCATTTTCGGTCTAAAAAATTCTTTCTTGCGTACACAGGCTCCATTTGGGCCCTAGTTGTGTCCCGAAACTTTGCAGCCCGATCGGAATATACCCAGGGATGTTATGAGTGAAAATGTGCACAAAAATATGTACTTTTTGTGTTTCAGTAACATGTTAGTAACATCAGCTTTTGAGGTATCGTTTTCCATGTTTTTGGGGACGAGAAGACCGAATAGTCGATTTTGACCAAAGAGTGGAAAATCGAGGTTCTACCAAATGTTCAGCTCCCAAAATTGATTTTTTATGAGTCAAAAACCTGGGAAATCGTCTGAAATCACCATCAATTTGTATAATAACACTGTAAGTAGTATCAATACGTGGATGAAGACGATTAAATGGCATTACCAATATTATCAAAGATGAATTGTACAAAAAAAAAAAGGAGCGTAGGTAGGTACCTAATTCGTGTTTTAGAGGCCTAAAATGGTGGAAACCATCAGAAATAGCTACTTCAATTATTTCACCTGAAATAAACAATAAATGACCAGCCAACATTTCTGTAGGTAAGTCCAGTAGAATAATAAACCCATGTGACAAGGACTTTGCAGCCTTTTTTGGAATCTACGCACCTTGAAACGGAAAAGAAAAAAGTTTGAGGGGGTGTTATAAAAATTTGTTGCTGAGCGAATACATAGGTGTATTATTCACAGAATAATAAACCAAAAGGCCGAACCTAATTCGTGTTTTTGGGGGCCAAAATTGGTGGAAACCATAAAAAATAGCCATTTCAAGAACTGCACATGAAAGAAAAAGTAAATGAACAGCCAATATTTGTGTAGGTATGTCCAGTAGAATTATAAACCCATGCGACAAGGACCTTTCAGCTTTTTATGATACAGGTGTCACCTTACGTTGCGTGGGTGGAGAAATAGGTAACCTACCGAGCTGGCTGTTGGTTTCCTACCTTGACATCAGTATAATTTTGTTTCATGTTTCAAAAACGACGGACTTGGAATCAAAATAATACTGATGAACTGCAACTATGGAGATTGAAGGTTAAGTGAATATCTTGCCCATGAAGCATTTTCGGCCATTAAATGTCCTCATACGTAAATATTCATTTGGGGTATACAAACCCGCAATGCCAGTGTACCTTGATGGTTTCGCATTCTGTTTACACGATCTCACTCCGAACTGAATGTACTGTAGTAACGAGTACGGGGTTAGGTACTAACCTACGGATGGTCTACGGTATTCATAATATGTATAGAATAGCACATATATATTATATACAGAGGGAGTTATCTATACAGAGAGTTGTGAGTTGTGATGTGTGGCAGAAGGGTGTTCTGTACCAAATAATAAACCGTCGTGTAGGGATTCGCAGCGTTTTGTAACTTGTTGCTGAGCCAAACCATGTTCGCTATTTGACTGATGTCAGGAATGTGTCAGTGCGTGAGGCTTGTTCAGTCGCCAGTCGAAACCGATGCTGGTAATTATGCGCGTAGCGTTGCGAGTAAAGGCCTTTAGAGAGTTACCTCAAGCTCCGGCGCGGATCCATGACCCTTATAAACTCCGGCTGCTATAACATTAGTTACAGAGGCCGGAGGAGTTGATCCGTTTGTAATTCAATAGAAACTACCAGAACCTCCCTCCGTAAAGCATCTCTCGCCCGATCCACCCTGGACCGTACAAGTTGAGGCCAAACAATCCACTGCGCCCCAGTTGAGATCACTTGACAGGATCCTCTCATCGTGATTACCCACTGCAATATTCAACACAACTAACAACGGGAACTAATATAGAGGAAGGGATAATCGGTGGAGCAACGTTGCAGTGAGGTTCCGGAACGATGAGACCACCACATTATGTGGTGCGCTTTACCTCCCTAATGGGCGCCCAACGCTTCAGCACCTGCAACCATTATTGTTAGAGCCTCGTCATATGTATCTCTTTGTTCGGCAAATGAGCCTCAGCGGTTTCTCCCTTCGTTCGGGCTGCTTCAATTAGTTGGATCAGAAAGGAAATAATGGGTGGTGTAAAGAACGCGAAGGAGGTTTCAAAGAATATAATAAAGGAGAGCATTAGCTCACAGTTGCAAGCATCAGTCCGTCAAAATAGTATACCAACACAATGTTTTCTTCTACGGCTACTATCTGTATATCTTCTGTAATAACCGTGTAATTATTCAGCGGTATCAACACATTTTCATATGGTATACGGCAAACCTGCTGCACAAGCTTTACAGAATATTCGCACAGAACGCGATGAAAAATTGAAACGCTGCAAATTATTGCACAATGATTTATTATTTACCTGTATAGATGCCCCTTCTGCGTAGATCACTGTTTTTTGTGGTCAATACCTACTCCCGAATTCCCCCCAGGAAAGCCCTAAATCGAGTACTAGGATTCACGGTTTCATGAAAATGCGCTGGATTCAATAATTCAAACATTAGTTATTCGTGGAGCATAACGATTGTTCGTTACAAACGCACCTATCAACAAAATCCAAAACAGCCATCATTCATCAAATGGAATAATATCATGGAACAACCAACCAGATTTCCAACAGCCGTCCATGATTATCATCAGGTGTTCCCTAGCAATGATATTTGACGTATACTATTTTATTCACGATTATGTTGATGAAGCTTTTCGCTGCAAACGAACGGCTGGACGTACACTGCCCCGGGTGGTCTCAAAAGTTTAGTTCGAGATAAATTTAAAGCGGTAAAAAACCGTCGTTTTCGAGGCCCGGCGTTCTGAAAATTTGAACCCCTATTTTACACCCCTTAGAGATGATTGACAGCAACGCCGAGCTTCGTGGATCAACTAGACCCCAAATGGGACCTGCAAACCAAATTTCGTTAATTTTGGTTCATGGTAACTAAGAAAAGTACGAAGTACGGCGAACGGCGGGCGGTTTTTATTGATTTTCGGATTTTTTCCCACTCTTCCTTCTTCTTCTTTTTTCATACTCGATTCCAAAGGTTCATTATTTAAAATAATAAACCAAAAATTAGCTGGCGGCATAAATGAGTTGGTGGGGAAGCCCTTTTATTCATGGACGAGTCGACAAATATTACCTATGTCCTCTAACTCTGGCCTCTCTTCATTACGAATAAATCTTTCGCCTTTACCTATGTCCTCTCAAAACACACAGTCGATCGGTCTGTCTTTATCCAATTCCTTCGTAGCTACCACGCATATCTTGTCGCAAGAAAAATCCAAGCTTGCAGAATATTTGTGGTACATAATTATTATGTGGGTTGAGGTTCGATCGACTATCTTACATTTTTCGAACATGCGCGAACTTGAATTCCTTGCTTGTCGCATGACTTCGGTTTTACCCTACCACTTGAGATGTAATTCACACTGTTATGTGTCTAGGAACTCCCAACAGAACTTATTCAAGGCTTATCTGGGATTGCGCCATTCTGGGTAATTTCAAGGCGGCTAGGGATACTGAACATGCTTAGTGCCACATCTTGGCCTACGTTTCTACAGTATTCCCAATATGTAATTTTAACTGAGATGTAGTTCCTTGCTTGTCGCATAACTCCGGTTTTAACCTACCAGTTGAGATGTAATTCACACTGGTAGGTGTCTAGAAACTCCCAACTGAACTTATTCAAGGCTTGTCTGGGAGTGCGCCATTGTGGGAAATTTTAAGGCCTCTAGGAATATTGAAGTAGCTAAGTGCCACATCTTGGCCTACGTTTCTACAGTATTCCCAATATGTAATTTTAACTGAGATTTAGTTCCTTGCTTGTCGCATAACTCCGGTTTTAACCTACCAGTTGAGATGTAATTCACACTGGTAGGTGTCTAGAAACTCCCAACTGAACTTATTCAAGGCTTGTCTGGGAGTGCGCCATTGTGGGAAATTTTAAGGCCTCTAGGAATATTGAAGTAGCTAAGTGCCACATCTTGGCCTACGTTTCTACAGTAGGTATTCCCAATATATAACTGAAACTAAGATGGAGGAATATGACATCAAATGAGCTTAACATGGTCTGGTTGGAGGGAATGGATTCATCGCAATTGGCCAACTTCTTTCGCAAGGGCGTTACATACTACTTGGTCGGCCTTTAGACAGTGGGCGCCATAGCCCTCGTGTGGGTGGTGATCGAACGGCGTTCAAGGGTGCGCTTTCTTTGAGGGCCGTGAAGAAGAGGCTCACTGAGATGAGGGAAAGAAAGAGACGGAGGAGAGGACGGACAAAAACTCCGGTGCCGGCAGATGATCGATGCCTACCCAAGTTTTTTTCCCTGTATTCGCGATTTATTGGCCTATTCAGGAGTCGTCAATAAAATATGACCCATCATAGCCCCCTTAGCGCCAGGCTGTCTGTTGAAGCCGGGTTTGCACTAGTTGTAGGCGGTTGGACGATCTGAGTTGATCAACTGGCGTCGACCGCTCAATTCAACTAAGTCGAACCAAGTAGAAAACGACTGCCAATTCGAGTACCTAGGCAGTAGAGCTTCCTCACTTGAATCACATGAACGTATAGAATAGTTCGGTAGGTTCATTTTGATACGGGACCATTTGCGATCCAACCCGCGTGTACCCGCGTGTATGTGAGCTCTCTACGACTATTTTTCGCGTAGTTAGAAGCGTTACAAGGAAACGGTCAACATTTCATGTTTGCGCATGCGCAGAGGGATGTTACAGTAAGACTCCGATGAAATTCTTATGGAACTATCAAAGTATCATACTTGATCGACCATCCAAATCTGAACTCATTTCAACGGTAATTAACGTAGTTTTGGGCACTCCAAGTATTTCACGTTTTCGCATGCTCAGACGGAACGATTTCCATGATTTTGAAACGGGATCATCTGCATCCCAACCCGCGTATATCCTCAAAATTTCAGCTCTCTATGACTATTCATCACGTAGTTAGAAGCGTTACGAGGAAATGGTCAACATCTCATGTTCGCGCATGCGCAGATAAAAGTTACATTAATATTCCAATTAAATTAATTTTGAAGTATCAAAGTGTTATTCCTGATCGACCCTCCAAGTTTGAACTCATTTCAACGATATTTAGGGTAGTTATGGGCGTTCCAAGTATTTCACGTTTGCACATGCGCAGACAGAACGATTTCCATGATTTTGGAATGGGACCATCTGCGATCCAACTTGCGTGTACCCTCAACGTTTCAGCTCTCTATGAATATTTTTCGCATAGTTAGAACCGTTACAAGGAAATGGTCAACATTTCACGTTCGCGCATGTGCAGATGAAAGTTATATCATGATTCCAACGAAATTCACTTGGAACTATCAGTGTACTATTCCAGATCGAATGTCGTAGTTTGAACTCATTTCAACGATATTTAGAGTAGTTAGGTATGGGCGTTCCAAGTATTTAACGTTTGCGCAGACGAAAGACGGTACTTGTCAATGATTTTGGTATAGGACTTTCTGTGACCTATCCCGCACCTACCCTCGAAATTTAAGCCCTTTTCGCCCGTTATTTCGGATAGTTATCGGTGGTTACAAGGAATTACCACAGACAGACAGGCGCGGAACCAAAAATGTTCCTCGATGCCTTAGGTTTTGAGGAAGCAAAAAAATTGTCGGCGGTGGTTGATCAGGCTGAATGCCGATTAAACAAGTAGAGGAAAAAACATTTGGTTCGTGGATTCATCTTGAGTATTGCCACCTGAAAGCCATGAGCACGGTAAGCCTTAGCCTCCTCATCGACGTTCTCCCGGTTTGTTTTCCTCTTGTAGTTTCGAACCATCTGTAATTTAAGATGAAGGTGGGGTAGAATCTACCACTCATGGGGCAGTTTCAACCGGCCCATTTTGACCGATTGAATCTGCCCCATCATCAGTGGTTGATTTTGGTTGTTTTTGAGAGCTCACTAACGTAAGTTGCATCAATCTGTGGGTAGATAATCTTGTGTTTCCAAGAAAAACGCATGCGATTCGTTTACTTCAAAAAATTGTAATCTACCAGAAGACACCATTACTTTTTGAAATCTCAGAAATTTTAAATATTTGAATTTGAAAAAATCTCATTTTTTACCTTTTTGAGACGAAAATCATCGGCGTGGACTTGCAGCTGGCAGACGCGGTGACGGAGCATTTTGCTTTCCCATATGGGAGGTGACGCATTCTCCATAATGAGAGGCGATTTGAACACATTACTGGTGGAGTTAGGTAGGTGGTTAATTCTGTCCACTGGTTGATGCTGCCCCACTCTCCCCTACCTCTTCCTCCAACGGTTATTCTGGTGAGACCTGAGGGGGGTAGATGGGCCTATAAATAATACGCCCAAATGCCTAATAATACGCTCAAACTGCTACCTTCTGTCTCGAACCTTGCCTTCTCACTCATCCAACCTCTTTCCTCCTCAATAGCTTTCAACCAGGTGAAAACCGGGTGAAAGCCTCCTTTCAGAATACTCCTGGAGGTGCAAACCGGACGAGTATTTACCCAGGTATCCAACGAGGTGAAAACCGGATATCTTCCTCACCTTTCTCTCGCCTTTCAAATATTCAATGATGTGCAAACCGGGCAAATATTTTACCTAAATCCCCGGAGGCGTATCCAAGGAAGTGAAAACCACGCGGATACAACTCCTCGCATATTCCTACCTTACTCTACTTCTTATCCAAAACTCCTATCCAGTCAACTGATGTAGCCAGCCCTGTGTACTTCTAGGTAAGACTGTTGTACATTATACATACTGTACCATATCTCCTATTGGTCATAATAACGGGCACTATGATTGGCCAGCAGTCTACCCTTCAGGTATATTCAAGTGCCCTTTAGGGCCATGTAATTCAGTCTTCAATAAACGCTCGAACCAAGCACTACGCTTATTTCTCCAGCTAGCTTAAGCCTCCCTTCAGAATACTCCTGGAGGTGCAAACCGGACGAGTATTTACCCAGGTATCCAACGAGGTGAAAACCGGGCAGATATCTTCCTTGCCTTTCCCTCGCCTTTCAAATATTGAATGATGTGCAAACCGGGCGAATATTTTACCCAAATCCCCGGAGGTGTATCCGAGGAAGTGAAAACCACGCAGATACAACTCCTCGCATATTCCTACCTTACTCTACATCTTATCCAAAACTCCTATCCAGTCAACATCACTCGAATTCAAAATCCTCACATCAAATTTTACCAACCATAAAAATGGGTTACCACGATTTCTTCGCGATTGATTTAGTTCGTAATTTATGATGATATTCGATGCAATTGTTGTAGGAATTATCATGGTTATCATGTTAATTCCACCTTTTTTTTTCTGGTGGGACGGGTACCGAGCCCCTCGTCAATGAGACCTGAAAGATCTATTTTGACATCTGTCCCTTTTTTCATTCAAGAACCCGATATATGACGTCTCCTCTCACAAAATGAAGGAGGCTTACGGGTGATTCTCCGGGAGCATCGGTGGTATTAATAAACCCCTTCCCGAAGTGCCGGAATTGTGTTGATGCTACAGCAGGACATTCACATAGGATGTAATCTGCTGTTTCCACTGCCTCAGTACACAGGCGCCACACATAATTCCTGGCTTTGCCAGTGTTTTTAAGGTGGTACCTTAGGGGGCAGTGGCCAGTGAGGAGACCGAAGATGGTACGGAGGTCTTTGCGCCTCATTGACAGGAGGGCTTGCGCCCACTTTTTGGAAAAGCTTATCAGCCGCTTTGATTGTCCCAACCCAGGGGTGTTGCTCCAAGCAGCCCTTTGTTTGTCTTCCCATTTTGGTTTATTATTTTCAATAATGAACCATTGGAATCGAGCATGAAAAAAAAAATTCTTACCCCCCCTCAAAATTTGATGGTTTACGTTTCAAGGTATGTAGAATCCAAAACTGCAATAAAAATATTTCTGTCTGTCCGCCGTACGCCGTACGCCGTACGGGCCACTTTGCTTAGTTACCATGAATAAAAATTGATGAAATTCGGGTTATAGGTTCCGTTCGGGGTCTAGTTGGTCCTCGAAGCTCGACGTTACTGTCAGTCATCTCTAAGGGGTTCAAAATAGGGGTTGAAATTTTCAGAAAGCCTATACCTTTGTTTTACGTGAATTTTTTTACGGTTTTAAATAGTTCTCGAACTTGGGAGTCGTTTAAGACCACCCGCAGCACCGTACGTCCAGCCGTTCGTTCACAGTAAGGCCCCGAAGTTTTCACCGACAGGCATTTTCGACACCAGGGTGAATGAAATTGTATACACTCTCGTCACCAGGGACGCGCTAGATTCAATCAATCAATCAATTTATTCAATCAATCGAACAATCAATCAATCAATTTTTCAATTGCAATTGGAATTCACTTAGAATTGTAAATATTGGTATACTCTATTGAACTTTAATTTGAATTGGAATTTTTTTCGAATTGCCTAATTGGCATTGTGCGCTCGTCACCGGGGAAGCGCTCGATTCCATCAATCAATCAATTTATTCAATCGATTTCGAATTGGAATTCATTAATTTGAATTGGAATTCATTAATTGAATTGGAATTCATTAATTTGAATTCAAATTAATTTGAATTCAAATCAATTTGAATTGGAATTCATTTCGAATTGTCTAATTGGCATGGTGCGCATTGGCATTGTTCGAAATGGTTCTGCAATTCTATTGGCCAACGTTTTCACTCCTCATCAACAATTTTTTTTCAATTGCAATTGGCCACTGCTCACCACTCTACCTAAAATCCCCATCCTCATTCCCGACATACTAATCCTATAAACATACACTCCACATTCGCCAAAATTGGCAAAGTTGTGTTAATAAAATATTGAAATTGCAATTGGATTACAATTTCAATTGCACTTTAATTCACTTAGGATTGTAATTGTAATCCTCTAAGATTGCACTTAGGATTGTAATTGTTAGTGCACTTAGGAATTCACTTAGAATTGTAAAAATTGGTATACCATCAGTCTGAATTGGACTTTCATTTGGAATTCATTTAGAATTGTCTAATTGGCATGGTGCGCAGTGGCATGGTCCGAAATGGTTCAATCAATCGTTTTCTTTTGTTTTTTCAATAAATTCATTATGACTGGCCTAGGCCATTCCAATCACAAGGGCCGGCCACGGCTACGCGTTCTGCAATTCTATTGGCCAACGCTGTCAGCGATTCACATAATATGTATAGAGTAGTGCATATTATATTATATAGACGGGTTATCTATACATAGAGCTGTGATCTGTAACAGAAGGGTATTCTATACAAAATAATAAACCGTTGTGCAGGGATTTGCAGCGTTTTTTACTTGTAGAGTAACAAAGCTCCAGGTGATCCCGAGCTGTGGTTCGGGACCGTACGGGATAGACCCCGATGCCTTTTTAGCAAGGCGATCGGTGGTCTCGTTGCCCTCGATTCCCTCGTGACTGGGCACCCATGGCAGCATAAGTTTGTTGCCATTTGCAGCCTCGTTGAGGGAAGACAGGCAGCTCCAGGTGAGCTTAGATGTTATGGAAAAGGACGAAATGGCCTTCAAAGCTGCCTGGCTGTCAGAGAGGATGTAGATCCTTGCGCCTTTGAGTATTTTCCTGGCAACCTCTTGCGCACGAATTTCCATGGCATGTGTTTCTGCTTGGTAGATATTGAATGCGCTGCCAAGGAGCTTGGCCAATCTAAAGTTTGGCCCATGTACCCCGAGCCCAGCCCTACCCCCCATCACAGACCCGTCTGTGTAGGTACCAGTCAAGTGAGCCTGGTTCAAATTGAGGCAGGCCTCTTTCCAGGGGTCTCGCTATCATTTATAATTATAATTCCACAATTTATAATATTATAATTCCTCATAGCGGGGTACCACCACGAGCGGAGGAAGGCGGGAGTGCAGCACTCGCGGAGCGGGAATAACATCAAACAACTACCTAAGATATTCTCGGGAGACGGAAGAGGAACAGTTGGAAAACTGGGTTACGCCTTACCACGGCGGAATGTGTGGCAATCGCTGCGAGTCGAGATGCCGTGCAATACCTCCCCCTGGGCCCGGCGAGTTTTTAAAACGTTTTTATTACCTCGCTTTCATGTTCGGCTTGTCCGTCCGGTACCAATTTTGTAACCGATTTTTCGCGCACTTCTCGATGTCCAATTGAGCTGGGATTTTGCTCAGTCATCCATCATCGTTGGCAATAAATTAATAAGTCATAAATAATACATTAATCAGTTAATTAATCTATCTCTTATGCAGCGTATGGCTCTGTCCGTGGCGGTTAAATGTAGTAGACTAATCGATTTTTCGCCGACTTCTCTATGTTCTGTTGAGCTGAACTTTCGCCATTTTCTATTCGGTATTAATAACTTTCCGATGAGCTTGAAACTTTAAACGTGGCTCAGAACTCAATCAGATGGCAGTACAATATTAACTCGCTTTATTGCTTCCGAGTCTGCGAAGCAGCGGAAGCCTTGTGTTCACTTTCGTGAGCCAAAAAATTTTTGTCTTCAGAAATCAAAATTTCCACTTGCATTTTGCGTTTCAAAGCCTACTGAACAAATTTGGTTCCGTGTCTGTCGGTCTGTGGGTCTGTGGGTCTGTGAGTCTGTGAGTCTGTGAGTCTGTGAGTCTGTCCGCATTTCCTTGTTACAGCCATAACTTCCACGATTTTGAATTGATTCAGCTCAAATTTTGAGGGATGGTACGGATAAGGCCCCTTGAGGTCCCATACAAATTTCAACATGATTGATCCAGCGATACGCCCTGCGCATGCGCTAACGTTAAATTAAACAAACACGCATAACTTTCACAATTTTGATTCAATTTCGCTCAAATTTTCAAGGGTTGATTGGGCAAGGCCTAGTGAGTTCCAGTATGAATTTCAGCATGATCGGACCCTCGGTGCGCTCTGCGCATGCGCTGGCGTGAAATAGATTCAATTTCCTTGTTACAGCCGTAGTAACCAAAGATTTCACCCAATTTCAATGTAATTCTCAGGGATTAAGCGGGTAGGGCCCATTGAGGTCCCATATAAATTTCAACATGATAGAGCCAGCGGTTCGCCCTGCGCATGCGCTCTGTCTGTCTGTCTGTCCTTCTATGCACGGCCAAACGGCTAGACGGATATCGACCAAATTTGGCTCGAATATCCAGTAGGCTCCCAAGTTGTGCAACGTCGCATTTTTAATTCCCTGACCATAGCGGAACTATGGTCGACCATGGTCAACTCCTGAATGGCTTGACGGATATCGACCAAATTTGGCACGAATATCCAGTAGGCTCCCAAGTTGTGCAACGTCGCATTTTTAATTCCCTGACCATAGCGGAACTATGGTCGACCATGGTCAACTTCGTTAATTGAAATGGTAACCCCTATTTTTTATCGCGTATTCGTAATCTACGTGAAATTCTATCTACGATCGACCCTTCGGACTACCCCCGCGGTCGACCATAGCGCATCCATGGGCCCCTCCATGGTCGAATCCCGAATTGCTCAACGGATATCGACCAAATTTGGCACGAATATCCAGTAGGCTCCCAAGTTGTGCAACGTCGCATTTTTAATTCCCTGACCATAGCGGAACTATGGTCGACCATGGTCAACTCCTGAATGGCTTGACGAATATCGACCAAATTTGGCACGAATATCCAGTAGGCTCCCAAGTTGTGCAACGTCGCATTTTTAATTCCCTGACCATAGCGGAACTATGGTCGACCATGGTCAACTCATGAATGGCTCGATGGATATCGACCAAATTTGGCACGAATATCCAGTAGGCTCCCAAGTTGTGCAACGTCGCATTTTTAATTCCCTGACCATGGCGGAACTATGGTCGACCATGGTCAACTTCGTTAATTGAAATGGTAACCCCTATTTTTTATCGCGTATTCGTAATCTACGTGAAATTCTATCTACGATCGACCCTTCGGACTACCCCCGCGGTCGACCATAGCGCATCCATGGGCCCCTCCATGGTCGAATCCCGAATTGCTCAACGGATATCGACCAAATTTGGCACGAATATCCAGTAGGCTCCCAAGTTGTGCAACGTCGCATTTTTAATTCCTTGACCATAGCGGAACTATGGTCAACCATGGTCAACTCCTGAATGGCTTGACGGATATCGACCAAATTTGGCACGAATATCCAGTAGGCTCCCAAGTTGTGCAACGTCGCATTTTTAATTCCCTGACCATAGCGGAACTATGGTCGACCATGCTCAACTTCGTTAATTGAAATGGTAACCCCTATTTTTTATCGCGTATTCGTAATCTACGTGAAATTCTATCTACGATCGACCCTTCGGACTACCCCCGCGGTCGACCTTAGCGCATCCATGGGCCCCTCCATGGTCGAATCTCGAATTGCTCAACGGATATCGACCAAATTTGGCACCAATATCCGGTAGCCTCCCAAGTTGAACGTAGGCGCATTTTTAATTCCCTGACCATAGCGGAAATATGGTCGACCATGGTCAACTCCTGAATGGCTTGACGGATTTTGATAAAATTGGGCACAAATACCCGGTAGGGTATGGGATTTTTCCGTCGTTTCTTGGTTCCACGATATTGCGTACAGCGAATCTCGGATAGCGAGTGAAGCGAGCGGTCAGGCTAGTTATGTATAATGGACGTAATGTATTATGGAAGTCATGTTATGTATAATATGTATATTTCATGTAATGTTATGTTATGTAATGTAATGTTATGTAATATGTATATTTAACGTTATGTAATGTAATGTAATGTAATGTAATGTAATGTTATGTTATTTTGCTTCCGAGTCTGTTCTATTTTATAATGGGTCACTCTGATTGTGACGAGGAAGCTCCTGTGCCATCACCTTGGCAGTGTATTGTGTTCTTTTGTTCTTGTGTCTATCAAGTAGGTTAACCCATCACACATAAATGATCACGTGAAAAGAAACTGGAATACCTAAACGGGAAATTCGCCAGCTGTATATGCCATAATTTTGTCAAGATGTTTAAAACCTACAAGTTGTTAAAAAGGAGCAAAATTTCACTCACACAAGATTGAAAAGAACAAAATGATTATTATGTAAATTAATTTTTTTTACCACGTCTTTAAAGCGGACTAAGTAGAATGTATAAAATAAATTCTCGTAGCCATACAATAATTTCTCGTAGCCCCATACAGATTTATAAACCAGTACAGATTTGTGATTGTGAATTTTCAAAACTTCTAACTTGTTTCAAAATCCTTGTTAGGTTTAGAACGAAAACGCTGCAAATCCCTGCACAACGGTTTATTATTTTGTATAGAATACCCTCCTGTTACAGATCACAGCTCTATGTATAGATAACCCTTCTATATAATATGATATGTACTATTCTATTATATACATATTATGTAGATCGCAGACCCTCCGTAGGTTAGTACCTAACCCCGTACTCGTTACTAGGTACCTACCTAAATCACAAGTTAAATGTTGCTAAAATAATTCTGCCGATGACAAACAGTACCTAACAAAAAGAAACACACATAATGAAGTTCTGAAAAGAAATTGTTGATGAGGAGTGAAAAAAGTTGCAAAAGTACCTACCAACAAACTCCAGCCCCTTCTACGTAGATGGTATAATGAACCGTTGTGTAATAATTTACCGTTGAGTAATGATTTACCGTAGTAATAATTTACCCATCAATAATACTTCAACGTTTGTTCAAGTTTCACTACCTACCAACAAACTCCAAAAGAGCCATCATTTTTCAAGCGAAATACTATCACAGAACAACCAACTCGACTTCATACTCCGCCAATATAATCAGGTGATCCCTACCAATGATTGGCCGTATTCACAAATTCCTATTGTGGGCGCGTCTCTGGTTACGAGATTTGGATTGAATTGTATACAATTTCATTCACACTGGAGTCGAAAATGCCTGTCGGTGCAAACTTTGGGGCCTTACTGTGAACGAACGGCTGGACGTACGATGCTCCGGATGGTCTTAAAAAACTCGCAAGTTCAAGAACTATTTAAAACCGTAAAAATATTTACGTAAAAAAATGGTATAGGCGTTTTGAAAATTTCAACCCTTATTTTGAACCCCTTAGAGATGACTCACAGTAACGTCGAGCTTCGAGGACCAACTAGACGCCGAACGGAACCTATAACCCGAATTTCATCAATTTTTTTTCATGGTAACTAAGAAAAGTGGCCCGTACGGCGTACGGCGTACGGCGTACGGCGTACGGCGTACGGCGGACAGACAGAAATATTTTTATTGCAGTTTTGGATTCTACATACCTTGAAACGTAAACCATCAAATTTTGAGGGGGGGTAAGAATTTTTTTTTTCATGCTCGATTCCAATGGTTCATTATTGAAAATAATAAACCAAAACGTGGAAGAAAACGCCCCCACGTTTTTGGTTTTTAATGGTACAAGTATTTTCATAGTTATACACTTTTCACAATCAAAAATTTTAATGACAATCTGTTTAGAGTTAAAAATCTGCCTGGGGTTCTAAATCTGCATGGGGCTACGAGAAATTATTGTATGGCTACGAGATTCTATTTTATACTTTCTAGTCCGTTTTAAAAACGTGGTTTCAAAACACAAGTTTTTTATTTAAATAAATATTTATTTTTTGTGGGTACAGAACATTAATTAAAACTACCAACTTACGCAACTAGCTCCGTGTGACTTGATAAATTCGATGGTGAACTAAGGTAGGAATTGTTTTCGCAACTATACATGTACATATTCATGCACAGTGATATTGAGCAGGCACTCGAGTAAAATTTTAGATGGAGATATTATATTACGCTGAAGACCTGGAGAGTTTGAGAGATTAATCTTGGATCTTGGTTGGGAGGTTCCAACCTGCACTAAGAGAATGAGTTTTTGCCCCAGAATTATAATCCTATTAGTATAATAAATGAATACCTGCTTCCAATTTGATACTGGACCTTGGTATGAAGGTTCCATGGCACAGTAAGAAATAAATCTTTGCAATACAAAGTAACAGCCAGCCGTAAAGTGCCGGTCTTAATGATTGTCACGTCAAAAATAACCTGATCCTATCATTCAGCAAGCACAAATGCGACGGAGGACTAAAAAACGCTTCAAAGTCCTTGTAACATGGGTTTATTATTATACTGGAATGTTGGAAGTACATTTATTGTTTCTTTCATGTGGAATAATTGAAATAGGTATTTTTTATGGTTTCCACCAATTTTGGCCCCCAAAAAGACGAATTAGACTCCTATTTTTGGCAAATTATCTTTGAACATTGATAGTGCCATTTTGGTTTATTATTTTCAATAATGAACCATTGGAATCGAGCATGAAAAAAAAAATTCTTACCCCCCCTCAAAATTTGATGGTTTACGTTTCAAGGTATGTAGAATCCAAAACTGCAATAAAAATATTTCTGTCTGTCCGCCGTACGCCGTACGCCGTACGCCGTACGGGCCACTTTTCTTAGTTACCATGAAAAAAAATTGATGAAATTCGGGTTATAGGTTCCGTTCGGCGTCTAGTTGGTCCTCGAAGCTCGACGTTACTGTGAGTCATCTCTAAGGGGTTCAAAATAGGGGTTGAAATTTTCAAAACGCCTATACCATTTTTTTACGTAAATATTTTTACGGTTTTAAATAGTTCTTGAACTTGCGAGTTTTTTAAGACCATCCGGAGCATCGTACGTCCAGCCGTTCGTTCACAGTAAGGCCCCGAAGTTTGCACCGACAGGCATTTTCGACTCCAGTGTGAATGAAATTGTATACAATTCAAACCAAATCTCGTAACCAGAGACGCGCCCACAATAGCAATTTGTGAATACGGCCAATCATTATGAATGTTCCAGCGCGTAGCAGTTCATGAACCAATTCGGCGCAGAAACCATGCGCAGGATGAGTTCATGAACTGACCCGTTCCTGCGGCGTCGAGTTCGAGAACTGAATAACCTAGACCGCGTTCCAGCGCTTCTAGTTCATGAACTTTTCGCAAACGGTTCATGAACTATCTGCACTCAATCGAGAGCAGGGTTGAGAACTGAGAACTGAAAGATAACCCAACTCGAGGGTGATAACCTTCCAAAAAAAATTCGCCTCGGCTTCCAAGGTTCTTCGTTCTTCTCGCAGGGTGTTGGCATTGCAAAGAATGGAACTATGGAAGTTAAGCGGGACTCTGTTCAATCCTTTATCTGCTCAAAATGCCCTCCGTTTTAAACTGTAAACTCACTACTTCTTAAAGGTATATATTTTTCATGAAGAACCCACGATTTAGATGGAAAAAACCCTTTTTTTCGTATTGAAACCTATTTTTCTCTGTTGAAATCAATTCCAAAAACCGTTTTGATTAGTCCGTTGGAAAGCCGACGTTTTGGCGCATTTTTTAGCTTACCTTCACCATTCTGCTACAAGAATTAATAGGATGACCAAGCGTTTGAAAAAACAGGCGATTTTAAGATTTTGACAAAATTAACTTTTCAAACTCCATTTTCACTCCTCAAATCCTAAACAATTTTTGTTAGGCGTTAGAGACAGGAAATTTAATGCTCTTTCCAACGGTATATTCAAATTTGAATTTCCTCTTTACATTAAGGAAATTATAGCTGCTTTAGTGAGACGGGGTCGGAAACTGGAAAAAAAAACCTAGAAAGTGAAAAAAGTAGGGTTTTAAGCGGAGTAAAAAAATAATGTTACAGGACACTTTTGGTCGGAGATTGGATGTAGAACACGTGGGAGAGAGGTTTTGCATCACTCATGTTTCACCCTGCATAATGAACAAACATTTGACAATGTTCTCATATCTCATTTGAAGACGAAAAGCGCCCCGAAACTGCGATCATTGTTCCTAACTTGAGAGAATAGCCCCTCTGCATGGAATGTAATCTAAGGAAGATGGAAGGAAGTAACTAGAAATCATAAACAAAATATCACTTTATTAACTGAATTCGGTAACTACTTCGTACACTTCCTACAAATCATCAGTCTTCATATTTGAATACATACTGCGCACGAACGAAAACAGAGCGAGAGATTGAATTTACAAAGCGCACAGAGACCAAACAAATTAAGAAATACAAGTATCATGCTCACGTCAGAATAATTCCAACAGCACAATGAAAACAGGTCCATGGTAACGATAGCCATTAATGAGATTAGTTTCTCAAACATTATGCAATTATTGCACAGATTAACAAGCGGAATCATAAATCATAATAACCAGGGAAAAAGAAGAAGAAGAAGGAGGAGGAGGAGGTTACACGCCTCTTCCGTTAGAGCGCTCTGCAGGAATGACTTTGGGCGTTCCAGCGGTTCGGTTCGTGAACTGAGAAATTTCAAGAACTCATCCCCACCTTTTGGGTTCCCACACTGAATTAGTTCATGAACTGAGTTCATGAACTCGACGCGCTGGAACATACCTATTGGTAGGGATCACCTGATTATATTGGCGGAGTATGAAGTCGAGTTGGTTGTTCTGTGATATTATTTAATTTGAAAAATGATGGCTCTATTGGAGTTTGTTGGTAGGTAGTGAAACTTGAACAAACGTTGAAGTATTATTGATGGGTAAATTATTACTACGGTAAATCATTACTCAACGGTAAATTATTACACAACGGTTCATTATACCATCTACGTAGAAGGGGCTGGAGTTTGTTGGTAGGTACTTTTGCAACTTTTTTCACTCCTCATCAACAATTTCTTTTCAGAACTTCATTATGTGTGTTTCTTTTTGTTAGGTACTGTTTGTCATCGGCAGAATTATTTTAGCAACATTTAACTCGTGATTTAGGTAGGTACCTAGTAACGAGTACGGGGTTAGGTACTAACCTACGGAGTGTCTGCGATCTACATAATATGCATATAATAGAATAGTACATATCATATTATATAGACGGGTTATCTATACATAGAGCTGTGATCTGTAACAGAAGGGTATTCTATACAAAATAATAAACCGTTGTGCAGGGATTTGCAGCGTTTTGATTCAGCTGTTGATACTAATCCTAGTGTTATTATACAAGTTTGGGGTGATTTCAGACAATTCCCCAGGTTTTTGTCTCATAAGAAATGAATTTTGGGAGCTGAACCTTCGTTACAACCTCAGTGCTTCACTCTTTGGTCAAAATAAACTTCATATTTGGTTGTGTTGCCCTAAAAAACATGGAAAACAATAGTTCACAAGCTCATGTTCACTAAAACCTTAAAAACCCGGGCTGCCGAGTTTCGGAGCACAGATAGGACGCCAATATGTTTCAAAACTGGGGACCCAAACTGTGTGCGGAAGAACGACGATTTTAGACAAAATTTTAACGTAAATTTAGGCTGAAACTTCGTTAGAACCTCGATTTACCACTCTTTGGTCAAAATCGACTTCATATTTGGTCTCCTCGTCCTAGAAAAACATGGAAAACGATACCTCACAAGCTCATGTTTCTAAAACGCATGGAATCCCCATTTTCACCCCCAGTTTTCACCCATAACACCCCTGGGTATATTCCGATCGGGCTGCAAAGTGTCTGGACACAACTAGGGCCCGAGTGGAGACTGTTTGCGAAAGAAGGAATTTTTTGGACTTAAATTTAGGTAGATGTGGATGATACAGCGATTGGCGGACGGCATTTTTGGAATCTACGCACCTTGAAACGTAAATTAAAACATTTTGAGGGGGCATTATAAACGTTTTGCAGAGCGAATGCATAGGTGTATTATTCACGGAATAATAAACTAAAAGTGGTTACTGGAGAAGGGCGAAGGGCTTCTCCTAAGTGCCCTCCCTATCGCTTTGGAGCGTATTACTATTTCTTTTATCAGGGATTCTCGGTCATAATGTGAGCCGTTACTGGGGATATAACGACTCCGCCGTTGATTTCCAAACCGAGCACGTCAGATTTTGATACGCCGAAGAGGTAGATGAGGGCGGCTGTAGTTATTCTCCCAGAGTCCCCACGTACCCGGGCCTGCTCCTGGTTACCCTCAGGGCGGGAGCTACGGTAGAAAGCATCTTCCAATAAAGATTTTCCGGATGAAATCTTCCCTCCTTTTACCTGGGGAGAGGCTTCCCGGTGAGTATACAGAGGTCGTAGAGAGCCTCGCTTTTGGGTTTGTATCGAAGTAAACCGCCGGAAGTAGGCATCCGCCTCTTCTCCGTGCAGCCCTCTCTACGGCCCAGTGCTTACACATAGGTAGTCCTACAGGGTGGGATAGGTATATATATATATATTATATATAGCTCCCTCACATATAATATATAACTTGACACAACCGGCGAAATGCCCGACCGCTCCTGCAGCCGCAGTATCCTTCCAGATTTGGCCTACCAAGTCTCCCCTACGAAAATATCACTCATAAGTTAAATTACGGAATTGAATTAGTGTACAAATATATGCGATAAGAAATAAACTCTTCTACTATCTAACTGTAAGTCCAAATAACTTACAAGTCCAATATCAATTAACTTTGACATTTTTTTAAAGAATTTATTTATTTATGTTACAATAATTGTATGACTACATCTAGCAACTTTTCTTTGATACTTCGAAGCGTTTTGCGGCCTATAGATCACTACCTACATCCACTAAACAATACTACCTACTCTATATTATGTAACAGTTTCAAAACGCTGCAACATGACATTTTCATGTCTTTCCTTTGGCACACAAACTCGAAAAGCGTTACCAAAAAGCGACAGGAAAACGCGTTATGCACCATTTCTGATGATTTTCGCATACAACCGATTCGTTTCTACGGAACTTTGTGTTTGCCATTTTTCATCGTACAAAAATCGTTCACCACTCGTTGGAATCTTTTTTTTTTTCTGCGGATGATTCGGGCTGCTACCGTGAAAGCACGCGAACCCCCATCCCAGAGTGCGTTTTACACCCGCTAAATTAATATCGATTGTAGCGCACAACAAAAGGCGCAGATCGAGAAACCAACACATAGGTAGTTGAAGGTTGCGACATTTGAGATAAAAGCCGCACCTATAAAAGTCAACTAGGAAAAGTTCAGCAGAGCCTGAAAGAGTGGGAGAGGAACGAGTTTGTCCAGCCCAGCCCCAACTCACCTTCGCCATTGGATGACCGACCCAATTCCATGCGAACCCCCTCCCCACCCTTACACCACCACCATCGCGAACCAGCCACTTTTTCTCGAGCCAGCCAGTTTTCTACTTCAACAAATCGAACTATGGTCATTTTTTTTTCTTTTCCAGGACTCTGTTTGTCAATGACAAAAGTCCTCGAGAGAAAAGTTTTCCCAAAATTTACCATGTTTACACGTTTCCGAAGGATTTTGGCTCCGCCAACCGACCCTCTTTTATCCCCTCTCAAACAGACTATTTTTTTCTTGTTTTTTTTTTTTTGTCACACTCTCAGCCACCACCATCCGCCATAGCGCAGTCGAAGGCCTTCGGGGAAACTTGGGGAAACTTTTTATGATGAGGGTCTCATCTGTCCGGTTTTTGATATTCCGACTTCGATATTTTCGGTCTTCTTTATTCTACAACGCTGTCTCGTTGGATGGGAGGGGTTCATAAAGGTCGCTTCGGTTCGAATAAATTCTACATAAGTTACTCGTTCAGGACAATTAGTGTTTTTATGATTTCCGTTACAGTTTGTTCTCAATTTGACTAAAATAATTAGAGAGTTGTCGCAACCATTTTCCGAAAAACGCAACTGTAAAACGTAACGTTGGGAGCTATGATATTGTTGACTATGCTAAATTAAAAGTTAACTTAAATAAGCAAGACTGGAATTCTGTTCTCCATAGCGCCGATGTTGATGTAGCAGCAGCTTTGCTCATTGATAAACTTCAATCTTGTGTTACTGATTCTACATCTAAACGTGTCGTTCATAACAATAAAATGAAAAAATTGACGCCTTGGATCACTAATGGGATTTTAATTTCCATGCAAATCAGAGACAAACTAGGACATATTCTGGTGAAGCAACCATTCAATTCACGAATAAAAATAAAATACACATACTACAGAAATATGATAACAAGTTTAAGAAGGAAAGCTAGAAAACATTATTACGATAACAAATTTCAACAAGCCGGTAATAATTCTAAAAAGGTGTGCGGGATATCCTGAAGTTGGCTATGCAGGGATACAAAGAGTGAGGCATGTCCTTTGGTTGATGAGGAGATGAAGATATCAAACTGCCCTAGGGAGGTTGCTAAGGTAAAGGAAGTGAAAAACAAAATGAATTTTTCTCTAACGTCGGTAAACGCTTGGCTGAAGGGGTTGGATCCAGGGAGTTTCCCACCGTTTCCGGTCCTCTGGTTCGCCCTGATTCCGTCTTTGTCATTCCTCCTCTTACTCGGGAGGATGTATTGAATATAGTTTCTTCTATGAAAGGAGGTAGCGCTCCGGGTGTAGACGGTATCTCCACCAACCTTGTCAAAATGGTGATTCCTGTAATTATTGCTCCTGTACTTCATATTTGTAATTTAAGTATAGCCTCGTCTAAGTACCCTCGAATTTTCAAGATAGCTAAGGTGGTTCCTTCATTCAAAGGAGGAGTTAAATCAGATCCTAATTGCTTCCGCCCGATTTCCATGTTGTCAGTTTTTGCCAAAAATAATTGAACGATGGGTAAAGCAGCGTTTGTCTGTGTACCTAGAGTCGAACGACTTGTTGTCGCCGAGGCAGTTTGGGTTCAGACATAACAGGAATGTTGAGGACGCTCTTTTCGATCTGGTGAATGACATTTATGGAGTGCGGGATGTAGCTTTGAATGGTTTGGTTGTGTACCTGGATCTAGCGAATGCTTTCGATGCAATTGATAGGTATAGATCGCTGATGCTGGTACGTTTGGAGGAGGTTGGGGTCGTTGGGGCAGCGCTATCTTGGTTCCAAAGTTATTTGTCAGATAGAACACAGAGGTGGTCTCGGTCCAGGGTGAGCAGAGCTCAGAGCTCCTGTCTGAGTATGGTGTAATCCAGAGAAGTACACTTGACCCTTTATTATTCCTTATATACGTCAACGGAATAGCTAGTGTGCCAATTAAAGGCAAAATTTATCTATTTGCAAATGATGCAGCTATTTTGGTTAAAGGTACGGCCTGGGGTGAAATTTTTTTCGGATATGGAGAGCGATCTTAATCTGCTGCACGAATGTCTCCAAAGAAGCATATTAACACTTAATGTAAATAAGTGTAAATACATGGCCATTACTAGCTCCAGAGGTAGCGAGTTGAGTAACCCTTCTCTATCACTAAGGATACACAGTTGGGACTGTTCAGTCCCCAGTTGTTCCTGCCCCGCTCTGTCAAAGGTCAGAAGTTGTAAATATTTGGGAGTCATTATTGATGACGGGCTAACTTGGGAAGATCATATTACTTATATTCATGATAAGCTGAAGAAATATTTATTTATTTTCTATAATATTTGTGATCGGTGATTGACTTTCCCCGACTGAAGTTGTTGTATTTAACATTGGTTCAGTCTGTATTGCAATATGCCATAGTGGTGACGGGAAGCTGTGTTGTATCAAGACTTAAAAAGCTTGAAATTTTGCAAAAAGGTCTGTTGAAAGTGATATTAGGAAAACATAGTAGATTCCCATCATCCGAATTGTATGACGAAGTTAAGGATTTTACTTTAAAACAAATGTTTGCCAAGGCATTGCTCCTGTATTTCCATAAATACCCATCCCTGGTTGTTGTTGACACAACTCATAATTACCACACGAGGTTGGCGGGTTCGGGCTTTTCTCTTAATTCCCGGCCACGTAGGTATTGCCTTATCAACTAGAAGCCCACTCTACGTCCTTCACATGCTGCATAGGAACTTACCGCCCTTAATGAAATACCCTTCATCTTTCTCGAGGTCCTAATTCAAAAAGCAAATCTTTTCCTGGCTTTTGAGAGAGGGGAGATCCGCCATTCTGTATTTCGTTAGCAGCGTCTATTACAATCTTTGACTGAAATATGTTGTATGGTTTTCTATCATAAATAGGATCATGTTATCGCGCCTGGCGTAGGAGAGTTAGTTTCTAATTTAAATTATTGTATACAGCAAAGACGATCTGCTCTATCGACTATAGCTATTTATTTTGTTAACTAGCGTTAATGTAATTAACCTAGTGCCAGTATGAGTAGGCTTGAGGCTCATGCTCAACAAGACAGGCATTGCCTACAGTTGAGCATTACTATTCAATGCTTGTATTATTGGTACAAATCTAATTTTCTTTTTGCGGAATGTATTTTATCCATGTAGTGTACTATTTATGTTTCTATTGATTGAATAAAACAATTTTCTTTCTTTTCTTTCTTTCTTTTCTTTCCTTCTTTATCCCCGTTCTAGGGTGACAAACTCGGATGCTAACTATCTAACGTAAGTTCCATGAGAGAGCTAGGTACGTGATTTTGAAGTGACGTTAACGTAATAATTTGTGAATGATATTATATCATTTGTCTGTCAAGTTAACCTCTTTATTCTCATACTAGTTCTTAACATAATTATTTAGTAATAGTAATTATTCCATTTTGATGATTTTGTATGAGTTTTGAGCAATTTCTAGAAGAGCAATCGTGCCCTTTTACTGTGAAACCATACGCACGGCACGGTGAGACCTTGGGTCCTCTGTATAATTTTAAATACCCGCAATACTTGCTAATTATAAGGCCGTGCTCATGGCTGTCGGATGGCAGTGCTCAAAATGAATAGGTAAACCAACCACATGAAGTTCAAGCTTCCAAATATACCTGAAGAGAACGCTCCTTCCCGAGGCCGGCTCCTCCTGTCGTTCTACAAAATCGGGGTGACGCGATAGCGTAGCCATGGAGATGGAATTTGGTTATCCGCGAAGTAGTTTACTTCTCGAGTTACGTAGAACGTAGCTTTGAGATATGCGACAGGCATATTTCCAATAGTTACGTGGTGTTGGGCAACGCAATTGAAAACGCTGGAACTTACGTCTCGAACCATGGCCGGCTTTAGAGAAGGCCGCGGCACAAGATTTGGCAACGCTGTAATGGCATCTTGGTTCAGGCCCTTTCGTAACCGCTGCGTTCTTTTAGCTCCATGAATGAATCCTTCACTTATTTATTTATTATACTTGTATATTACGAGTAGGTATAATTAATGAAAATAACCGTCTTCTGAATGATGCATTATCTAAAAGAAAGGTACTGAACTAATACCTAGAACAACAGAAAAGGAACAAGCAAGATGACTTGGAGAAAAGGAAATGGAACATGAATTTATATTTTGCTTATGGTATTCTACTTCTGGAACTTCTTCAACATGCGACTGTCATTTTGGTTAATTATTCTCCAAATACACCTATGTATTCGGTTCGGAACATTTTTTTGGAACACCCCCTCAAAATTTTTTCTACGTTTCAAGGTATGTCGATTCCAAAACCGCAATGTCCGTCCCCCGTGTCATCGACATCTAACCTTAATTTTCGGTCTAAAAAAACCGTTCTTTTGCATACAGGCTCTATCTGGGTCCTAGTTGTGTCCCCTAACTCGGCAGTCCGATCGGAAAACATCGAGGGGTGTTATGGGTGAAAACTGGGTGTAAAATGAGGTATTGTAGAAAGAAAATGGTAGTGGACATTTTCATTTTGGAAGACCCACTTTTTTTGGTTTATTATTTTCAATAATGAACCAATGGAATCGAGCATGGAAAAAAAAATTCTAACCCCCCCCTCAAATGTTGATGGTTTACGTTTCAAGGTACCTATGTAGAATCCGAAAATGCAATAAAAATACACTGCCAAGGTGATGGCACAGGAGCTTTCTCGTCACAATCAGAGTGACACATTATAAAATAGAACAGACTCGGAAGCAAAATAACATTACATTACATTACATTACATTACATAACGTGGAATATACATATTACATAACATTACATTACATAACATAACATTACATAACATTACGTCCAGTATACATAATTGCGAAAGTTATGCGTGTTTAAAGAATTTCACGTTAGCGCATGCGCAGGGCGAACCGCTGGGTCTATCATGTTGAAATTTATATGGGACCTCAATGGGCCGTACCCGCTTAATCCCTGAGAATTACATTGAAATTGGGTGAAATCTTTGGTTACTACGGCTGTAACAAGGAAATTGAATCTATTTCACGCCAGCGCATTCGCAGAGCGCACCGAAGGTCCAATCATGCTGAAATTCATACTGGAGTTCACTAGGCCTTGTCCAAACAACTCTTGAAAATTTGAGCGAAATTTAATCAAAATTGTGAAAGTTATGCGGACAGACAGACTCACAGACTCACAGACCCACAGACCGACAGACACGGAACCAAATTTGTTCAGTAGGCTTTGAAACGCAAAATGCAAGTGGAAATGTTGATTTCTGAAGACAAACATTTTTTGCTCACGAAAGTGAACACAATGCTTCCGCTGCTTCGCAGACTCGGAAGCAAAATGTCTGTCTGTCCACCGTACACCGTACTGGCCACTTTTCTTAGTTGTCATGAAAAAAAATTGACGAAATTCGAGTTATAGGTTTCGTTCGGGGTCTAGTTGGTCCTCGAAGCTCGGCGTTACTGTCAGTCATCTCTAAAGGGTTAAAAATAGGGGTTGAATTTTTCAAAACGCTGTCGCTCCAAAACTTTCGGTAGAAGGGTATGGTTTTTTTACGTTATTAAATTTGTCTTGAGCTAAACAATTTTTTGAGACCATCCGGAACATTGTACGTCCAGCCGTTCGTGTGCACCAAAAAGCTTCGTCATCACGATCGTGAATCAAACGGTATAAATCCGGCCCGGATATCATCACTAGGGAGCACCTGATTATAATCAAGGATGGCTGTATGAAGTCGAGTTGGTTGTTCTGCGATATTATTTCATTTGATACCTAAGTGATGGACTATTGGATTTTGTTGGTAGGTAGGTACTTGTGAAACTTGAACAAACTTTGAAGTAGGTATTATTGATGGGTAAATTATTACACAATGGTAAATTATTACACATCGGCAAATTATTACACAACGGTAAATTATTACACAACGGTAAATTATTACACCACGGTAATTATTACACAACGGTAAATTATTACACCACGTCTCATCTACACAGATGGGGCTGGATTTTGTTGATAGTTACTTTTGCAACTTGAACAACCGTTGAAGTATTATTTATGAGTATAAATTATTACACAACGGTTCAATATAATTGACCACGAGGGTAGGTACTGACCACAGAAAACAGTGATCTACGCAGAAGGGGCATCTATCCCACTCCACATCAACAATTTTCCTCAGAACTTCATTATTTGCGTTTCTTTTTGCCATTTTAGTTACTAGAGAGTTCCTAAAGACTAAAGTCGGGAAGATGTGTTCGGATTTATCTCAACTGCGCATGCGCGTCGCCCAAGTTCAAACTTATTTCCTTAAGTTCGACTTATTCGGCCTTATACATAAGGCGCGTTATCTCCCAGGGCACAAACTTTAGGAATCGTCTTTAACCTTACTCAGGGGTAACAGTGCACAGCTTTTTGCCGCGTTTTGTCGTTTTTTTTTAACGCGTCATGTGTCGTCGGTCCTCGCCATCGCCAGCGTCTTTCAAAGTTACTCCAAGCGTCTTTCAAAGAATTTGCTAGATTGTTGCGATATCAACTTAGGATAAAAAAGTCCAGTCGACGCATCGCACGAGGATTTTGATGTTCAAAATACACCTCAAAAGCACTTATAATATCGTCATCCGACAACAGTCCTTGTCCGTTGAGGTAGAGGCGAAAAAGATTTTCAAGCTCTTCCATGGTGAACTTGAAATAAAATAGAATAAACTAAAAATGAAATGGAAACGGAACGACCAGGAAAGAAAGGCAGCTGAAGCTGAATGGATTTCGCGTTGTGCTAAGTTAAGTGACGTTACTTTTTAATTCACTCCTACCCCCACCACTTCTGTCAAACCGGACTTATTGGTTAGCATCCAAAGTTAGCATCTTAGCTGCTCGCCTTAGATGTGGCCAAAAGATATGGCCGTTCCCTAATGAACTTATCTCTTAGGAACTCTCTACTGTTTGTCATCGACAGAATTATTTTAGCAACATTTAACTCGTGATTTAGTTAGGTACCTAGTAAGGAGTACGGGGTTAGGTACTGACCTACGGAGGGTCTGCGATCTACATAATATGTATAGAATAGTACATACTATATAGACGGGTTATCTATACAGAGAGCTGTGATCTGTAACAGAAGGGTATTCTGTACAAAATAATAAACCGTTGTGCAGGGATTTGCAGCATTTTTTAACCTCAATCACAAATTCAAGGCTTCCCTAACTTCCGGTAGTGAGGAAGCAAAAGGAAACGTAAACCATCAAATTTTGAGGGGGTTAGAATTTTGTTTTTTTCTTGCTCGATTCCAAAGGTTCATTATTGAAAATAATAAACCAATAACAAACAAAAAATTATTCATATTAATAAAATTGGTAGTCTGTCTCACATAGATTAGAATCAAGAGTTGTGTCCTATATGAGAGGTCTTTTTCTATCAATTTTCTATCATTGTCTTTTTCTATCAACTACGCAATGTCATGAGTCTTGAATATTTGATTCAAGTCTACAGAGCTCTAGTTCTGCCTATTTCGAGCTGTGGTATCGCTTGGGTAGCGACGTATAAGTCGGTCGTTGAGCCTTTATTCACACTCCAAAATGCTATTATCAGAGTCTTGTCTATCAACAAGAAGCGCTATCCCTCCTCTCTCTTGCTCAGCCGTATGCCTGTGTTCACTCTAAACCAGCTATATATCAAGGCATCACTACTTTTTCACCACAAACACAGCGACTGGTTTGACGTGAGAGATTGCTCTTCCCGCCACTGCAATTTACGGACCACCACCGAGACAATGCTTGCCGCCCCTAGGTCCAGACTATTTTCTGCAGGACAATATTTTTTCTATCAACTTCGTCTATCGCTTCGCCATACTGACAGTGATATTAGGACGCCTTTAGCATTTAGCAGAAACCTATACAACAATATAGTTTTGTCATGGTTAGTATCTATGGGACCTGTAGCTTCGAATGTTTACTTGGAAAGCATCTACCGATTATAATAGTGTCGTGAGTCCCTCCCGGGAACACTCCACAGCAACTTTTAAGCTCTCACCAATATCCTTATGTCAAACTTACTTTCCGCTAATAAACATCTGAGTGGGGAGACAGGCAACAGAATCCAGGGGAAACAACCTGGAGCCCCACTACCAACTCCCAACAGGGAGTTGAAGGGAGAGGCCTCCGGGTCCTATATAACCCTGGATCCTGGAGCTTTAGCTTCATTCGACACTTCCTCTAACCAGCTCTCTCTTCTCTCTCTTACCTTATCCCTCTCAGATGATCGGTTGACTACAGCCGCCTGAGAATTTACCTCCTCTCCTCCTTGTCTAGATGATCGGTTGACTACAGCCGCCTAGACAAGGACCTCTCCTTACCTAGATGATCGGTTGACTACAGCCGCCTAGGTAAATTCACTCACCCACCTCCATCTCCTTCCAAAGTCGTAGATGATCGGTTGACTACAGCCGCCTGCGACTTTTCCTCCTTTCACGCCACCGTGATGAAAATTCTAAATTCATCACAGTGGTGAACCCGACGTTCATCCAACCTTCTATCCTCTTACCACCTCATGTGTCGCCCCAGTCTAGTTCGGTGTCCCCAATTTTAAATTCAAATTTAAACAGTCAGTGTAAATTCGCAATTCTTGGCCCAACCTCACCGCTCAACTCCAGCTCTCAACGCACCTCCGCTCCCGCCGATTGCGAATTTCAAATTCAAAACTACCTCATTTTTGAATTTTAGTTACAGCCATGGACCCGAACTCACCGACGCCGCCGCTCCTCCGGCCTTCCCTGCTGCAGCCGCCGACCGCTGCGACAACTGATGCAGCCGAAAACCCCTTCACCAGCCTCTCGCCACCCGGCTCCTCCGCTGCCGCCGCCGCTGCAGCCGCCGCACACGCCGCCGCCGACGTCACGACGGCCTCGGCGTCATTCCCGCTGTCGCTACCCCCCTTCTACACGCACGACCCCGCGCTGTGGTTCTTTCAAGTCGACGCTGCGTTTTCGGCCGCCAACATCCGCAGCCAGCGGACCCGTTACTCCCGCATTATATCGCTGCTCCCGTACGAGATCCTCCTACAGACGTCGGACATCTCTCCCGACGCCACGGCCGCATACGATGACCTCCGCACCCGCCTCGTCTCGCTGTACCAGCCGTCGAAGATCGCACGTGTCGCAGCGCTCTCCCAACCACAGCACCTAGGCGATCTGAAGCCCTCCCACCTCTACCGCCGTCTGCGTCATCAACTGCACGACGTGATGAGGGCCGACATCGCACGGACGTTTTGGCTGCGGGCCCTACCACACCCCATGCAAATGGCGCTCGCCAGCCACCTCGACGGCCCAGACGAACCACTTCTGCGTCTAGCCGATACGGTCCACGACCTCACCGCAGCCGCTGGCGTCACGGAGGTCGGCGCACCCCGCACCCCCACCCCGCAGCGGGACCGGACGCCGTCACGAGAGCGCCGCCGGCCCCCCTCCCTCCACCGGCAGTGCTCCCTCTCCACCGAGCGCCGGCCAACCCCCTCCATCGACCACCGACGCCAGCGCTCGCCCGAACGCCGCAACACGTCCCCCCCTCGGCAACGCAGAGGACGATCTCCAGCCGCAGCGGCCCCCTCCACCTCCGTGCGCCCCACCAAGACCGCCTACCTCCCAGCGGACCCCCCCCACCGATGTTTCTATCATGTTAACTTCGGTGGGGAGGCCCGCAAATGCCAGCCCCCCTGCTCCTTCACCTCCAAGCAGGGAAACGCGGCCGCCCGCCGGTAAACCCGGCGGGCCCCCCTCCTCTCCAACACGGGGGGGACCATGACCAACCCCTCCCCGCCCGCATTCACACCACCACCACAAAGCCTCGCTACCCCTCCTACGCCGCCGCCACGGCTGCCAACCTCCCGGCCGCGCCTGCCAGCGCCGCCAAAACCCTCACCCCACCGTCAACCGTTCCCCCACCTCGGAACGTCCCCTCCACGCCCGCCTCCAGGGCAGCCACCCTTCCGGCCGCCACGCACGCCGCCGCTACCGTTCCCCCACCACGGAACGGCCCCTCCACGCCCGCCTCCAGGGCAAAACCCCCTCCGGCCGCCACTCACGCCGCCGCTACCGTTCCCCCACCCCGGAACGACCCCTCCACGCCCGCCTCCAGGGCAGCCACCCTTCCGGCCGCCACTCACGCCGCCACTACCGTTCCCCCACCACGGAACGGCACCTCCACGCCCGCCTCCAGGGCAAAACCCCCTCCGGCCGCCACTCACGCCGCCGCTACCGTTCCCCCTCCCCGGAACGGAACCGCCCCGCCTGCTACCAAGAGGACCAGCCCCCCAGCCGACGCCACCGTTCCCCCTCTCCGGAACGGCAAGAAACCGCCCCGCGTCTCCTTCGCAGGGGACCAACCGCCGCCAACACATACGCCCACCGCCGCGGCCATTTTACCGCACTCCACCCCGGCTCACCAGCGCCTTTTCTTAAAATGCTCCAAGACGAATGTCCCTTTCCTCGTCGACACAGGGGCGGCGCTCTCCATTTTCCCGAACAATATTCTCCGGCGACAGGCGCGTTGTTACCGGCAACTCCTCTACGCCGCCAACGGTACCACCATCCCCTCGTACGGGACGTACCACTCATCCATCCACCTGAGCGGGCTCGCGTACGAGTGGGAATTTACCGTGGCGGACGTAGAGAAGGCAATCCTGGGGGCCGACTTCCTCGCTTATTTCGGCCTCCAGGTTGACGTCCGTAACGCGCGCCTGCTCGACCCCTCCACCCAGAAGCCAATCCCCGGATTCATCCACGCGGTCGATCGCCCCCCAACCCAATTTGAAACACTCCTCCTCCAATATAAACCCCAGCGCCGCCCCTCCGCACATATCACCCAAACACAACACTACATTGAGACCTCTGGACCCCCAATCTCAGCAAAAGCCCGCCGCCTCCACCCCCTCCAACTGTCCCAAGCCCGGCGGCATTTTGATAAACTGATAGCAGATGGTATTTGTCCGCCCCTCCAAATCCCCGTGGGCTTCGCCGTTACATATCGTACAGAAGCCCAACGGGGATATCCGCCCCTGCGGCGATTACCGCCGCCTGAACGCCAAGACCACTCCGGACCTCTACAACGTCCCCCACCTCCGAGACTTCTCCTCACACCTCCACAACACGACCATATTCTCAACCCTAGACATCTCCAGAGCCTTCCACCACATTCATATATACCCGCCCGACGTACCCAAAACCGCCATCATAACTCCTTTCGGCCTTTTTGAGTACATAAAAATGGGCTTCGGCCTCCGGAACGCTGCCCAGACGTGGCAGCGTTATATGGATAATATTCTGCGGGGACTACCATTCGTGTTTTGTTTCCTGGATGACGTATTGATCGCCTCCCGGGACCCACACGAACATCTAACACACCTCAAACAAGTCCTCGACATCTTCGCCGCCGAGGGCCTCACCATCAACTCTCAAAAATGCGTCCTCGCCCAGCCCTCTGTCCGCTGCCTCGGCCATCAAGTCTCGTCCGACGGGATCAAGCCTCTCCCGGACAAAGTACACGCTCTCACCGACTTCCCACAACCCCGCACTGTCTCAGAACTTCGCCGTTTCCTGGGTATGTTGAACTTTTATCGTAGACACATCAAACACGCAGCACAACACCAACAACCACTCATACACGCTATCCCACAACCGGCCAAAAAGAACGATAACCGCCCCATTTCCTGGACCCCCGCCCTCACAACCGCCTTTCAAAATTGCAAAAAGGACCTAGTAGACGCCGCTCTATTAGCCCATCCCGATCCCCATGCTCCCCTCTCCATCACGACCGATGCGTCTGACTGGGCCATCGGGGCAGTACTCCACCAACACACCGGCGCCACCCCCCAACCCCTCGGTTTCTTCTCAAAAACTCTGTCCCCAACTCAAAAAAATTACTCCACTTTTGACAGAGAACTCCTCGCCATCCACGAAGCCATCAAGCACTTCCGTGACTTCGTGGAGGGCAGGCAGTTCTCTGTCATCACTGATCATAAGCCCCTCACACATGCCCTCCTCCAAAATCGTAAATCCGCCTCCCCCCGTCGCCTCCGGCAACTCGAATTTATCGGACAGTTTACGTCCGATATTCGTTATTTGCCGGGGGCCGACAACTGCGTAGCAGACGCACTCTCCCGCCCCACCCCCACCCCCGCGCCGGTGGCGGAGTTACTGCCTTTCCCTTCCCCACAAACCCTAAAAACCCACCAAACACCAACTTCCGACCCCGCCCTCTCCAACCTCATCTCCGCCTCCAAATTGGAACAACTGCCTCCCCTCGACCTCTGGTGCGACGTAACGGCCGATTCACCGCGCCCTTACGTCCCACCGGAGCTGAGGCGGCAGTTGTTCCTCCACTATCACTCCCTCCATCATCCCGGCATCCGGGCGAGCCGGGACCTGATCAAGACGCGGTACTTCTGGCCCCACATGAACACAGATATCCGTACCTGGGTTCTGGGGTGCCAGAAGTGCCAGCAATTTAAGGTCTCGGCTCACCCCCATGTACCTCCTCAACCCATTCCCGACTCCCTCCCGTGGGAACACGTCCATCTAGATCTGGTCGGCCCTCTTCCCCCCTCCGAGGGGAAGAGGTACTGCCTCACCATGATCGACCGTGCGACCAATTGGGTTGAGTGTATCCCACTCGCCCACATTACCGCGGACGCCGTCGCCGCGGCCTTCCTCAATCAGTGGATCAGCCGCTATGGCTGTCCGCGGACACTCACGGTCGATCAGGGGAGGCAGTTTGAATCAGCCCACTTTGCCGACCTGCTCCGTTCCCTCGGGATTCAAAAAATCCGCACCACTCCTTATCACCCCCAATCCAACGGGAAAGTAGAGTGGTGGCACTCGGTCCTTAAGCAAGCCATCTCCACATCAGCCACATCCCCCTCATGGACCAAGACCCTCCCCTACGTATTACTCAGCCTTCGCACTTCCGCCCGTCCTTCAGACAACACAAGTCCCGCACAACACGCTTTTCGAGACCCTCTACGTTTACCAGCCGACATTTTCACTCCACACCCCACCCCGTCAATTAACAGGGAACCACTCCGCACAACAACACCACACAACGACACCACCTATCCCACACGTTTTTACACAGCCACTCACATGTACTTGAAGGAGCCCGGCATCCACAAAACATTTCAACCTCTCTACGCCGGGCCCTTCCCCGTCATCCGCTCCACACACACCACGGCTACCCTGTTAATTGACGGGAAGCCCCACACTGTACCCCTCGCCCGATGTAAGCCAGCCCCAGTCCTCCCCGACACTTCGCACCACACCACTCACCCGGCCACCCCCACACCACAAACGCCACACGTCGCCTCCATTTCACCCACCGGTACCCAACGTCGCCGCCTCTCTCCGCGACGTCCCGAGTACCGGCTCCCACCGGCTCTTCCCCTTCACCACCGCCCCGGCAGTGAAGGGGCCCCTCTATCAGTCTTCACTAACGTGAAGACTGTTAGAGGGAGTCGCCTCTCTCACCCCATCACCTCACCACCAATACACACTCACTACATTACACTGCACACTATCCACACCCAGGGAACGGCGGACTTCAACACCCCGTTCCAATCTGTCAACCCCACCCAAATTTGTACATACCAACCTTGTAAATACCAACCTTGTAAATACCAACCTTGTAAAAACCAACCTTGTACATACCAACCTTGTAAATATTAGTCTACTATCTCATCATCATCATTGTCATCATGTCAGCTCACCTACACCACTACTGTATTCATTGTCAATATCATTCACCTACACCACTCCTGTACTTATCCTACTTATATTTCATATCACTTATCCTACTTACTATACTTACTATACTATGTTACTCCTATGTTACTCCTACTTACCACTTACTACCTATGCTTACTCCTAGAATTAAGTCAAGACCTATCACGTTTCTGCCTTCAGCACACCGATTGTTTGCATCAGCCCTCAGCTTCTGTCACCTTGCGCCTTCAGCTCCACCTTTGTTTGCCGTTGCCCTCAGCCTCTGTCTCCTTGCGCCTTCAGCTCCCCTTTTGTTTGCCGCTGCCCTCAGCCCCTGTCACCTTGCGCCTTCAGCTTCTCAAACATTGGTTCGAACTGGGGGGACCTCTGTCGTGAGTCCCTCCCGGGAACACTCCACAGCAACTTTTAAGCTCTCACCAATATCCTTATGTCAAACTTACTTTCCGCTAATAAACATCTGAGTGGGGAGACAGGCAACAGAATCCAGGGGACACAACCTGGAGCCCCACTACCAACTCCCAACAGGGAGTTGGAGGGAGAGGCCTCCGGGTCCTATATAACCCTGGATCCTGGAGCTTTAGCTTCATTCGACACTTCCTCTAACCAGCTCTCTCTTCTCTCTCTTACCTTATCCCTCTCAGATGATCGGTTGACTACAGCCGCCTGAGAATTTACCTCCTCTCCTCCTTGTCTAGATGATCGGTTGACTACAGCCGCCTAGACAAGGACCTCTCCTTACCTAGATGATCGGTTGACTACAGCCGCCTAGGTAAATTCACTCACCCACCTCCATCTCCTTCCAAAGTCGTAGATGATCGGTTGACTACAGCCGCCTGCGACTTTTCCTCCTTTCACGCCACCGTGATGAAAATTCTAAATTCATCACAAATAGTTTTTTATATCTTATAGGTAGTAGGTAAGCGATATTTTACACAGAATTTTTCATTTTCATTATTCTGTTTCCCGGAAATACCAATAATTCAATAATGAACCTATGGAATCGAGTATGTAACCCTCCTTTAACCCCACCCCCGCCCATCTAAATTATATGGTTTACGTTTCAAGGTATGTAGAATCCGAAAATGCAATAAAAAAATTTCTGTCTGTCCGCCGTAAGCCGTACGCCGTACTGGCCACTTTTCTTAGTTACCATGAACAAGGGCACTGCGGTTGGTGTCAAAATTCTCAGGATGAAATCTAGTTGCGCGAAAAAAAAAATTATATAAATACATGCACATGCCCTATTGGTGTTTGCTGGCTAAAACTATGAAAGTTGCTGTTTTAACGATATTTTACTGCTTCCACAGCCTACTTAGAGTATAATGACGAATTTTAACAAAATCGTTGGAGTAGTTTAGGAGAAATGGCAAAGAAAAAAAAACCATGAAAATTGCTGTGTTGTGAGTTGAGTGGTTTTAGAGGCGAGGGATGTATCAAATAGGTATATCATTTTCCCTTCATGAGGAGTACCTAACCAGTATGAATTTTAGATAATTTGTTGACATACTGGGAATGAGCCTCTCAGAGTATAATGACGGAGATCGGAGGTATCGCATATTATTTTTGTACCCACCTAAAAAGTACCTGAATAATGTGAATTTGTGTGAATTTTCAAATAAAATGCAGGTATTGCGTTTGTTTGTTTTTACAAAAAGTGATCTTAAATTTGATTTAGACACGGTTTTATAATATTATATATTTATGATATATATAATATATATTTATGTATATATTTAATTTCTTAGTATTATTGAATGTTACTGAAAATGCCTAATGTTCTGTAAAATATCCCTTTGCTAGTAACGGGGGAATATTTTCAGTTAGTTCCATCAATTCAACTACAGCGTCAGTCATAAATTGACTCAATTCATATCATCTCAAGGTGGATAAATTCAAAAAATTCGACAAGAGGAAAGGTTGCGAATTTTTGCGAGGGGTTTGAATGGCAGAAGAAGGCTGAGTTGGAAACGGTCGAAACTCCCTCGGCACGGTGCTGTCGCCAGACGCTCATGGGTGTGGTCAGCAAATGCATGATTGTAGTAAAATACCTACCGAGATGATTCGACCTGAACGATATTTAGTGGACGTGGGTGGTTCAAATTTGAATCTCAAACCACCTTAATCGTGGAAACATTGGTCTGTAAGGGGGGAGATGGTACGCTGAGGTGGGTTGGTGGCATATTTCTGAAACTGTAATTGCCCGGCCGGCTCCAGTACTCGATTTAGGGCTTTCCTGGGGGGAGCGCGAGTGTAGGTATCGACCACAGAAGCAGTGATCCACGTAGAAGGGCCATCTATACAGTTGACTAATGAACCGTTGTGTAATAATTTGCAGCGTTTGTACCAAAACTTCGCCCGCCTTCGAAACTCCAATAGGTTATAATAATCGAATTATTATTCTGTGAATAATACACCTATGTATTCGCTCAGCTAAAAAATTTTATAACGCCTCAAATTTTTTTCTTTTCCGTTTCAAGGTGCGTAGATTCAGAGAATGCAATGTCCGTACACCGTACGTCGTATCATGCATACTGGCTTCATTTTCGGCCTAAAAAAGCTCGATATTTTGAAAATTCCGCAGGTGAGCCGGACGATGCGTTACTTGCAAGCATCCTGGACATAGGTGCGGGTAGCGGGAAAATGTTGAATGTTTTTAATTTTGTTGTGTGCTCCGTGATTCTCAGATCCATTGCATTGAATGAGTAAATGAATGTTTGCCCCTAGAATTGGATATGTCCATCCTTTAATTGTGAGTATGCTGCTGTGAACCTATCCTTACAAGTCTCACCTGAATTATATTAGCGAATTTTCGAAGAAAAGGAAGCTATTGTTCTCGGTCCAAAATTTTTAAAACTCCAATTTCCGAAAGATTTTTATACCAAAATCCGTTTCAGACCATCCTGAATTCACTGCCGAAAGACACCAAAAATTATATGTATATATATATATATATATATATATATATATATATATATATATATATATATATATATATGTATGTATGTATGTGTCATTCCAGACGATAACTCTCGAAAGAATTGAGATAAAAAGTTCAAATTTGCACGAAAAATCTGTCTTGGCAATCGACAGGCTAAGTTCGAAGATGGGCAGAATCGGGTCACTCTAAGGGGGAGTTTTAGGGGGGGAAAATTACCCATAAATTCCCAAAATGAAAAAGTCTGACAAGTGACACCTCATTTTAAAGGTTTTTGTACGCTGAACACGATGGTGAAATCAGAATTGCGATATCTCATTCCATTCTCAAACTGGAGCACTTTGAAGATGAAGGAACGTGGTTATTTCTTGAGATGTTCTTCCTGGTTCGTCTGCTCTAATCTGATAACGGAATGGGATATCGCAATTCTGACTTCACCATCGTGTTCAGCGTTGGAAAATCTACAAACCGAGGTGTTACTCGGCAAAAAATGGAACAAAAAATTTGTTACGTATCCAATACCTACTCTTCTGGTATTCAAAACATTTTTGATTTCCCCCTCCCCCTCCTTCCACCCCAAATTTTACTTTGCGTAAAACTACTCCTGTTTTAATTTTGTATGGTATCAAGTTGGGAAAACATTGGCCGAAAATAAATTTTCAGAAAATTTTAGGCGGAGGAGGAAGATGCCGAAAACTTCGAAAATTCGCTCTTATAGCCATGCTGCATGACTGTGGTTTTTGTATTCCTGCCGGCGTGCCTGGGCATCGCCCAGTGTATTATTGACCTTGTCATCCGAGTGTGGGTATCGTGATCTGAGCCATTTCCAGTGTCCCTGCTAACTAGATGGTCGTTGCTTAGCTGGTTTTTCAGGCTAGCATAACTGGTTAAACCATTAATTTATTAATGCGAAATTCTCATTTATTTTTGCTGTAAATTTATTGTCAAGTGAGAGTAAGTTTAGTGCCGTCTTATTTTGTTCTATATTTTATCCGTAACTCGTACTCCGTACCTAGTAATCATGTGATTTTTTACAATAATTGATTACTACTAGATTCAGAAAATGCAATGTAAGCCGTCCGCCGTATCATGCATAACGGCTTCATTTTCGATCTAAAAAAGTCGTTCATTCGCACACATGCTCCATTTGGACCATAGTTGTGTCCCGAAACTTTTCAGCCCGATCGGAATATACCCAGGCGTGTTAAGAGTGAATAATGGCTATAAAATAGGTATTTTTTGTGTTTCTTGAGTTTTAGTAACATGAACTTTTGAGGTATCGTTTTCCATGTTTTTTGGGACGAGAAGACCGAACATGAAGTCGATTGTGACCAAAGAGTGGAAAATTGACATTCTAACGAAGGTTCAGCTTCCAAAATTAATTTTTTTATTAGTCAAAAACCTCGGAAAACTGTCTGAAATGACCGTCAATTTGTATAATAACACAAGAAAAACGCTGCAAATCCCTGCACAATGGTTCATTATTTTGTACAGAATACCCTTCTGTTACAGATCACAGGTCTTCGTATAGATAACCCTTCTATATAACATAAATATGTACTAATCTACACATATTATGTAGATCGCGGCCTTCCGTAGGTTAGTACCTAACCCCGTACTCGTTACTAGCTATCTATCTAAACCGTTGTGTAAAAATTTACCTGTATAGGTTCCCCTTCTACGGAGATAGAATACTGAACCGTTGTGTAATAATTTGCCCATCAATAATACTTCAACGGTTGTTCAAGTTGCAAAAGTACCTATCAAAAAAATCCAGCCCCTTCTTGGTAGATGAGCCGTTGTGTAATAATTGACCGTTGTGTAATAATTTACCGTGGTGTAATAATTTACCGTTGTGTAATAATTTGCCGTTGTGTAATAATTTAACGTTGTGTAATAATTTGCCATTGTGTAATAATTTACCCATCAATAATACTTCAACGGTTGTTCAAGTTGCAAGAGTACCTATCAACAAAATCCAGCCCCATCTGCGTGATGAGCCGTTGTGTAATAATTTACAGTTGTGTAATAATTAGCCGTTGTGTAATAATTTGCCATTGTGTAATAATTTACCCATCAATAATACTTCAACGGTTGTTAAAGTTGCAAAAGTACCTATCAACAAAATCCAGCCCCATCTGGGTAGATGAGCCGTTGTGTAATAATTTACCGTTGTGTAATCATTTACTGTGGTGTAATAATTTACCGTTGTGTAATAATTTACCGTTGTGTAATAATTTGCCGGTGTGTAATAATTTGTCATTGTGCAATGATTTACCCATCAATAATACTTCAACGGTTGTTCAAGTAGCAAAAGTACCTATCAACAAAATCCAGCTCCTTCTGGGTAGATGAGCCGTTGGGTTATAATTTACCGTTGTGTAATAATTTACCGTGGTGTAATAATTTATCGTTGTGATATAATCTACCGTTGTATTATAATTTGACGGTGTGTAATAATTTGCCATTGTGTAATAATTTACCCATAAATAATACCTACTTCAACGTTTGTTCAAGTTTCACAGGTACCAACAAAATCCAATAGTCCATCACTTGTCAAATGAAATAATAACCCAGAACAAACAACTCGACTTCATACAGCCATCCTTGATTATAATCAGGCGCTCCGTAGTGATGATATCCCGGCCGGATTTATACCGTTTGATTCACGATCGTGTTGACGAAACTTTTTGGTCGTACGATGCTCCGGGTGGTCTCAAAAAATTGTTTAGCTCAAGACAAATTTAATAACGTAAAAAAAACCATAACCTTCTATCGGAAGTTTTCGAGCTACGGCGTTCTGAAAATTCCAACCCCTATTTTGAACCCCTTAGAGATGGCTGACAGTAACGTCGAGCTTCGAGGACCAACTAGACCCCGAACGGAACCTATAACCCGAATTTCATCAATTTTTTTTCATGGTAACTAAGAAAAGTGGCCCGTACGGCGTACGGCGGACAGACAGAAATATTATTATTGCAGTTTTGGATTCTACATACCTTGAAACGTAAACCATCAAATTTTGAGGGGAGGGTAAGAATTTTTTTTTTTCATGCTCGATTCCAATGGTTCATTATCGAAAATAATAAACCAGAAGTTTCAACAGGTGAATGAAGTCAATAAATGGCACTATCATTGATCGAAGATAACTTGAAAAAACAAGATCGTGATTTGTGTTTTTGGGGGGCCGAATTTGGTGGAAACAATCGCAAATAACTATTTAAATTATTGCAGATGAAAGAAACATTAAATGAACAGCTAAACTTTCTGCAGGTATGTCCAGTAGAATAATAAACCCATGTGACAAGGACTTTACAGCGTTTTTTGTTCGGCACTTTTGCTAATTGCATTGTATAGTATGTCCGCCTTAGCCATTGAACGTCCGCCCGTTCGTCTCAATCAATTCCCGTTGAATTTTACTCGCCTCTCGTAAAAGAGCGTAATTATTTTTCAGGAACGGCAGGGGAAAAAAAAAGTTTCATGATGTTCGTTAAAACCAGCTCGTGCAGTCCACCCTCTATAATTGCCTCATTAACGTGAGATATACGCCGCTAATGGGAGGTCATCGGGTGAAATTAGCCCCATATAGTTCTATGAGAGCCGAACTGAGGGTGGGGGCGAAATGAGGGAAGGAATTATGCCCCCCCCCCCCCCCCCTTCACTCCTGCTACTCCAACCCTAACTTTTTCTGCTGATAATCAGATTTCCGCGCATTTCAAGTCTAATGGCACAGTATTTTCGAGTGACTCGATTATTCCGCTACCTACTGGCTTAGTCACTACTAATCCTTTTGTCGAATCCTACTCGTTTTGGGATATTCGACCGTTTTGTAATCTCATGCAGTGAGAACACGGAAATTCAACGATGTGCATGATTATCTTGTTCAGCTTTGTTTTCACTTTCGAAATGAAATTTTTTTGTGCTCAAAAATCAAAATTTCCACTTGCATTTTGCGTTTCAGGGCCTCCTGAACAAATGTGGTTTCGTGTATGTCTGTCCGTCTGTCTGCCCGCATTTCCTTGCCACAACCATAACGTCCACAATTTGATCCGATTTCAATCAAATTTTCAGGAATTGTGTCGGTTTAGCGCTAGATGGTCCCCTATCAGTTTCATCATGATGGAATCAACGGCAGCTTCTGCGCAGGCGCTAACGAGATTCTCTTGTTACGGTCATAACTCCATCAATTTTGAACGGATTTTGGTCAGATTTTCAGGGATGATGCGGATAAGATCCCTTGAGGTCCCATACGACATTCATCATGATTGAATCAGCGGTGGCAGTGGCGTTGGCGAATGAAATGGCGGGCTCCGCACCCTGCTCAGCTGATGTGCTGAATTCTCTCCTGTTCTCCCTAGGAAGCTGAAGTTTGATAGGGACTCTTTGCGTTCTCAGTTCTATACGTGGACTAATATTACTTTTCTTAAAGCATGAGTACTAACTTCGAATTAGCTACCCTTATTATTAGATGACAGTTAAATAATTCCGTTGATTAATCTGAATCTTTATGTTAATTAATCCGTTCATTGATCTGAATCTTTATGTATGAAAATTTAATGGTGGCATACTGTGAAGGTCACGAGGATCCTTCTGTACCGTGTCCTTGGCAGTGTATTTCGCGTTCGGGTGGAGTCTGCCTGGACGTGGCACAGCTTCGTAGTCGTATTGGTATTGAAAGTTTCGTCCACATTGGTCGAAGAAGCCAGTGTAGTTGGCGGGTGAACGCGTTCGCACGTTGGCGCGTCCTGTGGATGATTGTCCGATCTTCTATTGTGGATGATTGCTTGTGAAGTACTCCATTGTACTGTAATACATCACAGTGAATTACGTCATGGTCGATTAGAATCGTAGCTATGAGCGTATGAACCATTTGTGTATGTGCAAAAGACAATTCTTATTTCTTGGCTTAATTATTATGTTTACAATAATAAACCTTCGGAATAGAGCCTGAAATACATTGCCAAGGACATGGCACAGATGCTTCCTCGTGGCCTTCACAGAATTTCACCATTAAATATTCATACATAAAGATTCAGATAAATTAACGGATTAATTAACAAAGATTCAGATTAATTATCAGAATTATTTAACTGTTATTTAATAATAAGGGAACTAATTCGAAGCTAGTACTCATGCTCTAAGATAATGTAATTAGTCCACGTATAGAACTGAGAGCGCTGAGTCCCTATCAAATTTCAACTACCTAGGGTGAACAGGAGAGAATTTAGCACATCAGATGAGCAGGGTGCGGAGCCCGTCATTTAATTCGCCAACGCAGAGGCCACTCCAGGTTTATAGTTCACGGTCTGGAACGCTCGACGTTTGGAATGTACGCGGAGCCACATGCCACTGCCGCCGCTGATTCAATCATGATGAATGTCGTAAGGGACCTCAAGGGACCTTACCCGCATCGTCCCTGAGAATCTGACCAAAATCCGTTGAAAATTGATGGAGTTATGACCGTAACAAGAAAATCTAGTTAGCGCCTGCGCAGAGGCTGCCGTTGATAGAGGACCATCTAGCGCTAAATCCACACAATTCCTAAAAATTTGATTGTCATCGGATCCAAATTGTGGAAATTATGGTTGTGGCAAGGAAATGCGGACATACAGACGGACAGACATACACGAAACCAAATTTGTTCAGGAGGCCCTGAAACGCAAAATGCAAGTGAAAATTTTGATTTTGGAGCACAAAAACATTTTTCATTTCGAAAGTGAAAACAAAGCTCCTGCTGCCTTGCAGACTCGGAAGCAATCTGCATTTTGACCCACCTCCAAATTTTATGGTTCGCATTTCAAGCTACGAAGAATCCAAAATTGGACTGCGAAAAAATTTCTGTCGGTCCGCCGTACGTCGTGTGCGCCAATTTTCTTCATTACCATTTACCACAATTAATGAATTTTGGTTTGTAGTTCCTACTTGGGGTTCATTTGGGGGTGAAAAATAGGGGTTGACATTTTCAGAATGCAATAACTCTCAATAGAAAGGACTAACTTTTTCTTTTTTTTTTAGTTTATTTATTTTTGTTTTCAATTTGATTTCGCTCTTCGGGATTTTAAGACCCCCCCGGTGTACGCCCACCCAGTCTTTCACAGTAAGGCCCGGAAATTTGCACCAGAAAAGCTTCGTCAACATGGCAGGAACGAAACGGTAGGTATATCGTATATTACATCCAGCCCAGAAATCATTGCTTGGGAACAGCTTATTATAATCACGCAAGGCTGTATGAAATTGAGTTGGTTGTTCCGTAAAATTATTTTATTTGAAGAAAATGAGGGTTATTTTGGATTTTAATGATAGGTGCTTTTGTAACTTAAACATAATATTAGGTGCACTGTGAATTACTACTGATGGGCATTACTGCTAATTTCAGAACACGGCAACAGGCTGTTGGTTGCTCAAGAATAACAGCTCTCAATAACGGTTGTAAATAACGTGTTGTTTCTATCAACAAACAACTCTGAAATGCGAACTCAACCAGTAACAATCTGTTGTTGACCTCTCGTTTTGGACGTTTTCGGTAAATGTTCGTTTTAATTGCTACGTGGTCTTACAACAACTGTGCAGTACGGGAAAACAACGAGGTCTCGTCAGAAAGGGGGGGGATAAAATGAGCGTAATTTGGCTTCGGTACCGAGTAGCGGGCCACTCGATCCGTCAGTCCGTTTGTGTTGGTTCTTCGTACAATAAATGAAGAGTTCACACACGCGCTTATGTCGGTTATTTCCCTGTAATATTCTTTATAATTCCATGGTTATATTGAACTGGAAAAAACTATGCAATACCAGAGTAACAGTTCTCTGATAAGAGTGTTTCGTCTGTTATGAGTGTTGAGGTTTGTCACGCTGCTGTGAAAGTAAGCTGTTATTTACGAATGTTATTCTACTTTCTCGACAACAGTTCGTTCGTTTTTTATCCACAACTTTTGTAGCAACATTGCTGTGCGTTTTCGTTCCCATTACTTACTATGAATAATTCATAGTAATGGGAACGAAATTGTTCTGTAATTATTACAGAACAATCGGATCATTGGTGCGACCAGAGCACATGCGCAATCGCGAATAAGAAGTACTCAATTTCACAAGAATCGATTGTCCGATTTTGCTGAAATTCGGCAGGTAGTTGGGGTGTAGCTTCTAGATGGTCCTCTATGAATTACATAACGATTGGCCGTAAGTTCGAAAACTGCGCGTGCGCAAATCCTCGGTGGGTAATTAGGTTGTAGCTTCTCGATGGTCCCCTACGAAATTCAAAAGCTCGGATCATCGGTATGACTACTGCGCGTGCGGAAACGGGAAATCTGAGGTACCTACTCAATTTCTCATGAACCTGTGGCCCGATTTGATGAAATTTTTGTGAATTTTTCATCAAACTACGCGCATTCATTTTCGTTCAAGTTTAAACAAAAAAGACACGTTAGGCTTTGGACACGGTTTAGGCAGACTAGCATACCACGAGCGGTTTTTCGTAAACGCTAAATGTATCTGCCTATTCCGGAATCCCTACTATATTATAAAAACGGATCTCTGTGAGTGAGTGAGTCTGTGTGTCTTTCTATGCACGGCCAAACGGCTCGACGGATATCGACCAAATTTGGCACGAATATCCGGTAGGCTCCCAAGTTGTGCAACGTCGCATTTTTAATTCCCTGACCATAGCGGAACTATGGTCGACCATGGTCAACTTCGTTAATTGAAATGGTAACCCCTATTTTTTATCGCGTATTCGTAATCTACGTGAAATTCTATCTACGATCGACCCTTCGGACTACCCCCGCGGTCGACCATAGCGCATCCATGGGCACCTCCATGGTCGAATCCCGAATTGCTCAACGGATATCGACCAAATTTGGCACGAATATCCAGTAGGCTCCCAAGTTGTGCAACGTCGCATTTTTAATTCCCTGACCATAGCGGAACTATGGTCGACCATGGTCAACTTCGTTAATTGAAATGGTAACCCCTATTTTTTATCGCGTATTCGTAATCTACGTGAAATTCTATCTACGATCGACCCTTCGGACTACCCCCGCGGTCGACCATAGCGCATCCATGGGCACCTCCATGGTCGAATCCCGAATTGCTCAACGGATATCGACCAAATTTGGCACGAATATCCAGTAGGCTCCCAAGTTGTGCAACGTCGCATTTTTAATTCCCTGACCATAGCGGAACTATGGTCGACCATGGTCAACTCCTGAATGGCTTGACGGATATCGACCAAATTTGGCACGAATATCCAGTAGGCTCCCAAGTTATGCAACGTCGCATTTTTAATTCCCTGACCATAGCGGAACTATGGTCGACCATGGTCAACTTCGTTAATTGAAATGGTAACCCCTATTTTTTATCGCGTATTCGTACCTAATCTACGTGAAATTCTATCTACGATCGACCCTTCGGACTACCCCCGCGGTCGACCATAGCGCATCCATGTGCCCCTCCATGGTCGAATCCCGAATTGCTCAACGGATATCGACCAAATTTGGCAGCAATATCCGGTAGCCTCCCAAGTTGAACGTAGGCGCATTTTTAATTCCCTGACCATAGCGGAAATATGGTCGACCATGGTCAATTCCTGAATGGCTTGACGAATTTTGATAAAATTGGGCACAAATACCCGGTAGGCTATGGGATTTTTCCGTCATTTGTTGGTTCCACGATAAGTACTGCGTACAGCGAATCTCGGATAGCGAGCGAAGCGAGCGGTGAGGCTAGTACACCCATATCGGAAAATACCGCTATATCGGAGGCAACAACTTTCTGATACCGTTTCAGATTGGCAGTATTATTAAGGACTAGCGTGGGCAGGTTAACACAGCTGAAAGTTTGTGTATTACATAAAACTCCCTAATAGTAGATTGATTCAGCTTACGTTGTTGCTAGGTACATGCTACAAGATAGGGGGGCTGTATTATTTTCTGTGTGTATTCCGAAACTCCCTAAGAATTAAGTTGGTATTTTAGCATAATTATAGCGGTTCACGTATAACACAAATGTAATACTTACTTATGTGAAGACAAATTTCTGATAGCACCTAAGAAAGAAGTCCAAAGTTAGTAGGAGGAACATGCGCTCAGTATTGACTACTTTCAGATGTTTATCCAATTTCTGGTTCAAACCAAAATAACCAGCTCACGCTCATGTTGATGGTGAAATATGTGTTCTAAATACTACATATCTGTAGAATAATATCGGGTCATGATAATTCTACAACCAAGTATGTCGTAAATTCACTGCCGTCAGGGAGCGATGTGAATTCCCGATAATGTAGACTTGCATTCCACGGAAGTGAACGAAAAAACTGCCCGGCGATATCCATCGACGCGTTTTTCTCCCCCCGTTCCATCGATGGGGATAATACGGCGGGAAAACGAGGCGAAAAAGCCGGGGAGAAAAGTGAGCGAGAAAAACGGAATATATAATGATAAAGGGAATAGCTTCCGGTTCCTACACCAGGAAGAAGGTAAAGGGAATAAGGCCTAGTACAAGACGTTTTATTTGGCCTAGTCTGGTTGGTTGCCGGTCGGTATTGATCCTCCAGATTACCCCAGCCGCCTCCCTCTTCAACTGGGATGTGACCTGCTCCGTCCCTTCCCTTATATAACTATGTTACTCCTTAGTTCCAGCGGAATATCCCCTTATGCCCTGTAATACCGGTCCGGGCCTCCCACAGGGTCATACCCTCCGCCCTGGCCCCTCAATCTCGATGTGGTGAGTCTGTCTGGAGCACCCGTTTTTTACGTCCGCCAACCTTCTTGGGAGAGTTTTGAGTAAGGTATTTTTTCTTTTCTAAGAGCATTTTATACCTCCTGTTTTGTTTGTAATGGGAAAAAAGAACAACAGCAGCAGCGCGGCAAAGAAATTGCTTCAAAAGTCCCCAGACCACTGAACCGAACGCGGCTCCCCGTCGATTCCGATATTCCTTTTGAAGTTATAACTATCTTATGAATACCGCAAACTCGAGGCTGGTTTCACAATATCATTTCTACAGTACTTTTCTCGTAGCCTTCCTCTTGGAACAGGTCGTGGAAACATTGTTCTGCGTCAGAAAACTGTCGTTAATGACGACACCATGTTGTTCTGTTGAAGATTTGCCGTGATATGTGAAAGAAATTCTGCACATTGCAAATAAAACATAACGGACGTGAATTCCTTTCATGTGGTTATTGATGAGAAAAAGAAAAACACCGCACATTATTTTACTCAACGCTTTATTTTTACCTATACAGATACAGCATAGATCACTGTTTTCTGTGGTAGATACCCTCGTGCTTCCCCCAGGAAAGCCCTAAATCGAGTACTGGAGTTGGCCGGGGAATGTCAGTTTCATAAATATGCGGTGAGTCCGAAAATCCTGTCACTGAGTTTTGCTATTATTCATGAAGCATAACGTTTGTTCAAGTTTAAAACGCTGCAAATTATTACACAGCGGTTTATTATTTACATGAATAGATGCTAAATTTGCGTGGATTTTTTTTGTGGTCAATACCTACCATCGTGCCCCCCCCCCCCCCCCCTCAGGAATGCGCTACATCGAGTACTGGAGCCGGCCCGGGTATTACCGTTTCATGAAGATGCGCGGTGTTCAATAATTCAATAATTAACTATTTATTTATTTATTTTACTTTTACGGGAACAAGCCCAATTGAACAGGAACATAATACAAATCATCAGGCAGCGAAACAATTCGCATCATACAAAGATACAAACAATAAAGAAACCTCATAAGGAAGTGAAAATAAGGAAAACAGGGGAAAAAACGAAATTCACTAAGTGATGCACAGAAAGGTAGGAATTAACAGAAACTTGTCTTTGAATTCTTAAGATGGGACTTCAGTGAGCCAAGTGAGTCGTTGAAGAAGTCGAATTCACAGTGGGTAGTGTTGAAGAGGTTCGCGGAACGAGGGAGTCTGTGGAGAGGACGGTTGGCAAAATAATTCGATGGTGCGAAGGGTATGTGGAAGAGGGGGGAAGAGCGCGCGGACAGCCGTGGCACCTGAAGACCAATCTTCGACAGCAATGCGGGGCAATCCTTATTATGTAGAAATACGATGTCAGCATGGCTCCGGCGAGTCTCCAGTGGCAGCATATGGCATGAGTCCAACAGCAGATCGAACTGCCTTTCTGAAGTGGGAACACCGAGCTTGTATCCCACGTACCGAAGAAACTAATTTTGCACCCTCTCCAGAGTATACATATGAATCACATAGCTTGGGGACCAAATCTGGCAGGCATATTCAAGTGTCGGACGTACTAACGCTTTATACAGCAAGACGATAGCTTCCACACTTGTAAATTCTCGGGTGTTCCGTTTCAAAAACCCCAAAGCCCTCATCGCTCTACCCGCAACACCCTCATTGTGCCTCGAGAACGTCATTCGTTCATCAAGCAGCACCCCCAAATCAACCATGTCGGGACGTCTAGTTTGCTGATCACCACATAAGATGTACTCAAACATGATAGGTTGCTGTTCATTCAACTATTGGTTGCTATTCATGAAGAAGAATTTTTTTTTTCAGGTTGCCAAACTACATATCAACAAAATCCAAAAGTGCCACCAATTTTCCAATGAAATAATACCACAGAACAACCAACTCGTTATCAGACAGCCATGCGTGATTATAATCAGATGCAAAATATTAACAGGAGATCCTTAGCGATGATATCTCGTTGAAGTGGGTCCCGACTAGCTAGGCTGATGCTGAGGTGGGTCCCGTAGGCCACGGCGAGTACATTGAAGTGGGTCCCATTTTTCAGCAGTCAATTAGCGTTGCCCAGGAGACCCCACGAGGAGGGTTGACTGCGCTGTCTCCCATTGATGTGCATGCATAAGTATCTCGTCACTAGTTGGGTGACCTCGTCATTTTGTCGTCGTCTCTTGTCATGTTAGGTAGAAGGTTGAAATTTCCCGGATACTTCCTTTGCAAACTGAAGACGTGTCATTTCGCCAGAAGTGTACTTCACCATCATTTCTCTAAAAAATGTATAGAATACCCTTCTGTTACAGATCACAGCTCTATGTATAGATAACCCGTCTATATAATATGATATGTACTATTCTACACATATTATGTAGATCGCAGACCCTCCGTAGGTTAGTACCTAACCCCGTACTCGTTACTAGGTACCTACCTAAATCACGAGTTAAATGTTGCTAAAATAATTCTGCCGATGACAAACAGTACCTAACAAAAAGAAACACACATAATGAAGTTCTGAAAAGAAATTGTTGATGAGGAGTGAAAAAAGTTGCAAAAGTACCTACCAACAAACTCCAGCCCCTTCTACGTAGATGGTATAATGAACCGTTGTGTAATAATTTACCGTTGAGTAATGATTTACCGTAGTAATAATTTACCCATCAATAATACTTCAACGTTTGTTCAAGTTTCACTACCTACCAACAAACTCCAAAAGAGCCATCATTTTTCAAATTAAATAATATCACAGAACAACCAACTCGACTTCATACTCCGCCAATATAATCAGGTGATCCCTACCAATGATTGGCCGTATTCACAAATTCCTATTGTGGGCGCGTCTCTGGTTACGAGATTTGGTTTGAATTGTATACAATTTCATTCACACTGGAGTCGAAAATGCCTGTCGGTGCAAACTTCGTGGCCTTACTGTGAACGAACGGCTGGACGTACGATGCTCCGGATGGTCTTAAAAAACTCGCAAGTTCAAGAACTATTTAAAACCGTAAAAATATTTACGTAAAAAAATGGTATAGGCGTTTTGAAAATTTCAACCCCTATTTTGAACCCCTTAGAGATGACTCACAGTAACGTCGAGCTTCGAGGACCAACTAGACGCCGAACGGAACCTATAACCCGAATTTCATCAATTTTTTTTCATGGTAACTAAGAAAAGTGGCCCGTACGGCGTACGGCGTACGGCGTACGGCGGACAGACAGAAATATTTTTATTGCAGTTTTGGATTCTACATACCTTGAAACGTAAACCATCAAATTTTGAGGGGGGGTAAGAATTTTTTTTTTCATGCTCGATTCCAATGGTTCATTATTGAAAATAATAAACCAAAACTATCCTCCTCGCATCTAATTTTGGCTCGTTCCGGGCCGGTGCTTCTAATTTTAATATAATTTTCACCCTGTAGGTATTTCCAGTAGAGTTTGAGCGAATATGAAGATATTTGGGCGAGCGGAGTTGAACGAAGCATTTAGTTTGGAGTGAAAACTTTCGCAGCTGTGAAGAATAAAAAGCTGCGTAAAGTACGGTGGACAGCTCTTAAACGTACCGTCTACGTATGTTTTTCGTAAGTAAGTTGCACAAAACGCGGCAGTTACTCGCAGTGGTGAAGCCTATGATGGACAGTTCGACATCGCACACAAAGAGGAACCAGTATTTCACCAGTATTTGTTCTCAGATCTTTCACAGCATCTATTGTCTCCTTTGCGCTTTTCGGAAGTTTCAGAGACAAACGGGCACGCCTAATATTCTGTTTCACCAAAACTACGTCAGCCGTCGTCAGGATACTGTCATCGCCACCTCTTAGTTCAGAACGCAGTATTTTGGCCGGGCATATCGAAATGTCCTCAACAGCTTTGCGCTTGAGAGAGTTGCTTATTCTTTCTCTGTTCAGCAGTTTTTGATCCCATTTCTCATGGTTGTGCGCATTTCCTCGCTCTACAACCTCATTACTAGAAGATAATTTAATGAATGCCTTACAAGTACTTTTCGCGCACGTCCATCGCTGGGCCCCGTCTTTCAAACACTTGTGAAACCGATATTTGAAACCGTGCAACACCATCATTGTTTTCGATTTTTGACTTAACATAGTCCCCATGACGCAGCAACGCACATTTGCAATGATAAAGGCTAACTGACAGCTGAAGATGAGCAGAGACCCGGACATATCGTGATATCACTTTCACCTTGGGACCCACCTCAACAATGGGGTATCAACGCACGGGACCCACATCAACGACCTTCGCTTGTTTACTTTAACATTGGGACCCAGCTGAATAACCAGCCTTTGTGACAGTGTGGCTGTTCTGGAGTTATTTTTTCTTCCGGTGGAGACGGGTTCGCTTGGTGGAAGCCTAATCGCTATCCCTTCTGAACTGGTGATAATCTCGCTGGTCTAGGAGGGGGACTCTCGAGGGTCCACCACCACTGTCATACTTTGTCACACATTCACGATCATGTTGACGAAGCTTTTCGGTGCAAACGAACGGCTGGACGTACAGTGCTCCGGGTGGTTTCGAAAAATTCTCAAGTTCGACATCAATAATTTTAAAGGTAAAAAACCCATACCCTTCTATTGAAATTTTTCGAGCTACGGCTCGGCGTTCTGGATATTTCAACCCCTGTCATTCACCCCTGATTGCAACTCCGAGCTTTGCGGACTAACTAGAGTCCAAATAGTACCTACAAACCAAATTTCATTAATTTTCGTTCCTGGTAACTAAGAAAGGTACGGCGGACGGACAGACTTCCATTTCCATTCCATTTTCGAATTCTCCGTACCTTGAAACCGAAACTAGGTATTACATTTTGAGGGGAGGTGGGTACAGTCATGATTTTATTTATCAGGTGGATGGGGTATCTTGGTAATACTCGTATTTAAAATCGGGAATTATTGTAAGGCACTAGATAGCTATGTAATATTTTAGTTTGCACAACCTATGGTAATGTGTTATTTTGCTCCGCAAAAACGCAAATATAATTGCATTTATTCTGAAAAGGTTATGGGCTTTCAAGGCAGTCAGAATTTCTCCCTGTCGAAATTACCTACATCTGCAGTATTTAATCATTGAGCTGAGAGGAGAAAAAACTCCAGCCGTGATTAGGTTCTTTCCCCTAAAACAAATTATGCCCATTTATAGTAGACAAGTGAGATTTCCGTAAATTATCACCTTCAGCCCTGGTGTTGACAAAGCTGACGAGGAAACCCTTTTAGAAGTGCCTAACCAATCTCCGCGGCCGCCTTGGAAAAACGTACCTGCGTTCCTCACGGGAAGAAATACTGGTTTTCACGCTGTCTGCTGACAGTTATTTCCTACAGCGACCCTTGCACATTGCTCTTGTCACCTGGAGTCTCGTGAGAACCGACTCTTCAACCTCAGATAGGCAACTCCCGTGAGCCACTGCCAATTTATGTACATTCCAGGCGGAATTATAAACGGAGCTGGTCATAATACGCTATGCTGCTGTGCGCAGTTTGGGAGAAAGACCCTGGACTTTCTGGGGATGTGCCCGGTCCTGTCGGTCTTTTTGGCACGGAAACGAGGATTTTTACCTCACGAGTTCACTGTAAAAATGTTTTGAATCATACCGTTAGAAAGCTGAGCTTCTGGGCCAAGTTTTAGGGTTACAGTGAGAAGAAATAATCCGAATCACTAAGACCCACAAACGTTTGAGAAAAATGAAAATCTCCAAAATTTTACAAAGTTTGATTATTAAGTTTATTTTTGACCCATTGAGTTCTCTTGAAAAAACAGATTTGGCATCAGAGAGATAGGAAATTTAATGGTCTGTCCGACTGTATAATCATATTTGGCTTCAGTCCTTAAATTAAGCGAGTTATGGCCATTTTAGTTAGGCACTTAAGGTCGAAGACACGTAAAATTCGGATTTTAATCGGCAAAAAAAAGTTATTGGACACTTCTTAACAGAAATTAGTTGTAGAATCCACCCCTGGCCGGTGGTATGACCTTAATCCTGACACCCTGTATATGGGTCATTCTCATTTGGAATGTACATTTCGTGTCCTCACTCTTCTACAAATCCCACATTCAGGCTTATCCCGGTTTCCTGATTTTTTTCCTTATCTACCAATCCTATTTGACACAAAACACTAAAAAAAACATCAATCGTACGTCTATTCTGGGATTTATTGCCCTTAGAATGAACAAAAGTGTGGTAAAACCTCATGTGTGTTACCGTCCACAGTGACCAGGCGTCCTGTTCTTCAATCGCGTAGCAACAGCATGAATTTAATAGGAGGTTTCTAGCTCATCCTACTCGTAGAGTTGGACATTGGGTTTCAGATTTTTGAAGGCTCGGTCTTGGAAGACATTCTCTATTATTGTGGCGTCATTACAAAGGCGTGTCCATAGGTTTTCAGGATAACTTACCCTCATGTGTGTTACCGTTGTTTTGTTGGAAACAATGAAGCCATTTTTGGCGTTAAGCTCTTCCTTATCACTGAAGGAGGTCCACAATCAGTGTTCGTTGTAATCCTGCAGTCGAAGCTGGGTGGGGGGATTTTACAAACAGTTTCTCCAAAAACCATGACGCGTATTTTTATTCTTCCTCATGTATGTTACCTAAGATGTAACCTTAACAATCAATACTTCAGTTTTTCACTTATTTCCCTCCAATCATAGTGGTATGCATGTTTCATTTGACGTGTGAGTAGGCCTCCTAGCTCGTTTAGGTTAGCTACAAAGTCGTTTTGAAGTAAGATTCTCATGTGTGTTACCGCTCATGTGTGTTACCAATGGTGAAGTAACACACATGAGCTCCTGGTAACACACATGAGGTCCTCACTGACAATATTTTGGAACGTCTGATTTACTTCGAATTTCACATTAGTGGGTCATTGTTTTGGTTAATTTTGAGTTATGTTTGGAACTCGCAATGCCCACTGAACGAGAGAAATCAGAGTAATGTTTTATAGACAGGTAGCGGACGATCAAACAATCAAACACTGTTCACAATAATGACTGATGGCCTGTTGAGTATTCACAGATATTAGAGATACTTCCTAACCCAGCGATGATTCTGAAGGGCCACCGAGTTTTTTACAAATTTCCTAAGAACATTGAAGTCAAAGAACAATAAGACTGATAGGTGCCTTATTAAGATTTATTTACTCTATTTTCAATTTTAGAAAAGGTACCAAATTTTACATTTATTCTAAGTAAAAAACGCTGCAAATCCCTGCACAACGGTTTATTATTTTGTATAGAATACCCTTCTGTTACAGATCACAGCTCTCTGTATAGATAACCCGTCTATATTATATAATATGTACTAGTTATATACATATTATGTGGATCGCAGACCCTCCGTAGGTTAGTACCTAACCCCGTACTCGTTACTAGGTACCTACCTAAATCACGAGTTAAATGTTGCTAAAATAATACAGCCGATGACAAACAGTAACTAAAAAGGCAAAAAGAAACGCAAATAATGAAGTTTTGAAGGAAAATTGTTGATGTGGAGTGAAATAGATGCCCCTTCTGCGTAGATCACTTTTTTCTGTGGTCAATACCTACCTTCGTGGTAAAGTATAATGCACTGTTGTGCAATAACTTGCCCATTAATAAGACGTCAACGGTTGTTCAAGTTGCAGAAGTACCGATCAACAAAATCCAGCCCCTTCTTGGTAGATGAACCGTTGTGTAATAATTTACCGTTGTGAAATAATTTACCGTTGTGTAATAATTTACCCATCAACAATACTTCAACGTTTGTTCAAGTTTCACAAGTACCTACCTTCAAAATCCAATAGTCCATCACTTATCAAATTAAATAATATCGCAGAACAACCAACTCGAGTTCATACAGCCATCCTTGATTATAATCATGTGATCCCTAGTGATGATATCCCGGCCGGATTTATACCGTTTGATTCACGATTGTGTTGACGAAGCTTTTTGGTGCACACGAACGGCTGGACGTACAGTGCTCCGGGTGGTCTCAAAAAATTGTTTAGCTCAAGACAAATTTAATATCGTAAAAAAAACCATACCCTTCTATCGAAAGTTTTCGAGCTACGGCGTTCTGTAAATTTCAATTCCTATTTTGAACCCCTTAGAGGACCAACTAGACCCCGAACGGAACCTATAACCCGAATTTCATGAAATTTTGAGGGGGGGGGGGGGGTTTAGAATTTTTTTTTCATGCTCAATTCCAATGGTTTATTATTGAAAATAATAAACCAAAAGCAATATTTGAGTCAACATTTAATTCTACGTCAAGTTGCGGGTTAATTTTTTTTCTATATTTCGACAAAATGGACAGTTCTGTAATTCTTTTTCTTGAGTTTGAAATAATTATGTTTAATTTTGAATAGCAGTATTATTTACAAAGTTAAATACAAATTCGTTTGCTAGTCGTTTATGTAAATGTTTTTTGTCTGTAACGTTGTTTCCCTTTGAGCGTTTATCTCAGGACACTGTAGCTCATGCTTGTTACCATGTGTGTTACTGTGTCCATTCCATAAAAATTGATATGGAGGATCAGCTATTAAAGTTTTGGTACTACCTCACCTTGATAATAGTAAAGGTAATGGCTATTGAACAGTAGTGAAAGGTTTTTTAGAGTTCATATGGTGTAGTTGAATGTAACCATGAACTGAATGACCAACACAACTCTTAGTGGGTAACACACATGAGATTTATGGTACAAAACATAGATTTTACGGGTTCTTTACCAGTGAGCTCGAGTTAAATGACTTAAAAGTAGTTCCGCATAGCCCGTTGAAAATAATTTTGACCAACTCGACAGTTTGGGAGGCTTAAAATAATTGTTCAATGATGGTAACACACATGAGGTTTAGGCCACGTTATTTTGCAAACACTAAAGATTTACAGGAATACCACTGAATGAACTCGCAAATTTCAAATTGTGCAGTGCTCTTGAGAGTTGAGTGGAGCCAGAAAAAATTACGACAGGCTTGAAATGTGAGTTTGGAAATTTGGTAAATGGACGATGCCGGGAGGGCCAAATGTACATTCTAAACGAGAATGACCCATATATAACGTGGTATTATATAAAATCCTGAATTCATCCCTAGATTTTAACAAATAATGTAGGTATATGTGTATATTTATGTATACATTATATAAATACATAATGTACATATAATTTTTTTTTGTTAAAATCTAGGGATGAATTCAAGATGCTCTGAAATGGATTCGTCCATAAATGACTTTCAAAAATTCATGTTCTGAAAATTTTGAACCCATTCCAATAGCGTAATTTTCTGCTAAAATTCGCTTTAAAAAAAATTGGAATCGAGCATGCAAAAAGCATTCTCAACGCCCTCTCTCCGCCCTCAGAATTTGCTGTTTTAGGTATACGTTTCAATAGGTACGTAAATTTCCATTTTTTCCCCCCAGTTCATTTTTTAGTCAGAATGATTTGAGTTGTCTGCTCCTCGTCACATACAATAATACCCGCAACAATCTCTGCCTCCCTCGTCCCCGACTTGCAGCTACTGCTAATACCAACCCATACCAGGCTGGCTGCCGGCTATTTAATCACCTCCCCCAAAATCATCCTTGAACTTGTATAAGTTACGAATAAAACGCGGGATGATACATTATGAACTCTATGACGCGAGTGACTTTCAAATATAGAATCGAGTTTGTTTAGCCAGCTGTGGTATCCATGTCAACATATTTATTTTATTTATTTTTTTTAATCGTTATAAAACTGTACCAAGTTTGCTTAGGCAGCTGTGATATTTATGTTGAGTGTACTTTATTTATCATTATTATCGCTATTCATTGTTTTGGTTTATTATTTTCAATAATGAACCTTTGGAAAGCATGAAAAAAAATTGTTTAACCCCCTCAAAATTTGTTGGTTTACGTTTCAAGGTATGTGGGATCCGAAAATGCAATTAAAAAAATTCTGTCCGTTCGCCGTGCGCCGTGCGCCGTACTGAGCACTTTTCTTAGTTACCATGAACCAAATTGACGAAATTCGTTGTATACCTAGGTCCCATTCGGGGTCTAGTTGGTCCTCGAAGCTCGGGGTTAATGTCAGTCATCCCTAAGGGGTGAAAACTAAGGGTTGATGTCTCCAGGACACCGTTTTCTCGAATTTTTTTATGTTTTTAAATAGTTCTCGAACTTGGGAGTTTTTTAAGACCACCCGGAGCATTGCACGTCCAGCCGTTCGTTCACAGTAATGCCGAGAAGTTTGCACCGACAGGCATTTTCGACAGCAGGGTGAATGAAATTGTATACATTCAGCCCACATATCATCACTAAGGACGCGCTAGCAATCGGGAATTGGCCCGAGATAAAATCATTGCTAGGGATCACCTGATTATAATCACGGAGTATGAAGTCCAGTTGGTTGTTCTGTGATATTATTTCATTTTAAAAGTGATGGCTCTTTTGGAGTTTGTTGATAGGTAGTGAAACTTGAACAAACGTTGAAGTATTATTGATGGGTAAATTATCACAAAATGGTAAACGAACTATTACACAATGGTTCATTATACCATCTACGTAGAAGGGGCTGGAGTTTGTTGGTAGGTACTTTTGCAACTTTTTTCACTCCACATCAACAATTTCCCTTCAGAACTTCATTATTTGCGTTTCTTTTTGCCATTTTAGTTACTGTTTGTCATCGGCAGAATTATTTTAGCAACATTTAACTCGTGATTTAGGTAGGTACCTAGTAACGAGTACGGGGTTAGGTACTAACCTACGGAGGGTCTGCAATCTACGCAATATGTACCTATAGAATAGTAACATGTTATATTATATAGACGGGTTATCTATACAGAGAGCTGTGATCTGTAACAGAAGGGTATTCTGTACAAAATAATAAACCGTTGTGCAGGGATTTGCAGCGTTTTTGTATTCAATTTGACGTTTGTATTTCCTGTAAAGGCCTTTTACAAATAAAAAGCACTTATTATTATTATTATCAGTGGCGCTCATTAAGGCCTTGTCGTTTCAAAACTAATTCTCAGTTTACGAAAGGAAATCTGTTTGGAAGGGGACTAATTATTATTATGGACTAGCAGTAAGAAATGTAAGTGAAGAAGATGGTTGTACATTTGAGTATGTGGCTATTTCCCTTGTCACGCTCGAGAGGGTACGTTCAAGGTAGAACGATTTCAAAAACACATCTCGAGTTGTTCGATACAACATGAAGCCACCGCAACCCGTCATCCCCAGTCGTGCCAAGGCCCAGGGATGCGAGCCTCGCGTTTATCCCGAGTTGTCGAGGTAACTCGCGCTGTAGTGGGCGCTGCCTGGAGCACTGAGCACAACAAGTGGGACGTGCTCAAGTGTGGAACATCCACCCGGTGTTTATAATCTGCTTCGTCGAGAGGACTTGTTTTGAAAAGCAAGAAGACTTCGGTAAAGTGGCGCCCCGTGTCGTCCGTCTTCTCGCAAGTTGGTATCATCGAATTATCATTACTTTGTTATACTGTCACCTCCGTCCTCATCTGATGAAGAGATCGACTAAATGTTCTAAAAATTGAACAGTTTTTCGCTCACCAAAAATTTTCTATAACACTCCCTCAAAATTTTTTCTTTTACGTTTCAAGGGGCGTATATTCACAAAATACAATGTCCGGTACACAGAGGTCAGTGGTGTGTCTCGTAATAATAATTATGCTGGCATATTTCTCAGTACGTTCTGAATTGATCGCTATTACTCTTAACACTTCGGTAGGGACACATATGCATTTTAGGCATGCTTGATTCACATTATAGCCGCTAGGGGTGGTCCTACTGGAACGTGCGCTCTCTCCTCCTAGGACATTGTCAGGGGGCTACCTGGTGTGGTGGAGGAACCACCTCAGATCCACGTTCCCGCTCCATTCGGCCTAAGTTTCAGTTTATCAGAACATACCCTGCCTTTTTAGCATACATCCCGCTGTGTGTTCATGGATTTCCTGCTTTTTAGGCATATTTCCCTCTAAGTGTAGTGCGAAATGCATGCTTTTTAGGCATACATCCCTTTCAAGGGGGTCCAAATGCTGAAATTGCATATGTCCCTCTAAGAGTGAGTACATTTTTATTGCCTAAAAAGCGGATGTCCTATTGAGTGAAATTATTCAATTATCGAATTTTCAAAGAAAATACCTACCTATGCTATTTGTCTCATTATCTGTCTCAGTCATTATCTGAACTGGAAAATCACTTAGCATGCCTAACGTTTTAGGTATGGGTTCCTCATTTTGAATTCACATGCTTGAAAGGCATACATCCCTCTAAAAGTACGTAGCGAAATTACGAGGACTAAAAGGCAGATGTCCCTTGGAGTGTAGGTTTAGTGCATGCCTAATAGGCAGGTATGCCTCCGAACGAAAATTTAAATCATGTCCCTGCCGAAGTGTTAACAAAACTGCGCATTCCAGAACGTAAATTGAAGGAAGAGTGAGAATACTCTTGACTCTTATTTTCGGTCTTTTTTCAGTGTTTTTTTTTTCTATCTTTTTTATCTTTATTTTCTTTATTTCTTTCTTCCTTCATTTTCTTTCTTGTCTTTATTTTCTTTCGTTTCTTTCTTTCTTTTCTTTATTTCCTTCTTTTCTTTATTTTCTTTCTCCTCTTTCTTTTCTTAATGTTCTTTATTTTCGGTCTATATGATTCATTCTTCCAGGCTCCATTTGGGCGCTAGTTTACAGCCCGATCGGAATACACTGAAGGGTGTTATGGGTGAAAAATGGGAGTAAAATTGGGTTTTTTGATGTTATAGTAACATGAGCTTGTGAGGTGTCGTTTTCCTTGTTTTTTGGTTTATTATTCTGTGAATTATACACCTATGTATTCGCTCAGCAAAAAATTTGTATTACACCCCCACAAATAAAATTTCCTTTTCCGTTTCAAGGCGCGTACATATTCACAAAATGCAATGTCCTTCCGCCGTCCACCATCCGCCGCCCGCCGTCATGCATACCGGCTTCATTTTCGGTCCAAAAACATGGGCCCTAGTTGTGTCCTGAAACTGTACAGACCCATCGGAATAAACCCAACGGTGTTATGAGTGAAAAATGGGTATAAAAGTAGGTATTTTTGATGTTATTTGTGTTTTAGTAACATGAGCTTTTGAGGTATCCTTTTCCATGCTTTTATGACGAAACGACCGAATATGGAGTTGACTTTGACCAATGAGTGGCAAATTGAGGTTCTAACGAAGTTTCAGCCTTAAATTTACGTTAAATTTTGTTCTAAAATCATCGTTCTTCCGCACGGAGTTTGGGTCCCAATTTGGAACACATTTGGGTCCTAGTTGTGCTCCAAAGCTCGGCAGCCCGGTCGGAATACACCCAGGGGCGTTATCGGAGAAAAATGTGTGTGAAAATAGGGGTTTTCGAGGGATTTTTTGAGGTTTTAGTGAACACGAGCTTGTGACATTTCGTTTTCCATGTTTTTTAGGGTGGAAAGACCGAATATTAAGTTGATTTTTACCAAAGATTGAAGAATTGAGGTTGTAACAAAGGTTGAGCTCCCGAAATTCATTTTTTATGAGTCAAAAATCTGGGAAATTGTCAGAAATCACCATAAATTTGCATGTATAGTAACACCAGAACTAGTATTAGCAGGTGAATCCAGACAATTAAATGGCACTATCAATGTTCGAAGATAATCTATTGGGAAAAAAAGGAGCCTATTTCGTGTTTTTGGGGGCCAAAACTGGTGGAAACCATCAGAAATAGCTATTTCAATTACTGCGCATGAAAGAAACAATAAATGAACAGCAATATTTTTGTAGATTTGTCCCAAGTGACAAGGACTTTGCAGCGTTTTTGCGTTCGCCTTGTCTGAAAGTTTTTGAATTAGGTGCATTTAATGATTGTATTTCTAACCTTCCTTATACCAGAACTTGTAACAGTATAGCAATTTAAGAATTCCTTCGACCAGAACTGATTTTTACAACCGAGGTTCTTTTGTGCAGGCCATTGAATTACTTTATTCCAATAATAACAATCCCAAGGACTTTATAAGTGTGAGTCACTTAAAGAAGTATTTATTATCTGAAATTCTTTTACTTTCATAAATATTCAGCCGTAAATTTAATTTTCCTTTTTGATGATTTGATGTCGATGTGACACAGACACCTCCGCTCGTTCTAGATTAAGGGGCTCTGCCAGTTTACACGAGTTCTTATGAACTTTTCAACTGGCAGGCATTGGTATAATTTTGGAGTGTTTATTTAATTCGTTTTGTATTTTTCATTTCTTAAATGCCAATAAATACTTCTTCTTCTTATTCTTCTTATAATCGCCAGCTCATAACTTACGTCGTTCAACGCCGTTGGTGGTTAGTCGAGAGAAAGCAGTGGGGAATTTATTAGTAGGTACTCACTCACCCTCTTGGATTTACATTCATCCTTTTTTTGCAAAAGCGCGTCACTGCCGTTTCTACAATTATGCATTGGTGGAGAGAAAAGGTCCCAATATATTGGAATCGCAGAGAAAAGGTGAATCCTATGAACTCATTCCAATTCATACTTTCAACTCAACTTGTAACTTTTAAACTTTCATCTTTATCTCCGTTTCTTAAACCGTAGTCCACACTTGATTTTCATTAATTTGATGTCACACGACACGAAAACGCGAATCTTAACATAATTTAGAGAGATCGACTGAGTTTCAAAATCACCAACTTACGTGACTCTTGCAACGCTCGCTCAGCAGATATAATTTCGCATGACCTGTTGCTCTCATGGATGGCCGATTTCATTCTAGTACGATTGAAATTGAATTAGGCGAGTAGATAGAATGTACACGTTCTGGCACAAACCCATGTGATACTAAACCCGCACGACACAAACCCGCAGCACATTACGAATTTTTCGAAAAAAATGTGCGTAATTTTCGTAAATTTTTTATTACCTTCAAAAATGTTTGAAAAAAAAATACGGAAAATTCGTTCGATTGTCGAAAATTTGTGTTTAAAAACTTTTTCGAAGGTAACAACAAACATTTTCGACAATTTCGTACAGTATTTTTGAAAAATTTCGTATTTCTGAAAAATTTCGTGGTATTTCTGAAAAATTTCGTAAATGCCGAAAATTTTCGAAAATTGAACGAATTTTTCGTAAAATTTTTCAAACATTTTTGAAGGTAACACCTAACAAAATTCACGAAAATTACGTAAATTTTGTCGAAAAATTCGTAATGTGCTGCGGGGTTTGTGTCGTGCGAGTTTAGTATCACATGTCTTGAAGGCTGGCCCGTGTGCCAGAACGTATTATTCTATCTAATTAGGCGGTCAGTTAGGTTGTGAAGGCTTGTCCCCACCCAACGGCGCCCATGTTTCTGTACTCCGTCTTAGTTTCTGTGTTTGTTTCAGCGGTGGATCTCCAAAAGGTTGTGTTATGAAAAGGATTGCACGTGAGCGAAAACGTCTTGTGGGTTCAATTAGATTAAGACACCTTGATGTCACAGACCCCACATCCATCTTGGGGACACGCCAGCATCCCCAGCACACCATTTGTCAAGGTCACTGGTATGAAGACGATGTCGAGATTGGACTATGGTTGAGGCTTTCACGCTGCTCCCTTGGATTTCGAATCGCCTGAACCACAATCCACAGATTAAATCTAACTAGAAGTAATAAAAAATTAATGTTTACCACTTTACACTGCAGATGAGTAAGGCATCGAATTGTCACCATAGTCTTATTTACTCAGCAGTTCCAATCCTCGTCGGCCAATACTACCCTCCAACCCCCCCCCCCCCCCCCCCCTCCCACCAGGGAAGCCCTAAATCGAGTACTGGAGCCAGCAGGGCAATTACAGTTTGATAAATATCCGGTGGATTGAAGAATTCTGTTATTAATTATTATTATTTATTCATGAAGCAGTTTGTTCAAGTTTAAAAAGTGGGTACCTATCAGCGGAATCCAAAATAACCATCATTCGTCAAATGACATAATATCACGGAACATCCAATTCTTATTTCATACAGTCATGCATGATTACGATTAGGTATCCCTATCAGTGATATCTGGGTTGGATGTATACCGTTTTATTCACGATCATGTTGACTAAGCTTTACCGTGCGAATTCCAGGCCTCACTCTGAACGAACGGCTGGACGTACAATTCTCCAAAAAATCCCAATTTCGAGAACTACGTAAAAACGTATACAAATTCGAGATAACGACCCCCTGGAAATTCGAACCCTTACTTTTCATCCCTTAGAGATGATTGAATGTAACACCGAGCTTCGCGGACCAACTAGACCCTAAATGGGGCCCACAAACAAAATTTCATTAATTTTGGTCCATGGTAACGAATTACGGTTTGGTTTATTATTAAAAATAATAAACCAAAAAATATCTATATAAAAACCTATATAAAATATTATTATCCTGAATCAGTGGCGTAGCCAGGATTGTTGAATGGGGGGGTTAACGGAAATAGAAAAAGTTCCAGTCACGCAACATGGTTTTAAGAGCGAATTTTCAAAGAAATATTCGTGCTATTGTGTAAGAAGATAATAATAGCAAGAAACCATACCACTTTTCGTAAAATTATATGATTTTTTCGTGATTTTAGTTATTTTTACCGATTTTTTTACCGTAATAAAGTCAAATTTGACCCACTTGTCCAAATCATGAAAGTACCTACTTTTATCATCGAAATAGTCCGTCCGTCGTGATTCACCATCCAACACAACGTCAGGCGAATTAATATTGATTTTAGCCCTCATTACTTTTTTACCTCCAAAAATCAAAATTTGACTCCTATTCTGCATAAAAAACAATGAAATCGTATTTTTCTTCCTTTAATCACCCTTCCATACCACCGTTCCTATAAATTGTTCGCAGTTTTAGCCGTTTTTACCGACTTTTGTCCCCTAAAAATTCAAATTAGACCCTCTAAGATTTGTTGAAAATTACTCATCTTCGAATTTTCCCTTTTGTTTGGCAATAGGAACGTTTTGGAGAAACTTGGAATTTTTATCATGTACCCAAGGACAGATATCGTCTGGAGTGACGCATACAAAAATTTCAAAAATTCATGTTCTGAAAATGCAATAGCTTAATTTTCTTTGAACATTCGCTTATAAGGTTTGACTTTACAGAAAAAGCTGAATGTAAATTTAATGAAGCACTAAATGTTACAGGTAATTTGGTAACTGTAAAATAAAACATATTTATTTGGCAACAATTTTACCGAATTTTCAAAGAAAATGAAGTTATTGCAATGGGTATAAATTTTCAGAGCATAAATGTTTGGAATTGTTTTATAGGCAAATCCGTTCCAGAGCATCCTGAGTTCATCCCTAGATTTCAACACAGTTTATACGTATTCTTATATTTTATTTATGTGTAAGTCCAGATGATCTTGGGTACTTGATAAAAATTCCAAATTTCGCCAAAATGTTCTAATTACCAAACAATAGAATAATTTAGAAAATGAGCTAATTTCAAAAATTTCAAGGGGGTCTAGTTGGTTTTTAGGGTAAAAAATTGGTAAAAACGACTAGAATTGCGATGTAAAACACTGAAAGTGGTATGGAAGGATGATTAAAGACAGAAAATACACACACAGAATAGGTGTCAAATTTTGATCAGGGTGGGGGGTGGTCAAAAATTGGTATTAAGGGCTAAGACATATAGGTATTAATTCACCTGACACTGTGTGGGATGGTGATTTACGACAGAAAGAGGGACTATTTTGATAATAGAAATATTTTTCACATTCATAGATACACACGTTCATAATAAATTATATTATAGAAATATTCTCAATGCTTGTTTGTAATCAAATAAATGTAATATGATTTGACTGTTTGTTACTGTTGTGATTGATATCATTCTTGAAGATTTAATATAATTTTTGATAGTTTTCGAGCCAATGGTGGGGGGGGGGGTTTCACAATCATATACAGATGTTCATATATTTGAGAAGTATTCACAATGCTTGTTTGTAACCAAATAAATGTAATATGATTTGACTGTTTGTTATTGTTGTGATTGATATCATGCTTGAAGATTTCATTTTAATTTGTGATAGTTTTCGATGCAATGGGTGGCAGGGGGGCTTTTTCACATTCATATACACACAATAATATATTTCAGAAGTATTCACAATGCTTGTTTGTAACCAAATAAATGTAATATGATTTGACTGTTTGTTATTGTTGTGATTGATATCGTTCTTGAAGATTTAATTAATTTGTGATAGTTTTCGAGCCAATGGGGGGAGTTTTATGCCCCCCCCCCCCCCCTAACCACCCCCCTCAGGCTACGCCACTATCCTGAATCAACATACATTTCGAGCATCTTGAATTATCATACTGTAAGTCGTACGATGTCACTCTTGCAGCGATGCCGAGAATAGGTTTTATTCTCGCATCGACTCACGCTGTCTGTCTCAGCTTACTGTTTACTGTTTCATGAATTGCCACCTTATCCCGACGAGGTCTAGCAACCACTGAGACGTCGCTCTTCAGGAGTACAATCAGCTCTTCATTGTCAAAGTTGTTGGCTCAGCGACCGAATGACGGCGCGGGATTTTTCCATTGACTCCCTCCGATGGAAGTGGGACGGGGGATTAGCTCGGAGCCCTATGGTTCAACACATAAAGAAAACTCGGAGAGGAAAATACCGAGAAAGCTCGTCGTTATGACAAGTTGGAAAGTCTTAAAACTCTCCCGTCTCCTCCCAACCTGCCATCTCTCTTTCCGACCTCGAACGGAGGAAAACTTCGTTAAAACCTTTCCCCCTTCTCAATCCGAGCCGGAGCGAGTCTGTAGTTATCACTGGAGGCACGCAGAAGGGACGTCATCTCGACTGACGAGGATTCACGCCTCCTGGTAAAACTTGTACCTTCCAACGACGAACTGTTTCCAACCGTCGGAGACCTTTTGTCGCGTTGTTTCATGAAGTCACGTCCTTGGAGTTGTCTCTAGGTCTATTTCTTTGTGGAAATAAATCGCGGTTTTCCCAGTCCGCGGAAACTTGGAGAGCCACTAAAATAATCCGTTCAAATTCACATTAGGTTATCATATTCTTTACTTCCGTATTTCCACCTACCCGACATCTTTCTTTGTCCTTATTACCTTCGAAATCGTTGAACGAAAATTACTGGAAATGCAATCGGCGCAGCTGTAATAGTAAAACGCTGCAAATCCCTACATAAGGGTTTATTATATTGTACGGAATACCTACCCTTCTGTTACCGATCACAGCTCTCTGCATCGATAACCCACACATTTATATAGATCGCAGTTAGAACCCCAGTCCTTCACTCGGTGTTAAAAATCAACTTCATATTGGTATCCTCACTCTAGGAAAACAAGAAAAGAAAAAAAAATGGAAAATGATACCTCACGATACCTCACTGAGGGACGTCCTAAAAACTGTTTCAATTTTTCACGTTCAACAATAAATTAGTTTTGAACAGTATTTTAGGGGTTTTTGTTTAAATTTATTAATTGGACGGCGTTAAGCAAATCCCTCTTAAGCAACAGTTCTACTCTTTTTTTTTGGGAAATCGCAAAAAACGATTTTGACATTCTGTCTTGTCTGGAGAGCGCAGTTTCCGGCTTTTTTGTTTAATGAAAAGTTGATCTAGGGGGTACTTCAGTGTGCTGATGACGTCTCGCGAAGAAGAAGTCCAAAAAAACCAGCGGATTAAGCCGTATTTTTGCTTATTAGGTTTTTGCAAAACCATAGAATGCTACAAGCCAGTTATGCAAATTCCTACCAACCACCAATATTGCACTTATTAGGTAATTGCATATCTGCATTTGGCTGAGAACTAAAAACTAATACAACTAAGCATAAAATGTCATTATTCCAACTCTTATAACCTTACAATCACTTCATCGGATCAGTTGGTACACCTGTATTATTACCAACATTCTATCATCTGCCTTTCTGAATGGCACGCCCTGACATTGGACCGCTCAACTTTCGCAGTTCTATGAGGAAAAAGTAATAGTGTATAAAGAAAAGGAAAAAACATACAAGTTTTTATTTAAAAGCGAAAAATATTATGTACTTAAATGGAAATCATAAAAATAAGAGTAGCAAATTATCCGAAAGTAAAGGATGTAGAAGCGTACGGTGAAGCATGGATACTTGTACTAGTAGGTCAACTCACCCTCCATATCGAAATCCAGAGGACCGCTGAACCCGTCGATGTCGTCCTCTAGACCTCTTCTCCAGAAACCAAATTTGTACAACACTGCCTATCATCATCGGGGATCAGGTACATAAGGTTTTTCGGATCAATCAGCTTGGGGATTGCTTTTCTATTTCGCCATCACGTGTCTAGTGGTGAGTCAAACATTGCAATATTGGATCGGGTCCTTGAACTACCCTTCAATATTAACTTCCTGACCTGGTTCATCAAAGGACCTTCTCAAAATCATATCATTATGGGAAAGCTTTGTTTAATTATATCTCCCGAGTTTGCAACCAGCTCACTGTATTACCCTGTACCTACATATTTTTTTTTCTATTGGCAATTCTTCTCTCGAGAGATTCGCTGCTAACAAATTCTTTAATGTGAATAAAATATGAAAATTTATTGAGTGCAAGGAATGGTGAGGAAGCTGGAATGCAGGAAACGAGAGTGAAGTAAGGACAAAAAGCACGCCTTTGTTGTCGCTTGGGTGTGAATTTCTTCAGCTGTTTCAGCAAACGAGATACGCAAACACGTATTAATGGACAGCGAAGTTCCGTGTCCACAGCTGTACCAGGAAAGTAGATACGCAATATTGTATAATATCCGCCACTTTTGATGTCGCTTATTAGGTTATCGCATACATTTTCTTGGGATTTGGCGCTTCGTATTAAATTGCGAAACTCAGAATGCCCTTTTTAGGGACTGTCGCTTAGGATTTACCGGAATAGTTCATTCGATAATCGAAATAGGACTGTAAAACCGAAAGAAATCCATTCTACTCAACCAGACGATTCCAATACCAAAAATTCGATTTTGAAATTTTTGTCGCTTAGAAGGGATTTGCTTAACGCCGTCCCATTTAAAGTCACGATTTAAAGTCACCTACGTAATTAAAATTAATCAGAATTAAAATTAAGAATAAAGGCTGGTGAAATCAGACAACAATATGCAGCTAAAAACAATGATGCCGTAACTACAAAAACGTGAATTATTTAAGTGCAATAAGGCCATACATAACACTAGTTTAGGACCTGGATCCATGTAATTTATATACAGAAGTAGAACATTGAACATACTTGGACCGAAATGTGAATAGAAGGTTTCTAAATACAGAAGGTTTCTACAGCACTCTCAAGTTCCAAGACCTTAGCTTGAATTTTCTGTGGGCGGTCAAAATTTTCGAACGCTGGTCCTGAAAACTTCGGATTTTGGTTTATTATTTTCAATAATGAACCATTGGAATCGAGCATGAAAAAAAAAATGCTTACCCCCCCTCAAAATTTGATGGTTTACGTTTCAAGGTTTGTAGAATCCAAAACTGCAATAAAAATATTTCTGTCTGTCCGCCGTACGCCGTACGGGCCTAGGACTTTTCTTAGTTACCATGAAACAAAATTGATGAAATTCGGGTTATAGGTTCCGTTCGGCGTCTAGTTGGTCCTCGAAGCTCGACGTTACTGTGAGTCATCTCTAAGGGGTTCAAAATAGGGGTTGAAATTTTCAAAACGCCTATACCATTTTTTTACGTGAATATTTTTACGGTTTTAAATAGTTCTTGAACTTGCGAGTTTTTTAAGACCATCCGGAGCATCGTACGTCCAGCCGTTCGTTCACAGTAAAGCCCCGAAGTTTGCACCGACAGGCATTTTCGACTCCAGTGTGAATGAAATGTATACAATTCAAACCAAATCTCGTAACCAGAGACGCGCACACAATAGGAAATTTGGCGGAGATGGAATCATTGCTAGGGATCACCTGATTATATTGGCGGAGTATGAAGTCGAGTTGGTTGTTCTGTGATATTATTTCATTTGAAAAATGATGGCTCTTTTGGAGTTTGTTGGTAGGTAGTGAAACTTGAACAAACGTTGAAGTATTATTGATGGGTAAATTATTACTACGGTAAATCATTACTCAACGGTAAATTATTACACAACGGTTCATTATACCATCTACGTAGAAGGGGCTGGAGTTTGTTGGTAGGTACTTTTGCAACTTTTTTCACTCCTCATCAACAATTTCTTTTCAGAACTTCATTGTGTGTTTCTTTTTGTTAGGTACTGTTTGTCATCGGCAGAATGATTTTAGCAACATTTAACTCGAGATTTAGGTAGGTACCTAGTAACGAGTACGGGGTTAGGTACCAACCAGGTAGGAGGGTCTGCGATCTACATAATATGTATAGAATAGTACATATCATATTATATAGACGGGTTATCTATACATAGAGCTGTGATCTGTAACAGAAGGGTATTCTATACAAAATAATAAACCGTTGTGCAGGGATTTGCAGCGTTTTTTAGTTGAGTCCCTATTGCTTTGGGGGTGCGACATCATGGATGGTGTTATATCCTTCTCACTGATATATTCTGGTTCATCAATAAAATGTTCTGGATCATGATCACTAAAACGTGGAGGATCATATCGACCAGGATCTTCACAAGAGGAGCTGCAACTAACACGTGGCTAATTAGGATAATACTCAGCCAATCTCGAACCTAGTGAACAAGTTAATATGAATAATTATGTGCTATTTACATTAAATTATGTGCCAGTTATTCCAATTTGATGGTCCCGCATGATGTAAACATGAAATTCATGTGGGACCATCATTAATTTGACCCTGGATAATCATGCATATCAAAAAATTATCCATAGGTACGTACAATCAAAGGTATACTTGTTGTGGTTGTGCTTGTGGAATCATTTGTTTATTAGATCACATTGAAGCTGATACCTACCAAAATAAAAGTTAATTATAACGGTATTTCTGTGTGAAACATATGGATAATTGACATTGAAACGGATTCATAACTTACCTTCCTTGCATGCTTCGTGTACTTGAAGTGCTTTTTCAACTAAAAACCGTCCCCCTGCTACCTCCTCTTGTCTTCGACATAGTGAATTTAAAGGATTAGCAATACGATTGAATCAAACATCAAAAGAACGACAGAAAAATAGTAGGCCCTACATCACACATGATCCCATCACGCTGAACATCACAAACGAGTACATTAAACAAGTAAACAACTTCATAGTTCACTTGAAACCCTAAATTTCTGTGAAAATCACCATGGTGATAAATATCAAATCCCGCAAATGTGCGAACCTTAGAAAAAGACCTATTAGCAATATATATCACAAAATTGCATGCGGATTGTACTGTTTCAACTAGACAACTTTGAAGACTGGCACTTTTTAGTTGCGTCCCAGGAGGCGGTCACTAAAGTTAAAAGCGCCAATCTAAAAATTCTATACAGATTGGCCCTTTTTCGCTTTTTGTCCTTGAACCAGAAAAGTAGATTGGCCCTTTGGAAAAAAAAATCAGATTGGCCCTTCTTCCTCTCAGGTGTCAATATAATAGGTGGCCCAAAATTGCCGTCCTACTACTGTGTCTATGTATCGCAACCGATTACCTGATCAAGGTAATCTAGTGTCTCTAACTGCAACTTTATGCATTTTCTGATTACTTGAAAATAAATGTGTTTTCAGAATCACATCTCTTTGTTGCAGTGAGCCAAGCGGAAATCCTGGGGAAAAGTGAGATATACATCAAGAGCGGGAGCGACATCAACTTGACGTGCGTCGTCCGGGAAACGCCCGAACCTCCGTCGTTTATTTACTGGTACCGAGGGAACAACGTCATTAATTATTCACAAAGGTGAGAGAAACTGAATGTGATGCGACGTATAGGAATGGCAATTCAACAACAATGTCGAGCTGTGTGTATAATAATAATTATTATTAAGGCTGTTGTAGTCGTAGGCAGTAGAATTTCCACATAGTTTTGGGGGTTTGTAAATAACAATACATGTTTTGACTCTTCATTCATGCGGAAGTCGTCCGCTTTTTTGCCAAACCATAATAATAATAATAATGTACATGCAATGACAGGAAATTGATAATAACAATGGATACCACCCCCCCCCCCCCCCCCTGGCCAAACCGCAACCTCTTGAAGCGCGATTATTCCTCCATAATAATAAACAAGATATCACTATAAACAAGAAATACCTAAGTACGTAAGCCGTGATTGAGATGAAGCTTTTAAGGGATTTACCAGAAACCGAATTAATATTCTGATTCCTGAAAGTTACTCGAAATTTCATCTCATTTTGTGCAAGTTTAAGGGCCATTTTTTATAACAAAGAATGGAAACGAAGTATATTGAAAGGTTGTATATTTCCACTAATGCAATAACCGGTTTTGGTGATCAAACCATCAAAGGAAAGTAGGATGGAAATATGAGGGGGGGGGGGGGGGGGGGCAAGCTGTTACATAAATGGACGCAATATTAGAGAACACTTTAAAGGAATTACACTATTCAAAGATTTACACAACCTATCACTCTCAATAATTTCGAACTTTTCGAAGTTATGGCTGCATTCATGGATGGATGGCTGGGTGACGTGCAATGGCCAAATCACCCTTATTGTCCCTGACATATTTTAGCGAATTTTCAAAGAAAATGAAGCTATTGCAATGGCTTCGAAATTTAAATAATATAAATTTTTGGAAATTTTCTTCATAGAAATCCGTTTCAGACCATTCTAAAACGATTCCTGAAATTTAACACTTTTTTATATGTATATATATATATATTTATTTATATATGTGTCACTCCAGACGATAACTCTCGATAGAATTGAGATAAACAGCTCAAATTTGCACAAAAAATCTATCTTGGCAATCGAAAGGCTAAGTTCGAAGATGGGCGAAATTGGCCTACTCTAAGGAGGGTTTTGGCGCATTTAAAGTGCGCAAAAATTACCCAAAAATCCCCAAAATGTTATTTTCCAACAAGTGACCCCTCATTTTAAAGGTTTTTGCACGCTGAACACGATGGTGGAATCGGATTTTAGATATCTTGATCCGTTCTCAAATTAGAGCATTTAAAGTGCGCAAAAATTACCCAAAAATCCCCAAAATGTTATTTTCTAACAAGTGACCCCTCATTTTAAAGGTTTTTGCACGCTGAACACGATAGTGAAATCGGATTTTAGATATCTAAATCCGTTCTTAAATTAGAGCATTTAAAGTGCGCAAAAATTACCCAAAACTAGGATAATCTTTAAACTCTTACCCCCACCCCCTTAGAGTGGTCAGATTGAAAAATGTGAGAAGTATTAATTGAAGACGAGAGTTCGAAGCAAAAAAGGGGGAGGCAAACGATTAGTACAACTCCTTGAATTTACCCACAGCGATCAAATAAATAAGCACTTAGTACAATTACGTAATAAACAAACGGTAGAATCAGGATGGACAAAACGTACAAATTAAAATAAATACGAAGAGAATATACATAGAAAACCAAATTTTAGACCGAAGTTTTCCTTTATTCAAAACCATAGCCATTAATTCGAATATTTCTTTGAAAATTCGCTCATTAAGTCATGCTGCATGAATGATTTTTTTTCATGTTCCATTATCCTTTCTCTAATCTTCCTACCTGTTTGACCGAAATAGTTGAGTCCATAAGAGCACTTTAATTTATATACTCCACTTTTATCTTGAAGATTAATTTTATCTTTAACTGAACTATAATATCTGAGATTATTTTCAGTTCTCTATCCTACTTTGAACCATTTAAAAGTTAAAATTTAACCAATTATGTCCGAAATTTTTCCATAATAAGGTTGATCCAAATCTTCTCCTCAGTCGTAGCTTCCCTAACTAGATTTGGAACTCCTTTCCTACTCTTTTTCTTAAGAACCCTATTCCACTAGGACACATACTATGGAAAGCAGCATGTTTGGGGAATAATGGATGATTTGAAGTACTTTGAATGATACTCAAACCACTGAGTTTTCCACATAAACTCAGGTTTTCCATATTCAACGAACTGGACGCATTAAAAAAAAAAATTTAGATTATCACATCCGAATTCTGAGGTGCAGTTAATGAATGGATCTACGTTATTAACTTTTGTATGATATGAACCAAGTTGTCTTTCAGTCCCTTACCAAAGAATGATGATATACGCCTTCAAGTGAGCTCGATATATTGTAATTATACTGAGCTCTAAAGGGTGAATGGGGGTGAGGAAGCCACTAGATGTATGCATTATAAAAGGGACAGGATTTTGGTTTATTATTCTGTGAATAATACACCTATGTATTCGCTCAGCAAAAAATTTTTATAACACCCCCTCAAACTTTTTTCTTTTCCGTTTCAAGTTGATTAGATTCCAAAAATGCAATGTCCGTCCGCCGTCCACCGTACGCCGTACGCCGTACGCCGTACGCCGTATCACGTCTACAGGCCTCATTTTCGGTCTAAAAAATCGTTCTTTCGCACACATGCTCCATTTGGGTCCTAGTTGTGTCCCGAAACTTTTCAGTGAAAATGTGTGTAAAAATAGGTACTTTTGCGTTTTAGCAACATGTTGGTAACATGAGCTCCTGAGACATCGTTTTCCATGTTTTTGGGGACGAGAAGACCGAATATGAACTCGATTTTGACCAAAGAGTGGAAAATCGAGTTCTACCAGGTGTTCAGCTCCCAAAATTGATATTTTATGAGTGAAAAACCTGGGAAATCGTCTGAAATCACCATCAGTTTGTATAATAACACTGGAAAAAGTGTCAACACGTGGATCAAGACGATTAAATGGCACTACCAATGATCAAAGATAGTTAAAAAAAAAGGAGCGTACCTACCTAATTTGTGTTTTAGGGGCCAAAATTAATGGAAACCATCAGAAATAGCTATTTCGATTATTACCAGAGCCCTTCACAATATGGCACTTATTTTTGTGAAATAGGGCCCTAAAAATATGGCAATATGGCATTTATTTTGGCCCAAATATGGCACTTATTTCTCTCAATATGGCACTTATTTTTCAACCCTCTCCGACCACCCCAGCTATTCTGAGACGATAATATCACAGCATACAAGTTACTTATGCTAAATAATTTATTTTATATACAAAGCTTTATACAAATAATTTATTATTATTATTATTATTATTATTATTATTTGGGTGGTCATCACCCGTGGGGGGTAAAAAGTGCCACGGGGTGACGCGAGTGGGGGGCCCAAGGGCCTATTCCCACCCGCAAGTGCATGTGGAGGGCTGAGTGGTCGGGAATAATAGCCTCCACCAAAAACTCCCTCGCCAGGCTATTATTATTATTATTATTATTAAATAACAACATCAGGTGTGCTGCAACGCTTTCCATCGAAAATCCCAGCCGTCGGTCACTCAGAAGGTATTTCATTTTTGAGAAAGTCCTCTCCACATCAGCTGATGTTGTCGGGGTGTATTTCATAGAGTGGACATCAGCAGGTTCCCAGCCTTCCTTCAGAGTGGCTTCCTCACCAGACATAGTGGCGACCCATGGAAGCACCCCATGCCGAAAGGGTTAGGTAATCCCTCTACACTAATGGCCTCAGGGTTCGAGAAACCTCATGTCATTCGGACATTTTCACTTCAATTTTTTTTTTAATTTTTTTGAAGGATTTTGGCGAAAAAAAGGCAAAACATGGCACAAACATGGCATTTTCCCAAAAATCGGCCGAATATGGCATTTTACAAAAAAATCTGCAGAATATGGCATTTTTGTATGGGGCCATGGCAATATGGCATTTGAAGGGCTCTAATTATTACCCATGAAAGAAACAATAAATGAACAGCCAAAATTTCTGTAGGTATGTCCTAAAGTCCAAAAGAATAATAAACCCATGTGACAAGGACTCTGCAGCGTTTTTGTAAAGGAAATCTTTGGGCTTATCCTTCTGTAAAGTCCTTAAAAAGTGGATGGTGTATGGTGAGTTACTCAGCGCATACTACCAAACCACGCTGTGCTACCATGTGACAGTGGATCCTCGAGAGTCCCCCCTTTAACACATCGATTGTTATCACTAGTTAAGAAAGGATTTCGATTAGCCATCGGCCAAACGACCCCATCGTCACCGGAAAAACAAACGACTCGAGAACTGCCACTGTCACAGAGAGAGACCCATTCCGTTATGTTAATTCGGTCAAGTCCGTCAGCTGATAAATTTGACTCTGAGCTCCTCACCGATCATCAGCGGAGATGCTCCTCATCATCGTATACGAGAAACGCGTCAAGCTTTATCTCCCGGGACAGGCCTCAAAGCAGCCAGCGGGTCTGCTCCGGCTTTATCCCTGTCAGATCAAAACGGATTAGCAAACGGGAATTACGTTCGTTGGAGCCAATCACCCGTACAAGTGCTGATATAGCTTTGGCCTTCCCGCAATTGATTACCCCTTGTCAAACATGTGAATACCGGTAGAAATTAATTATCTGCGACAATTTTGAGTTCCCGGCTCGCGGTGAGCTGATAGGCTCAAACAACACGGCTGCTTCCCTGGAGGCCCTCCGGCAGCCTCTCTCACCCCTTCAACCTATTGTACATATTCCCACTTGGTATTCAAAGAGGAAAGCACATTGTTATTAAGACTACGTAAAGGTCACAGGAACTTCTTAGTTGATGAAACATCATTTACGTTTAGGGCTTACGGCGAATAAATATGTATCTGCATGATTACAGATCACTGTGATTGTGTTACATTATTCTACCCCTTAGAGATGGCTGACAGCAACGCTGAACTTTGCGGACAAACCAGGTACCGGACTAGGACCTACGAACCAAATATCATTAATTTTGGTTCATGGAAACTGAGGACATAGCGAAGCACGGCGTGCGGGCAGAAATTGTTTTATTCCATTTTCGGATTCCACGTACCTTGAAACGCGAACCATAAAATTTTGAGGAGAGGCTAACAAAATTGTCCATGCTCGATAACACAGGTTTTTTTTTGCTGGAAATAATAAAACATTATATTTATGCTTTAACAGTGTGGCTGTTCTCGAGCTATTTTTTCTTCCGGTGGAGATGGTGTTCATTGGGGAAGCCTAATCGATATACCTTCTTAACCGGTGATAATCTCGCTGGTCTGGGAGGGGGACCCTCGTGGGTCCACCCCCACTGTAACACTCTGTCACATGGTAGCAGAGCGTGGTTCGATAGTATGCGCTGAGCACTTCACCATACTCCATCCACTTTTGTGGGCTTACCAGAAGGATAAGCCCAAAGGTTTCCCAGAAGGATTCCTTTACTAACAATCTGTTCCTTTGATAATAAATACATATATTGGCTTCCCCACCCCCTTTCCACCTTTAGAGTGTCAGTATAATTAAAATATACTGAGCTCATTACAAGGAATTTGATGCCGTGTCCCAATTTGCAAGTCCCAATAGTTCTTCCATCCCAACGGAGGTTGATCACCTAGAGGTTGCCCAGATGAGCACAATTAACTGGACAACAACCTCTGACAACATTATCCACCAATACTCGTATGTAGGAGCTTTGTTCTCCACCAGTAAAATATTAATGAGGTAGTACCATTGCGATGGAGGTTAGCCACCTTTGAGTTGTTCAGATGTTGTTTCCTGAACCAGAACTTCGTACTACTTTTCACTTCCCCTTTTCCCTCTCATACTTCTGCTACCCAGAAGTATGTCATGTGGGGAGGAGTGTAACAGTGTGGCTGTTCTCGAGCTATTTTTTCTTCCGGTGGAGACGGTCTCGCTTGGGGAAGCCTAATCGATATCCCTTCTTAACCAGTGATAATCTCGCTGGTCTAGGAGGGGGACTCTCGAGGGTCCACCCCCACTGTCACACTCTGTCACAATGCTCACCACGACGACTCACGCTGCTGTGTGAGGCCGAGCGGGGAAAATGATTGAAATTCATCCATAAGATGTTATTATTATATCTATTGAATCTTACTGTATCTTTAGAATACTGTATCTTTAGAATACTGTTATGTTGTTAGTAGGTACGATTTGAATTTTCGTAACTATATGACAAGATCGGTTTTGAGTAAGAGGTTTGTCCTGCTGAAATATGTGAGGGTACGTCCGGTTAGGTCTCAAATGGTCAAACTTTATGCCCTCCCATGTGCACACCCATTGCGTTCTCCCGCGGGCTTGGTTTTAGAATGATCTGTAACGAACTTGTATGTGGTTATTTTGTCCAGCCTTTAGGCTGTCTCCGTACTACAAATAATGCTGGAAACAACTGGGCACGCGTCATCTAAAAGCCTGGTTTCTAAGGAGCGTTCCCTGAAAAGTTGAATTCAGCTTTTCGTTCTTCATTCTGCTTTCCACCTGCTTTGCTTCTGCTTTGAAAACCGACAGATGAATTGTAATAACCATTACTGATGCTAAAGAACAACAAGAAACGTTCCAGTTTAATAACCAAAGTTTTCTTTGATTTTGAAACGTCTAAAAAAACGCTCAAGAAGCCTCGTTGAGAGCAGGGAAAAAACAAGAGACAATTTCCGGGCCCGCCATAATACATTTACGCTTCGTTTGCTCTCTTTTCCAGGGGCGGGATCTCGGTTATGACTGAGAAACAAACACGGACGTCTCGACTCCTCATCGCAAGGGCTCTTCCAGCCGACTCCGGAAATTACACATGCGCGCCATCCAGCTCTCATGCCGCCTCCGTCATGGTACACGTACTCAACGGTAAGTGGCGACTTTCACCGTTCTCAAAACCCACTTTAGGTATTCGAAGAAGAGCCGTTTAGAATGCGCGTTCTCTCTCTGTCCCTCCTGTCGGTTCTTAAAAGGTCTTTAAATTCCCACTTTCGCAGATGGTGGGGTTCTGGCGTGCTGCAAGTTGTGTGTGTTTGAGTGCGGGTTCAAACCTTCATCTTGGCAGAATACAAGACTCAGTAGCAGTCAGTACAGGCAAAGGATATACTAGATCTGGTTCCCAACAAAACAGAGGAAACTGTACCCCCCTGATTGGTGAATTCAATGTTTTCTAAATTGAATTCTCAAGGGTTTTCAAAACGAATTCAGAATCCCCAAAAACACATCAAAAGTTTTCAAGGTGTTGCAACAGAAACCCGTGATATCGAGGATATCTAGTAATCGATTCCTAATATTGACAAATAGTTGTGCTGACCTTTGCTCAGTGCGGAAATCTGCCCTCGCCTACCCTATCTGTGTCCAAATCTGATATTAAGATATTGAATGACGTGTTGAGATAGTTGGGGAGAGATAGTACAGTAGTGGCCAGCTGGAAATGACCAGTACCTGCCTACTGAGAGGGCGTAGTTGGGATTCATTGTGTGTTGCTGGTGAGGAGGGAGTGAACAGTCGCGTTCATTGCTGTGTGGACGGGTATATATCGCTTGTTCAAATATTATCCGTTACCATCTCTCACAATTATTCGAATTAGTCCTCTAGATTAGGTATACGTGAAAGATGCAGTTTATTTTACCCGCTCCTCCACCAGCAATGACGGAATCTGTGGAGGAGTTCTTGGACAATCGCGCCAATGATGGGAGCGAAGATTTTGCTAGAAATATTCATAGTGTTCTGGATAATAATGGCTAGAGATATTCGACAATGTGGAGGATGATGACGAATAGAAATATTCGATATTGTGCAGGATAACAGTGGCTAGAAATGTTCGATAGCGTGCAGGAGGGGTTAGGTATAGTAGTTATGTGCAAGATAAAAGGCCCATTGACATAAAGTTGAAGACTGCTTGCGCCGTATGGAAGTATTCGGTCACCCAAGTGAATAGAGAGGAGGAAGAAGAGTAGTATAGTAGCCTTAGTGGTGTCAGAGAGTGGTAATTGGTTTCATAATATCGCCGGCTTTCAAGTGAAGTCCACTAAGTCACATTTTTCACATTTTGAGTTAAGATGCTACTCCTATGTATTTTTTGACGCCCGATCGATTGGCGAGATCAATTTTCAGATCCGAACAATAGTCAGTTACGAACGAATTCTAGTCTGGCGTAATCCGCTATAGTGGTTTAGTGGATTTCTCCAGACTAAAAATTTATAATTATTACCGATGCTGTATAATTTATTATAATAAGGTTAGATGTGAACGCCACTAAGTCATAATGTGTATCCCTAGTAAGTTTTTCAGTTAGTATTACCGATTCCCCCCTAAAGTTAAAGCTAGGTACAGCCCGGTTCCAGAAACATTCATTTGGTCAGATGATGTTCTATTTTTCGGCTTATTTGCCTTTTGTTTCACTCTTTCTGCCTTTTCCAGCTCTCCTTACTACTTATGTTCCTGCCACCAGCCTCTGTCCTCGGTTCATGGCAAATCAATTCTGCGTCCAATTCAGTGTTATAATCATTTTCGTGATAGCTATGCCCATGCAGAATTTTAGAATACCAACAGTTTTAACCGTGAGAATTGGCAAAAAAGAAGGATTTTCCATCCCCCCAGCCTTTTTTGTTAAGTGCTTTCTAAGACGCTATCCCTCAATTTTCAACAAGAGGGGTGAAAAACGATAAGTTATTTCTTCTCGTGATTTGTTATTCAAGTGGATAGTCGCCTATAGTCTGGTGAAATTCACTAAGTCAGATTCCTTCGTAGGAAAAGTTGCATTACAAGTACTATTGATTTCAGCTAACCCCTTGAAATTCATAGGGTGGCAATTAGACACCCTAAGGCACCTACAGAGCAAATTTCAACCCTCCAATCTTATCTCTTCCCTTCGAAATATCTCATCCAATAACTGAAAAACTTCAAACTCAGTTTTATCGAAAACAACTTTTTCGACTTAGTGAATTTCACTTGGAAGCCGACGATATTATGTTGGTGCTTACGGTCTAATTTTTCTCAGATGCAGAAATAGCGAACCAAGGACACCGGGGGGACACTGAGCTAAAAACTGTTGACTTCAACCCAAAGAGGTTAAAGGGAGTAGAGATGAACACCATTTTCAAGGAAGCGCCGAGGACCACCGTTGTAAACCCAAGGAGATGTGAATTTGTCGATGAATACAACGATGGAAAGTAATAACCCTCTGTTTTGAGCTCACTCCTCCAACCCCAGAGGTATAATAACATGACCGATCCTCAAAAACGGACCGCCATCATGGGGATATTCAGGCCTCCGACTGGCAGCTTGGCCGCTACCGTCTTGTATGTTCCACTCTGTATCACCTGTTTTGTTCACCACTACTTCCTCTGAGCTTTCCGAGTCCAGTTCCTACTTTTGTTTTGATGGTTTTATAAACTCTCTTTAGAGTATTTTTAACTCATCAATTCATCGAATTTAATTGGACACCTTTTGTAGCAAGCCGTTGAACGATGTGGAATAATAAGACGAAAAATAAACCTTCAGTTTACCACCAATTTATATTGAGCACCTCAGGACTTGAGGATGCTCAGAATTTGAGTGAAAAGCTTCGTGCTAAATATGAATTGATGGTAAACTGAAGGTTTATTTTTCCACAAAATAAGACAAAAAGAAGGTTTTTTGTCTTATTATTCCACATCGATTGAACTTGGTTAAGTGCAATTTGAGTGAATTTGACTGAAAAGCTTCGGGCTTATCACGATCGTAATCAGCCACGGACTCCCGTATTCATATTTATAACCAAGGGTCAGTAGGTTAAGCCCATATCTCTCACCCACACTTCCTCGGCCCGTCTCCGAAAAAGCACGTGGAAGTTAGTAGTCGCTGCCTTATCATGTGAGTCGGACACCGCGATCCCATATTCCCCAATTTGAAGTGCGCCCTTTTTGGATACCACAGTCTAAAACGGTTATCGTCCTGTGTACCCCTCTCGTCGACATCGGCTGAGGACATTTGGTGAGAAGTATCTGAACCTTTTTTGAGAAGATAGACTTTATTTTCCAATACCCCCTCCACAGGAACTGGATACCCTTATATTATGTTGGATTTCGAAGCTGGTGGTGCCCTTTATTTATTTTTCATATTTTGGGTGGGAGATCACCCAGCGATATTTTTTTTCTGGCAATTTTTGGAAGGTAGGAAAGACTTTCGCCATAATACACATCTTTCTGTAAATTGCGCCGAACTTGAATTTCCTTTATTTTTCCCTTTCAATTCTATTTTAAGGGACACTTATAACGGTAGAAACCATTCCATCAGAGTTGGCTGGTTCATTATTTTATACCTACTTGAAAGGTGAGTAGGTATCTTTATTCACCCTAAGGAGTTTTTGGGAGATTCCGGGAGGTTATGCCCAATTAGAATCGACGAGGGTGATACCTATATGCTAAATACAGTAAAACTTCGTTAAGATGCTCATCAAGGGACCGGCGCAAAAGAGCGTCTTACCCGGGAAAGTAAAAAAATCTCAAAATGCTCGAAAAAAGAAAATGATTGAAAAATTTGAACGTAAAATTTATTAAAATGCGTAATACTCGTACAGGAATGTGATAAATACTCACATGAATAATTATGATTGTATGTACACTGCTTACTCACTGAGCAGAGAGAAACCTGTCAAGGGTATACTTTGTTTAAGGTTCTTGGTAGCGTGTGTGGAGAGGAAGTTTTCAATTCTGTTAATATTTTGAGTGGGTCCTCTGCATTTTGGTTTATTATTTTCAATAATGAACCATTGGAATCGAGCATGAAAAAAAAAAATTCTTACCCCCCCTCAAAATTTGATGGTTTACGTTTCAAGGTATGTAGAATCCAAAACTGCAATAAAACGCTGCAAATCCCTGCACAACGGTTTATTATTTTGTATAGAATACCCTTCTGTTACAGATCACAGCTCTATGTATAGATAACCCTTCTATATAATATGATATGTACTATTCTATTATATACATATTATGTAGATCGCAGACCCTCCGTAGGTTAGTACCTAACCCCGTACTCGTTATACTAGGTACCTACCTAAATCACGAGTTAAATGTTGCTAAAATAATTCTGCCGATGACAAACAGTACCTAACAAAAAGAAACACACATAATGAAGTTCTGAAAAGAAATTGTTGATGAGGAGTGAAAAAAGTTGCAAAAGTACCTACCAACAAACTCCAGCCCCTTCTACGTAGATGGTATAATGAACCGTTGTGTAATAATTTACCGTTGAGTAATGATTTACCGTAGTAATAATTTACCCATCAATAATACTTCAACGTTTGTTCAAGTTTCACTACCTACCAACAAACTCCAAAAGAGCCATCATTTTTCAAGCGAAATAATATCACAGAACAACCAACTCGACTTCATTCTCCGCCAATATAATCAGGTGATCCCTACCAATGATTTTATCTCCGCCAAATTTCCTATTGTGGGCGCGTCTCTGGTTACGAGATTTGGTTTGAATTGTATACAATTTCATTCACACTGGAGTCGAAAATGCCTGTCGGTGCAAACTTTGGGGCCTTACTGTGAACGAACGGCTGGACGTACGATGCTCCGGATGGTCTTAAAAAACTCGCAAGTTCAAGAACTATTTAAAACCGTAAAAATATTTACGTAAAAAAATGGTATAGGCGTTTTGAAAATTTCAACCCCTATTTTGAACCCCTTAGAGATGACTCACAGTAACGTCGAGCTTCGAGGACCAACTAGACGCCGAACGGAACCTATAACCCGAATTTCATCAATTTTTTTTCATGGTAACTAAGAAAAGTGGCCCGTACGGCGTACGGCGTACGGCGGACAGACAGAAATATTTTTATTGCAGTTTTGGATTCTACATACCTTGAAACGTAAACCATCAAATTTTGAGGGGGGGTAAGAATTTTTTTTTTTCATGCTCGATTCCAATGGTTCATTATTGAAAATAATCAACCAAAATATTTCTGTCTGTCCGCCGTACGCCGTACGCCGTACGGGCCACTTTTCTTTGTTACCATGAAACAAAATTGATGAAATTCGGGTTATAGGTTCCGTTCGGTGTCTAGTTGGTCCTCGAAGCTCGACGTTACTGTGAGTCATCTCTAAGGGGTTCAAAATAGGGGTTGAAATTTTCAAAACGCCAATGCCATTTTTTTACGTAAATATTTTTACGGTTTCAAATAGTTCTTGAACTTGCGAGTTTTTTAAGACCATCCGGAGCATCGTACGTCCAGCCGTTCGTTTACAGTAAGGCCCCGAAGTTTGCACCGACAGGCATTTTCGACTCCAGTGTGAATGAAATTGTATACAATTCAAACCAAATCTCGTAACCAGAGACGCGCCCACAATAGGAATTTGTGAACATGGCCAATCATTGGTAGGGATCACCTGATTATATTGGCGGAGTATGAAGTCGAGTTGGTTGTTCTGTGATATAATATTTAATTTGAAAAATGAAGGCTCTTTTGGAGTTTGTTGGTAGGTAGTGAAACTTGAACAAACATTGAAGTATTATTGATGGGTAAATTATTACTACGGTAAATCATTACTCAACGGTAAATTATTACACAACGGTTCATTATACCATCTACGTAGAAGGGGCTGGAGTTTGTTGGTAGGTACTTTTGCAACTTTTTTCACTCCTCATCAACAATTTCTTTTCAGAACTTCATTATGTGTGTTTCTTTTTGTTAGGTACTGTTTGTCATCGGCAGAATTATTTTAGCAACATTTAACTCGTGATTTAGGTAGGTACCTAGTAACGAGTACGGGGTTAGGTACTAACCTACGGAGGGTCTGCGATCTACATAATATGCATAGAATAGTACATATATTATTATATTATATAGACGGGTTATCTATACATAGAGCTGTGATCTGTAACAGAAGGGTATTCTATACAAAATAATAAACCGTTGTGCAGGGATTTGCAGCGTTTCCAGGGTGGAAATAACTTTTCTGAGCTCGCCCACGTTTTGCAAGCCAGCAGAAACTGTAGGTGTTGGAGAATGATCGTCCTCTTCTTCGGAGTCATTTTCTTCTCTCTCAATCCACACAGGGTCGGTGGTGGCGTCGGCGATCAAGTCATCAATGATGCGAGTGTTGCTAGTTACAAGGGCGTCATCCACTGTCCCGTAATCGGGAAAATGTTGGAGAATTTCCTCAGTTTGAACCTTTGAACTTTTTTCACCGTTATCTAAGGCGAAAAAAGAGCGTCTTATCCAACAAAACAGAGCGTCTTACCGAGTACTATTCTACTTTATTAGCATAGGAAAATTCAAGGGACCGACGAAAAAGAGCGTATTATGCGGGAAAGCGTCTCAAACGGGAGCGTCTTAACGAAGTTTTACTGTATATTAATTGATGGCAAACTGAAGGTTTATTTTTCCACAAAATAAGACAAAAATAAGGTTATTTGTCTTATTAACTCTTGAGAGTTGTAGTGCAATTGAATTTGAGTGAAAAGCTTCGTGCTAAATATTAATTGATGGTAAACTGAAGGTTTATTTTTCCACAAAATAAGACAAAAAGAAGGTTTTTTGTCTTATTATCACATCGATTGAACTCCTATCACTACAACTCTTGATATGTTTGTCCAATTTGCCCAGCACGTAATTATAGGAGAGATTTTATTCCCTTTGCCGCCAGGAGAACACCCAGCGGCCATGCAAAAAGGCAACAGCAGCAGTAGCAATCGCGGCATCGCCCTGAGCTTCCTCCAACCTCTCATCATCCTCGTCTCACTTCACGTGGGCATGCGCTAAGAAAAATCGCCAGAGTTTACCAACCTCCCCCAACTTTTCACACCGACGGGCACCGCATTTTGGATGTGCTTCGCGATATTTTTTCCCCCCCGAAAAGAAACCCAAAGTGGACTCGAGTGTAAATAAAAAAGAGAAATAAAATCTATTTAATTTTAAGATGTACATATTAAAATTAGCTAGAGACAAAGACTCAGAAAAATGGACAATGCATTAATGTACGAGTGTACGTATTTACGAGTATATCCGTTTGTTATACTAAGATCTTCGCATAAATTGATGTTAAACATTCCACTGTTTCCCAGGAACAGCATCTTTCTTCTTGAGCTAAGATGTAAAAGTGTGGGAGGACTGCGTATATAGTTGACACGAAGAGGCTAGTAGATTCTATTCATTCCAATGAACTTGGCTTATGTTCCATTGTGACCAAATTGTGATAAACGGTTATGACGTTTTCAGTGTTGGAAGTATGTTTAAATATGTTTAATGTGATCCGTATTCTGTAAATTTTTTAACTACATAATGATTTATAATGAGTCAGTGGTCCGCAGATTCTATTTTTTTATTGTTGCTATTCAGTTCGTCGTTTGATGTTCCATTGCTTATTCCAAAGGCTGAGGCGTGGTTCAGTTTATTGTTATCTACTATAGTAAATTGTGTTTCGTTAATTCAATTTGTTTTCTATCTTGAGAAATGTTACTGTACTGTTGATTGGATTGCCTAATATCGACAAATAACGTAAAAGTGAGAATTGTACAAAGGTAACATGATTCATTGTACGAGATATTCATGTGCCATTGTGGTTACCGCCAGCTGGAATAATACATGGGCAGTGGATCTATAGAAAAATACTAAAGAGGGCCATGGGTGATGCATCACACACTTCCACTGGTGAATGAAGGATTGCAATGTATCTCACTCACTCGGTCACGGCTTGTTATTGTTACAGATGTACATACCAACCTAAGTAATAAATATCTTCATCTGTGAATGCAGTGGATCTTCGCATGTCGAGCATGCAGGCTTCACATACGTTAGGATCCGATGACTGAGGTAGAATTTCAAACATTTGTTGGATGAGGATTTAATTATTTTGGATGTCGTTGTGTTGAGACTCAAATTTATCTTTTACCAGTACAAACGCCAGTAGGTGAGGCATCTGTGGAGGCATCGACAACGCACTATCACTAAGGTAATGTTCAGTACAGATTCGACTCGGTTGAAAGAATACGCCTCCTGAGTTGGTGTTCCCGTTCGGAGCTGTGTAGCTGAATGTGTGCATTAACCCAAAGTAGTAGCATAGGTGCCTTTCAAACACTGATCTAACTTCAATATACCAATTCACAACACCATCTTTTTTGAATCTTGGTCCAGGAAAAATAACATAGTCCAACTAATGGTGACTTGCTGATCTGACCCACCTTATAACGTTAGTGGTTCCGAAACCCAAACTCTTGACCTCCGACGCAGTTTGTATTTTGAGAAAGAACTTGCACAGAGTAGAAATAACGGCTTTCGGGGGATCCCTGTCACTAAACGGCAGTTTTTAATTTCGCCTGAGGGGTTTCTGCGAGCGGAAGCTATCTAGTTCATCCTGCTTCCCTCTTTCGTTCTAATTCTTTTTCACTATTCTCTGCTCTAGGGAAAAATAATTTTCAACTACCCACATGTTATTCCGTTGCGGAATAAATAGGTGTAGATAGCAGATTGTCCAATACGTTTAGTAGCCCCAATCCGTAGAATAAATTGTGCTTCCGATTTCAACCCCATCTGTTTGTGGTCTTGTGTTTGAAAAAAAAGATAATGCACAATTTCTGCTCAGAATGATAGAACAATCAGAAAATTTCACCGAATCCAGATTTGCTGAAATTTCAATCACTCTGAGCTCCTCAGGTCATCAAACGAATGACCTTTTCCTTTTGAGGACTTGAGGGTTCTCGTCAGCTGTAGGACTAATTTATGGCTTATAATTCATGTTAATTCAAAAATACATTTCGTACACTTATCCCTCTGCCTTCCTACACTTACAACTCTCGCAGTGCCACTGTCATAAACTATACCTATCCGTGATTTGACGTTATTCCCTGCAGGCTCGCTGGCATGATGAGCTCTTCTTTCATGACTTCTCACTGAGCGATATGACGTTTTCCCCTGCAGGCTCGCTGGCATGATGAGCTCTTATTTCCTGACTTCTCACTGAGCGATATGACGTTTTCCCCTGCAGGCTCGCTGGCATGATGAGCTCTTCTTTCCTGACTTCTCACTGAGCGATATGACGTTTTCCCCTGCAGGTTTGCTGGCATGATGAGCTCTTCTTCCCTCACTTCTCAGTGAGCGATATGACGTTTTCCCCTGCAGGCTCGCTGGCATGATGAGCTCTTATTTCCTGACTTCTCACTGAGCGATATGACGTTTTCCCCTGCAGGTTTGCTGGCATGATGAGCTCTTCTTTCCTGACTTCTCACTGAGCGATATGACGTTTTCCCCTGCAGGTTTCCTGGCATGATGAGCTCTTCTTCCCTCACTTCTCAGTGAGCGATATGACGTTTTCCCCTGCAGGCTCGCTGGCATGATGAGCTCTTATTTCCTGACTTCTCACTGAGCGATATGACGTTTTCCCCTGCAGGCTCGCTGGCATGATGAGCTCTTATTTCCTGACTTCTCACTGAGCGATATGACGTTTTCCCCTGCAGGCTCGCTGGCATGATGAGCTCTTCTTTCCTGACATCTCACTGAGCGATATGACGTTTTCCCCTGCAGGCACGCTTGGCATGATGAGCTCTTCTTTCCTGACTTCTCACTGAGCGATATGACGTTTTCCCCTGCAGGTTTGCTGGCATGATGAGCTCTTCTTTCCTGACTTCTCACCCTTGCGATATGACGTTTTCCCCTGCAGGTTCGCTGGCATGATGAGCTCTTCTTTCCTGACTTCTCACTGAGCGATATGACGTTTTCCCCTGCAGGCTCGCTGGCATGATGAGCTCTTCTTTCCTGACTTCTCAGTGAGCGATATGACGTTTTTCCCTGCAGGCTTGCTGGCATGATGAGCTCTTCTTTCCTGTCTTTTCACCGAGCGATGTGACGTTTTCCCCTGCAGGTTCTCTGGCATGATGAGCTCTTCTTTCCTGAATTCTCAGTGAGCGATATGACGTTTTTCCCTGCAGGCTCGCTTGGCATGATGAGCTCTTCTTTCCTGACTTCTCAGTGAGCGATATGACGTTTTCACGTGCAGGTTCGCTGGCATGATGAGCTCTTATTTCCTGACTTCTCACCGAGCGATATGACGTTTTCCCCTGCAGGTTCGCTGGCATGATGAGCTCTTCTTTCCTGACTTCTCACTGAGCGACATGACATTTTTCCCTGCAGGCTCGCTGGCATGATGATGAGCTCTTCTTTCCTGACTTCTCACCGAGCGAGTACACGTATTGAACTTCTCTAGAGGTTTTGCTACGATAAGACCTGAATCCAAACTGTAAAACGTTTTATACATTTTGAGCTCTCTTTTTCTGGTCTGGTGGGTTTTCCCACTCTGACGATTGCAGCCTTCCTGACTCTCTGGTACCTACGTTCGCCTTATCTCCGCGTTACCTTCACAACGCATTGAAGACCTATTTCACCGCCTCATCCCAATCTTAAGGAACGTCGTCATCTGCTCGGCTCAACAGGTGGGCGTTATCTCTTGTGTTCAACCCACGTTACATAAAACCAATGCTCCCCCAGTTAACTGAGGTTACCGCAAGTTGGGTCTTTTATTGTCAACTGCAAACACTTCAGCTCTTTAGCGCTCCAGCTAATAGCATTGCTGACGTGCTCGTTTCCACGTGGGGTCTACCGTTAGCAAACCTTTCGGCGTAGCTTTATCACATCTTGGGTATTAGGAGGCAGTCCGTTTAATCCTCTATGTAATCATTTCATTATCCCACCCAGTAAATGTGGCAAACTTCAGCAAACACAAAACAACCTAACCACACCGAGCGTGTAATTAGGTGCTTGAAATACCTACCTTACTAATCATGTTTTATTAAAGAAATAATCTTAAGCTTTAATCTTCCTAGCTTCATCCTGCTCTTGTCAAAACTGTAATTGAATGATGATGGTGAGGGTCTGAATAACAAGCTAACAACTGTAATAGAGAATGTGAGCGTTTTCATGGTCCGTTTACGGTTTGGTCTGATGAAAATTGGTTGTAGAAATAAGCGTCGTTTTCATAATTCATCGATCGATATATTGTCAGTGATGCGCTGTCGCAACGTGAAACCCACAGAAAAAGCTACATATCGTTCTAAAAATATTATTTTATTTATATCGTTATTACCAACCTATTTATTCATTGAATGTTGAGTTCATATCAGATTGCTGTAACTTCACGACATTAAAAACAGCAAAGCAGCCTTCGATGGTTGTTGCAGAATATCAATCCGTAGTAATTGGTGGTTGACGGCTTACGTTTTCAAATAGCAAATCGGTTGTGTGACCACCGTTTTCTAGTAAAGTGACTAAAGATTTGTTGGATCAGGATTTATTTTCTTGTTTCGACTAGGCCAAAATTACTTTGCTGCTTAATTACATTATTATTTGGAATCACAAAAATTACATGCAGGACATTCATTTTGATAACATACATTGGTTTCTTGTAAGGGAAACATAATATTTAAACCCCTATCACCTTCGTGTTTTCTGTTCTTAGAGATGGTCCTCTGTTTTTATTGAAGCTTTTGCATTAGTATATCGTGTGTCCCCCCCCCCCCCCCCCAGATTCCGTGGATCACTGCTGTAGTTTTCGTCTGGCTATCTTTCAATTTCAGTAATCATAATTATGAATGAGTAGGATTTGGTATTCTTCCAACAACTGCCTCAGTTGTCACGGAGTGATCCATAACCTGCATTACAGTCATTATGTACCTACTGGATTAATCGCTCACCTCATGCATTGATGTTGACTTTGCAATGTTTCTGCTACTTTCTGGAGCCTTTCTCGAAAAAAAAACTTATTCACAAACTATTTGAAAGCACCCATGCGATTCTTGAGTTAATTGCTGAAATGCTGGAAAACTGTGCTCTACCTAAAACTCAACACTGCTGCTTTAACAATGTACATAGCAACATTTCCTTTATGACGTGTTTTTTTAAATACTAATTTTTGGTTACTGCAGTCGGTTGTCCATTAGCTACATTGAACCGAACTAAGTGTTCCGAAAAAATGTTCATGTTGTAGGTACCTATGTTGAATGGTGTTACCAACTTGTGTCCTGATCGAATTGTATGAGGAGGAACATAAATAAGGATGGGTGGTAATTATGTTACAGTTCAGCCAGTCCAGTTAGTTACTCGTACCTGCGGACATCGAGTGATATTAAATAATTAATTTAAGCGTCCATTGGTGAAAGTTATTAAATTTGTTTTTGTTGAAAATGTTATTAATCGGTCGTCTACCTGTACATATATGATTACGTGCCGTTTGAGTTGCCCTCGTAAAACCGGTCACTATGCTTCATAAGTTTGAGTCGACCTAGCTTTAAACTGAACTACTAACCTGACATTGCATGTCGTTCGTTGAAACTAACCTTCTCTGCATCAGCCGGACATCGATTTTATTTTCCTCCATTCTATAGAGCGATAGGATAGACATAAAATTGATGTTAAATGTTCTGAATGCTCTGACTTTTACTCTGCCAAGGCTAAAAGAAAAAAAAAATGAAAAACCCACCTTCCACTTTTTACTTTCAATTTTTGAATATAAAATTGAAAAAAGAAGAAAAAAATAGATTTTTTTACGTAGGTGTAAAATGTTTTAGCCCACTTGTACATTACAAAACCCTGTATTCTAATATCCGGTAAAATATTTAGGACTCTTTTCAATGTAATAGAAAGAAAATGGATGGAAAAAAATTAATGTTTGTATAAAAATGAAGGAAATGATTCACTAGTGTATGATATTACCTGTATATACTTTTTGATCCAGAACTTATTTATTGTTGTTATATAAACCGCAAAGAAAATACATTTTAAAAAGATTTTTGTCAAGCGAAAGAATGAATTTAGTTGAAATTATTGTTTTAATTTAGGGGCTACTGTTGCAAAATTTTGAGGCTCCGTGGAAACGAAAGAAACTGCGACATAAACATCAAAAAAAATGTATATTATCCGTAATAAATTATTAATTAGATGTTTTGAGTTTTTTCCCAGTGATTTCCCTGCCAGACCAAACAACCTGTTGCTGATTTTCACATTTCAAATGCGCTTTTGTGTGCACTTGGTTCAGAAAAATCAATGAGTTTGTCATTTTGTCATTTCACTCCTAAATATCTAGTAACAAAGTGCAGGCTACGCTATCGGGTGCACATCAGCCTTTGACATTCTGATGGGTAACTCTTACTGTGTTTGAGACGGAATGCAACATAATTATTCTACGGCCAAGGTTTATCTACGACACCCACAGGATTTGTGAAGGTAAATTGAGAAGGAAGAAAACCCTTTATAAGGAAGCAGCCGATGAAGGAGAAAAATTCGGGGAGGGGCAGCACTTCTCAATTTCACTTGTCACCACTTCAGTACTGACCACCTTCTCAGTCTCCCTATTCTTTACAATAATTATAATTTCTTTTACAGATTCAATATAATTTCTTTTACAGATACAACTACGCCTATGCAATAATTCCAGATCCATTGTGAAAACCTGATAACAAGGATACCTACATACATTTGCTACGCCTCAGACTTGGACAGTAGTAAAAGTAATTAGAATAATTTAAAAAAAGCTGCAAATTATTACGCAGCGGTTTATTATTTACCTGTATAGATGCCCCTTCTGCGTAGATCACTGTTTCCTGTGGTCAGTACCTGCCCTTGTGCTCGCCCCTCCACCAGGAAAGCCCTAAATCGAGAACTGAAGCCGGGCGAGGAAGTATTTCATAAATATTTGGTGGATTCAAGAATTCACTCATTAATAAATAATTATATTTGTTGTTATTGATGAGATGACTGACAGTAACGCCGAGCTTCGAGGACCGAATAGACCCCAAATGGGACCTACAAACCAGAACCTTCAACCAGGACCTACAAACCAGAATGGGACCAATATACTTTGTCATACCTGAGAAGTTATGACGAGACGGTAATAGAGAAGGGGTACTACCATCGAAGAGTTTAACCCACGGTACGAACCTCAGTAGCTGGAATGTCCTCTGTCCCCTCAGAATTCTACATTTACTACTCCTGCGTAATATGGTAAAGATTTAACCAAATAAATGAGGGGAACGACGAGCTGAGCGACGCCTCGAGGAAAGTAGGAGAAGAGTCCCCTCCATCGCCCCTCAACGGTTGTAACGGCCGTTGGTGGATCAGGGGCGAGGAGGGAGGTCCTTATAATGACGCCCGGAGCCCGAGCTCCTCATTCCACCACTCTTCCACTTGCAACTTCTCTATCAACCACCTTACATCTCTCTCTCTCTCTCTCTCTTTCTTTCTCTTTCTCCTACCCTTCTCCTGTGCCTGCTGTGGTGATAACCGCGGGGTGCTCCCTTCTGGAATACCTGCTGTGGTGATAACCGCGAGCAGGGTATTCCCTCTCTCTAACATATTTGGGTCCTAGTTGTGCTCCGAAGCCGGAGCCCGATCGGAGTACACCCACGAGTGTTATGGAGGAAAAATGGATGTAAAAATAGGGGTTTTCCAGTGATTTTTCTGAGGTCTTAGTGAACATGAGCTTGTGAGGTATCGCATTCCATGTTTTGTGAGGCGAGAAGACCGAATATGAAGTAGATTTTGACCAATGAGTGAAGAATTGAGGTTGTATCGAACGTTCAGCTCCCAAAATGCATTTTTTATGAATAAAAACTGAACTGTCTGAAATCACAAAAAATGTGCATGATAACACTAGAAGAAGTATCAGGTGAATCAAGACAATTGAATAGCACTATCAATAATCGAAGATGTGGTGGTTTGATGGTAGAGGTGAGGCTTAAATAGGTGGGGTTTAGATGGAGATGAAGAGGTGATGGTAGCTAGCGTTTAAAAGGTTACAACCCATGGCGAAGCCAGGAAGGTTACCACCACTAAAAACGCTAGAGGATATGCCCAGATGGTTCCGCCAGGTCGGTTATCACCAGACCGGTTCCACCACTCTGAGTTCTTTTAGGTGAGAAAGGTAGGCAGGTATGAGGAGAGATAGAAGTCATTGACTTGAGTTTTGAGCATAGAATGGTGAGCCAGGTGAGAAGAGCGGGTTTTATAGGAGCTCTTCCACCCTCCTCCAGTCCTCTGATGGTCGTTACGAACCGTTGAGGGACTGACGGAGGGAAGAGAGACCCACCCTACCTTCGTCACGTAGGCGCTCCGTTCGTTCGGTTTATTTGGACAATCCTAATAGGTGCGTGGAGTGGTATTCCCGGAGGATATCACGACAGAAGATAATGTGTTCAAAAAAAGGAGCCTAATTTGTGTTTTTGAGAAACAATAAATGAACCGCCAACATTTCTCTAGGTGTGTCCAGTAGAATAATAAACCGATGTGACAAGGACTGCAGAAATTACCGTTTTTTACTCTGTGTCGTGAGTCCCTCCCGGGAACACTCCACTAGTAACTTTAAGCTCTCACCAATATTCTTATGCCAAACTTAGTTTCCGTCAATAAACAACTGAGTGGGGAGACAGGCCACAGAACCCAGGGACACAACCTGGGGCCCCACCACCAACTCCCAACAGGGAGTTGGAGGGAGAGGCCTCCAGTTCCTATAAAACCCTGGATCCTGGGGCTTTAGCCTCATTCGACACTTCCTCTAACTAGCTCTCTCTCTTCTCTCCTCTACCTTGCTCCTCCTCCCAGATGATCGGTGGATTACCGCCGCCTGGGAAAACCTTCTCCTCTTTGTCTAGATGATCGGTGGACTACCGCCGCCTAGACAAACACCTCCTCTCTCAAAAGAACCTAGATGTCGGTGGATTACCGCCGCCTGGGCAAATTCCTACACTCACCTCTATCTCCCCCTTAAAAGGCCGTAGATGATCGGTGGATATCCGCCGCCTGCGCCTTTCCTTTCCTCACGCCACCGTTATGAACAAATTCTAAATTCATCACAGTGGTGAACCCGATGTTCACCCAACCTTCTTTTTCCTTCCCACCTAATGTGTCGACCCCAGTCAAGTTCAGTTCGGTGTCCCCAATTTTAATTTCAAATTCAGTCAAACAGTCAGTTTCAATTTCGCAATTTTGGCCCACCCTCAACCGCTCGGCGATCACACAGCTCTCACATCTCCGCTCAGCCACACACACCTCCGCTCCCAATTTTTGCGATTTTCGAATTTGAACTTTAAATTTGAATTTTCAAATTTCAGACCTCAGCTATGGACCCGAACTCGCCATCGCCCCCACTCCTTCGGCCATCCACGCTGCAGCCGCCCGCCGCCCCGACAACGAACGCAGCGGCCACTGCCGACAACCCCTTCACCACCCTCTCACCGCCCGGCTCCGCCGCATCAACCGCCGACGTCATGACGACTTCTGCGTCATTTCCCTTGTCTCTTCCCCCGTTCTACTCACACGACCCCGCTCTGTGGTTTTTTCAGGTTGACGCTGCGTTTTCGGCCGCCAACATCCGCAGCCAGAAAACTCGCTACTCCCGCATCATCTCCCTGCTACCATACGACATCCTCCTCCAGACGTCGGACATCTCCCCCGACGCCGCCGCTGCGTACGACGACCTCCGCAGCCGCCTCATAACCCTCTACCAGCCGTCCAAAATCGCACGAGTCGCCGCGCTCTCGCAGCCACAGCACCTCGGCGACCTCAAGCCCTCCCACCTCTACCGCCGTCTGCGTCATCAACTGCAGGGGATAATGACGGCCGACATCGCGCGGACCTTCTGGCTGCGCGCTCTCCCCCACACCATACAGATGGCGCTCGCCAGCCACCTACACGGCCCGGATGAGCCCCTGCTGCGACTCGCCGACACTGTCCATGACCTCGCCGCAGCCGCCAGCGTCAGCGAGGTCCACACACCCCGCACCTCAACACCACGGCGAGTCCGCACGACGTCACGGGAACGCAGCCGGCCCCCCTCCCTCGACAGGCGCCGACCCCTCTCCGTCGAGCGCCGCCGAACCCCCACCACCGACCGCCGGCGCCAGCGTTCACCCGAACGCCGCCCCACCCCTCCTTCGAGAACAACGTAGGGGAAGGTCCCCGGCCGCTGCGACCCCCTCCGCCACACCGCGCCCCTCCAAGACTGACTACCTCCCCGCGGACCCCCCCCACCGGTGTTTCTACCATGTAAACTTCGGTGGGGAGGCCCGCAAATGTCAACCCCCCTGCTCCTTCCCCTCCAAGCAGGGAAACGCGGACGCCCGCCGGTAAATCCGGCGGGCCCCCCTCCTCGCCAACACGGGGGGGGGACCCCCACCAACCCCCCCCCCGGCCCGAATTCACACCACCACCACCAAACAACCTACCCCTCCTACTAAGCCTCCGTACTTCCGCCCGTCCTTCAGACAACACAAGTCCCGCACAACACGCTTTTAAAGACCCCCTCCGTTTACCAGCCGACATTTTCACTCCACACAACACTCCGTCAATTAACAGGGAACCGCTCCACACTTCAACACCGACAAACGACACCACTTACCCCAAAAGATTTTACACCGCCACTCACATGTACTTGAAAGAGCCCGGCATGCATAAAACTTTTCAACCCCTATATGCCGGGCCCTTTCAAGTCATCCGCACAACACCAACCACCGCGACCCTGTTAATTGACGGGAAACCCCACACTGTCCCGTTAGCCAGGTGCAAGCCCGCCCCTGTGCTCCCTCACCCAACAACCCCTATCAGTCTCCCGCCGTCCGTTCGCCATGTCACACCTCTCCCAAATGCACCTTTCACCCCCGTCGCCGTTTCCGGATTTCGATTCGGATCCGGAAATGGGGGCCATACTCCGGGACGTTTTCGTCCCGGACCCGCTATCCCCCCTACCCCCTTCGCCCGGGCCCCCATCACCGCTTATATTTTCTCCGCAACGGATTACCGGACTACCTCCCTGGCCCCGGCGGTGGAAGTACCCCCAGTGGCGGATACTGCGCGAATTTCGCGCAGCACAAGCCACCGGGGTACACCCTCCCTACATCCCCATCGACCCCTTAATGTCCTCCATTCTCCGCGAGTTCCGCCTCGCGGAACTCATGCCCCCCCCCCACCCCCCATTCAAATCACACACCCCCCTGTCACTCGCAACCCCCCCATCCAAAACAACCCCCCGCCTCCCGATTTTCAACCCCAATTTTCCGCCCCCCAATTTTCAATTTTCGACCCCCCCAACACACAGTCTCCCCCACCACCCCCCCAAATCAGCACACCCCTAACACCCCCTACCCCCACAACACCGCCGGGGATATCCCCAATAGTTCCCGCCGGGACAAAACGGCCCGGGCGGCGGAACGGACGGAGGGAGCGTCCCCGAATTCCCCGCGTCCCGGCGGCCCAGTAACCCGCCCCGCTACGAGCAATCACGGCGGGGCCTTGAGATCGCGGGACAGTGCTTGTGTCTCATGTATCCACACGCACTGTACCGCCCCTCACAGCCCCGCCGCGGCCGCCCCATCACCGCCACCACATCGCCGAGGCGCCCCCACACTTCACCTAAACCACACCTACACCCATCCACACACCACATCCTATCCACACCCAGGGAACGGCGGATTTCCGCACCCTCATATTGTACCCCCACGACCTTGTACATACTTTGTAAATACTATAACTATAACTTTGTAAATAGCCTTGTAAATACTATCACTATCATCACATACTGTAAATACCTCCTATACCTATACCTAATCTTACGCACTAACAATTGTACATATCTTATTCTAACTAATTTTGTAAATACTCGCCTCCTTATGTAAATACTCATCTCTACCCAACTACTTATGTACTCACCTCCTTATGTAACTATTCATCTGTACCCAACTACTTATGTACCCAACTACTTTTAAGTTCGCTATCACCTAGAATTAAGAATGACGCCCTCAGCACTCATCCTGTTGCCGTGGCCCTCAGCCTTTGTCACCTTTCGCCTTCAGCCCCTCATATACCTCTTGCCCTGCCTTCAGCACCACTTTTGTTTGCCTTGGCCCTCAGCCCCTGTCACCTTGCGCCTTCAGCTCCACAAATCTTGGTTCGAACTGGGGGGACCTCTGTCGTGAGTCCCTCCCGGGAACACTCCACTAGTAACTTTAAGCTCTCACCAATATTCTTATGCCAAACTTAGTTTCCGTCAATAAACAACTGAGTGGGGAGACAGGCCACAGAACCCAGGGACACAACCTGGGGCCCCACCACCAACTCCCAACAGGGAGTTGGAGGGAGAGGCCTCCAGTTCCTATAAAACCCTGGATCCTGGGGCTTTAGCCTCATTCGACACTTCCTCTAACTAGCTCTCTCTCTCTTCTCTCCTCTACCTTGCTCCTCCTCCCAGATGATCGGTGGATTACCGCCGCCTGGGAAAACCTTCTCCTCTTTGTCTAGATGATCGGTGGACTACCGCCGCCTAGACAAACACCTCCTCTCTCAAAAGAACCTAGATGTCTTTGGATTACCGCCGCCTGGGCAAATTCCTACACTCACCTCTATCTCCCCCTTAAAAGGTCGTAGATGATCGGTGGATATCCGCCGCCTGCGCCTTTCCTTTCCTCACGCCACCGTGATGAACAAATTCTAAATTCATCACACTCTGGCTATCAAATCTAACTTTATGCTGAGAGAGTTGAGTGGAGCCTATCTACTGATAAATATGTCATCTAAATACTTCCAGAAATAATAATTGGATTCCGTAGAACGTTAGGGAGGCGGAAAGATCCCGTCGGAATCATACTCAGAGGACCTTATTAATTTTTACTGGGCTCAAGGCGGATCATCCGAAAGGCCTACTGAGATGTATGTGTTACGACTCAGTGCAGGGAACCAACCCGACACTTTACATGATGAAGTTATCCATGCCCTCCGGGAGTGAAACCTCCCGCACCCTAAGGGACGTTCAATGGACAGGTTAGCCACGGTTTGTTGACCATCCCTCCAGATATTCACCCCTTTCCCTATTCTCCTTTCAAATCAAGTCCCTTCGCCCTTCTTCCTCGACGTCAATGGGGGTTTTGGCGTGGGGGGGGGGGGGGGTCCGGTATTCTAAATATGCCGCCTGTTTGTGTAGCCCGCAGTGATTGGCCCTAACAGCCGAGGCACACAGAAGCGCCCCGCTGAATTAAGGGCTTTCAAATCCCATTCGTTCACTTTTCAAAGCAAACACTTGATCCATCCCAACGCCATTATTCAGCTTTTCCTATCCGAATCGTTCCACCGCTGCGAGATGTCGGTAATTGATTGGAACAACAGACCTTTTTTCGCCTCCTCCCCCCAATCTCTCTCAAACTTTTTTTTTTCCTGTCCCTTTTTCGGTATATTCTTTAAACTGATTCGCGAGCTGCAAAACCCACCCCATCGCTGTCCCTTTCTCGCCTCAGTCACTTCTGCGTTTATTAGCGAAGTTTTGAAATGAAATAAAGCCCCTCTTTTTCAGACCCTGAATCCCTCGACATCCTGAACGATAACTTCGGGCGTTTCCAAGTTTATTTATTCTTCTCATCTGAAAAGGCAGAGTTTTATGGTCGTTCGGCAATTAATCCATCAGACTGATCTGAAAAACTGCATCGAGAGGAAAACTACTATTTCCTTCAAACTCGAAGTTCCATTGACTTTTATAATCCTACACTCTGTTTTCTCCAGATTTCCAATAAGTACCTACCAACCCTCTCATACCCTCTTCAATCGAGTTGTCATTAAAGAAACTTCCATTAACCCTCCATAGAAGAGCAATTATACGTATAATTATACGTCTTCCCTTTCTACACTACATACCGACCGTTTCGGCTTTTAGTGAAGGTTTCCCTCAACTACCTTCAAAAAGTGAACTTAAAGTAAAATCATGCGGGGCTCGTTGGATATGATCGTTTTTCAGTTCATATTCTCAGTCTTAATCATTAACCAGTTTGTCGAACTTTCGATTTCTTTACAACTACGTTTCATGACCTACGTAGAACGTGATGCGATGAAATATAGAAATTTTTGAAATTATGAATGCTTCAACCTCATTTGAATCAACTGAACTTTATTAAAATTTGACCTAATAAAAATTGATAAATCACAATTATGCTGTTTAGCTAATGAGATTCAAATCGGATCAAAATCATTTATTGGCAACAAATCATAACCTGCATACTTAATCAAGAAGAAAATACCTGTAAAAAATAATTTATAATACTGAGAAAAAAAAAAAATAGCAGATGTACTTTTAGACATTGGCTACCAAAGAGTAAGTTCAAATGAACTTCTGTTCTTTTTTATTTACAAAAAAATGGTATACTTGTACTTCAAGGGTTCTGGTTACAACATCAGTATGTCCTATTCATAGGAAATGAGATAGAAGCAAAAACGCCTTCCTCCCATTACGTCCAAATACCGACAGGAAGCACGTCGCGCGGTTCTCAGAGGTGACATACTTTTCGTTAACGGCAAAATGTTGATTGTTACCGACATGAATACGACGCACACAACACCTCTTCGAGCTCCGACCAGGACAATGTGGAACCCAACAAGAAACAAGTATCGAGTACCACGATTTCACTTACAAATTCAAGAAAGAAGCGGCCATCTAAGAAAAAGATGAAGTCTCCTTGATAGGTGTCGTGGTACCCCTCACATATGCCACTCACATGTAAATAGATTTAACCAATAAACAAGGAGGAAGACGAGCTGGGCGACCTCGGTTGAAGCCCAGAAGCCCTCCATCGAACCCCTGACTCTCAACTGTCGGGGCGGGGAGGAGGCACATTTATACAGACGCCCAGCTTATACAGGCTCTTCATTCGACCGATCTCACCCTTAAGCCGGCGCTACACGATGCTACCAACACCTTCCAATGTTGGACGCTTGGTGACTGGTAGCATCGTGTGGCCGAGCTTCGAACGTCCAGCGTCCAACGGCCAGCGTCCAACGTTGGCGTTGGAGGGCGATCGCTCTGAGAGCGGTACTTGCACCCAAGTCAAAGGAAAAAGAAGGGTCCAACGTTGGCGGGAACGTTGGAGGCTCGTTTCTTCGAACACGGAGGGTCGGCCACAGGACTCGGCGTTAGTTTGTAGTTTGTAGCGCAGTGATTTCCTTGGCCACCAAGTTTTCATCGACACAGGTAATTTATGATTGAAATTGTTGAATTTTATTGAATTTCATTATATTTATTTGTCTTTAGTCATTGTCATGCCTACAACTGTGTCATGGGTCTCCACTTCATTCGTTTTTCCATCATTCAAAACAAACAAACCTAAAAATCAGTAGGGATAATAAAAAAAATATACAACCTATCAATTTTTGTCATTATTTTTCAGTTCAACTCAGTTTGAGTTCTAGTTATGCCGAGAATAGTGGGATTATAGATAAATAGCGGTTGAGCTATATAAACCATTAAGGGCATCCCCTGTAATGCATGCATTACTCAACTATATGTTTTCGATTTTACAGGAAGAATGGAATGGAGCAACGAAGTTGTTTTGGAGTTTATTGGGCTGTACGAGGCTTCTCCGATTCTTTGGAATCACAAACACTCACACCACAAACACCGAATCAGCAACAACTGTGCTGCAGCAATCGCTGCAAAATCTTCATCATCCGTTTCCATTATGATGATGAAAAAACTCCCTACGGCTCGACCTTCAAACGGCTCGACCTGGATCGCACTGGATCAAACATTTGCCACCACCGACAACACCGTGTGGCTGGGGCTTTTGCTCGAGTCACTCGTCGAGTCGTCACTCGTCGAGTACGGTCAAACGTTTGGCCCAACATTCGACGCATCGTGTAGCGCCGGCTTTACCTGCGACTCCTCTCTCTCCCTCGCCTACCCTTCATTCTACCTTAGCGTCTGCTCTGGTGGTAACCGCGGGATGCTTCCTCCTCTAACACTCGCTGTGGCGATAACCGCAGGGTGTTAGCATCCTCATCATTTAGCGTCTGCTGTGGTGGTAACCACGGGACGTTCCTTCCTCTAGGACTCGCTGTGGCGATAACCGCAGGGTGTTAGCATCCTCATCCTCTAACGCCTGCTGTGGTGATAACCGCGGGGCGTTAGCCATCCAAAAAGACTCCTAAGGGGCACATCCTCCTCTCTCCCCCTACCCAAATCTATCCTACCCTTAGGCCACGATACTGGTGATCCCTCAACTATCGTTCACCACAAGAGGTATAGTTTTCTCAATGATCAGCGTTGGTACTGATGCCATTTTTTGACTTGCGTAATGTTCTTGACAATGTATGTATATTTTACCATACTCTCTACAGATTGCTGTTACCTCAATCTGTATATAGTGTTTAAGCACTGCTTAGTTTTTATTTATAAAATATTTTTTTAAACTGAATAATTGGACGATTAAAATCTATATTTATTGCATTCTCCACATACACTACTGTACGGGTTATATTACATTGCTTACCTACGTGTATTATTATATACCCTAATATATCAAGGGCACAGTAATTATTAAGGTTCAGTTTAACGCAATGTGGATTTTTCTATTCTTCTGTTAATTTGTGAATTATTATGTTTTCATCAATCGTACGATGATTTGGACTAAGACTCATCATTCAATAATCATTACTATGATTGTAACTGGAATTCCGCCCTTGCTATAAAAAAACGTCTGCCAATTCGAGTAGGCCGTATAGCTTCCTCACTTCAGTCGTATGACCGTATATATGGACCCAGAATGAGTTGGCTAGGTTCAGTTCTCTACGACTATTTTTCGCGTAGTTAGAGGCGTTACAAGGAAATGGCCAACATTTCATGTTCGCGCATGCGCAGATGACAGTTACAGTACAGTGCCAATGAAATTCATTTGGAACTATCCAGGTATTATTCCTGATCGACTCTCCAAGATTGAACTCATCTTAACGATTTTTATGGTAGTTATGGGAGTTTCAAGTATTTTACGGTACTTTTTCAGCGGTTTCGGTACGGGACCATCTGTGACCTAACCCGCACCTACCCTCCAAATTTTAGCCTATTTCGACCATTATTTCGGGTAGTTATGGGTGTTACAAGGAATTTACCACAGACAGACAGACAGACCGACACGGAATCAAAACGTCTGCCAATTCGAGTAGGCAGTATAGCTTCCTCATTTGAATCACATGAACGTATAGAATAATTGGGTAGGTTCATTTTGTTACCGGACCATCTGCGATCCAACCCGCGTGTACCCTCAAAATTTCAGCTCTCCGACTATTTTTTGCGTCGTTAGAAGCGTTACAAGGAAACAGCCAACATTTCATATTTGCGCATGCGCAGACGGAAGTTGCGGTAGACTCCAATGAAATTCATAAGGAACTATCAAAGTATTATTACTGACCGACCCTCCAAATCTGAACTTATTTCAACGATAATTAAGGTAGTTATGGGAGTTCCATGTATTTCACGTTTGTGCGTGCGCAGACGTAACGATTTCCATGATTTTGGGATGGGACCATCTGAGATCCAACCCGCGTGTACCCTCAAAATTTCAGCTCTTTACGAATATTTTTCTTGCAGTTAGAAGCGTTACAAGGAAAGGGTCAACATTTCATATTCGCGCATGCGCAGACGACAGTTACTGTACGATTCCAATGAAATTCATGTGGAAATATCCAAGTATTATTCCTGATCGACTGTCCGAAATTGAACTCATTTCAACGATATTTAAGGTAGTTATGGGCGTTTCAAGTATTTCACGTTTGCGCATGCGCAATCGAAAGTTGCAGTATTTTTTCAGCGCTTTTGGTACGGGACCATCTGTGACCCAACCCGCACCTACCCTCCAAATTTCGACCACTATTTCGGGTAGTGATGGGCGTTACAAGTAATTTACCATACAGACAGACAGACAGACAGACAGACAGACGGGCTGTCAGAAAGACCGACACAGAACCAAGAATGTTCCTTGATGTCTGAAACGCAAAATGCTAGTGGACATTTTCATTCTAGAGTACATAGGTACACAGATTTTTTTTTACTCAATCAATAATCCAAGGCTTCCCTACCTTCCGGTAGTGAGGAAGCAAAATAAACAAATGAAGAAGACATCACCGTGTTAGTGTTACTTCATAATTATTGTATATTCATATATTAAAACCGTATATTAATATAATATTAAAGTGCGTATTCGTATTAGTAGGTACCCACCTGACGAAATATCGTTTCCCAGTGTCGCACGGTATGAAATGATAACGACCACCCACCCGCGGTTATATTTACATGAAACGTCGGCTTCAACTGTTCAAAGTCAACTCTCAACGGGGTTTGGATCTTTTTACGTCGTTTTAATGAAGTTTACCCACGGGAAGAGCTTTCCCCCCAGGAAATCCACTCGGGCTCTATGCAAATGTGCCGGGGCGTAAAGCGGCGTTCGATGCCGCCCCGTAACCGCTAACTGCTCTATCCAGATAATCATCATTGTTCACCAGTAACCGGTTATATATGAAATCGTAATTCTTAACGTTACGTACTGCTCGGAAATAAATTATGTGGGCGCCCCGGCGGCGTTATGCCGGCTTCCTCTCTTTGCTCGGAACACATTCCGGTGTGTTCTCGAGACGTTGTGGGCTTAAATCAAATCTCAAATTACTGAACAGCAGGAATTATGTTCTGTAGCAGCTATTGCCGATATTTACAGTGATATGACTGTGTTTCCTTCTCTTTCCTCTAGCGGTTGCTATTTCATTATTGCTGCAATGAATGAAATTTGCACAGTTTCTGTATGACCTCTCACTTCCAATAACCCACTTTTCAGTCCATGCTGACGCTCTTTCAGTACAAAATAGACGCCACAATAAGGCAAAATATTGGATAAGTTTACCTTAGACTTTGCATGTGTATGTAATAGGCCTTCATGAGCTTCGAGAAAATGTACCTACCTACATATTTCTCTCATTAAAAACATGCTTTGTTGTCCAAATCGAGATTTTGGAAATAAATTCATTAATTGGCCTAACTCGGTTAAACCTACTTGGTTGTCCGATAGGGAACCTTGTACGTTACCAACTATAAGGTTTCTAGGTTATATATAGCATTTCCAGGTCAAATTCAACCTTTTCCAAAATTCAACATTTTCCAAGTCAAATTCAACTTTTTCCATTTCAAATTCAACTTGTTCCATTTCAAAAAAACTTTCCCCTACTTCAGCAAAAATATCATGTTTAATAAACTGAATTTGCGAACCCCATTACTAATTTTTTGTTGCATTATTTAAGGCTTAAATTGAATTTCGTATGACTTCAGATGAGGTGCGTTCAATTAATCAGAAGGTTTGATGGGCAACGAAATAGGCATTAAAGAAGTAAACACGAAGAATTTGCAAACACCGAAGTTATGTTCCCTACTTCAGTTGAAGGTTCACAAATAGAAAATTTTAAATTGCAATGAAAAAATAAAAAACACACATCTGTGTGTGTTTAGTATCTGCACTTTACCACTATAGTTTTGTTTAATGTAAGCCTTAAATAATGCAACAATAAGTCAGTAATGGTGTTCACAATTCAGTTTATTAAAATTTATATTTTTTGCTGAAGTAGGGGAAGGTTGACTTTGAAATGGAAAAAGTTGAATATGATTTGGAAAAAGTTGAATATGATTTGGAAAAAGTTGAATTTGACTTGAAAAAGTTGAATTTGGTTTGGAAAAGGTTGAATTTGGTTTGGAAAAGGATGAATTTGACTTGGAAATGTCATAATATGAAGCCAATTCAAGTGTACTCCCTTACAGTAGCTTCTAAATACTTTGGGGATTCCTGTGGCAAAATGATATGCGTATGAGTTTCATTGTTTTGAACTGGTTATATCATGTACATGTCAGTTGTATGGTTTATCTGCGGAAAGAAGGGATGTCACTATAATTGAACTGGGAGCACCAATAAAGTCCTAAATAGTCACATCTGGACTTCATCAAAATCTGACTGTAAAATAACGTTATCAGCAAACTGGTGTTTATTCCTTGAAACGACCATATATATGCAGCTAACAATATATATGCAGGAACTAAAAAGATATTCACCTCCTTGGAGTTAGTTTCGCGCGAAAATGGTACTTGGGTATTGTAGTGATTGGGAGTCGGATAGACGAGTCGATCGCTTGATTGAGAATGGTTAGTTTATTGGTGGCACCCTGGCTCTTATATAGTCCCCTGACAAGATCAGAGGGGGGTCGGGGGGTCCCCACTCTGAGTTACAGCATGTTCAGACATAGATTGAGTTGTGGAGGAGCAGCCGATCACAACACTGCTCCCCCCAGAATTTAAGTAATTTTCAATTTTAATTAAATTTTGTTGATGTCGCTGTGGCTGTGACCGGGCGTGGGAGGTGCGTGTGTTGGGTCCGTGTGGGCTGTCCGGGTGGCTGCTGTGGTCGGTGTCGTGGGGCGGTGGCGTTGAGCGCGTAGCGTTGGCGGGCGAGGCTCGGGCTCCGGGCGTGGTTCCGCGGGAGCGGTTGTTGCCGTGGGTGCTGTGGTGGTGCTGTTGTGGCCATCGCTGTGTGGTTGGGGGCGATTTGCGGCGTCGTGGTGGGTCCCGTGTTGTGCGTAGGTGGGGGTGCCGGCTTACATCGGTCGATTGAGACTGATGGTGTTTGTCGATCGTCCGTGAGGTAAGTTATCGTTTTTCCATCGTTTGTCAACACCTGATGGGGGCCGGTGTAAGGTGGCTCGAGTTTACCCCTTGGCGTGTCTACGCGCACGTACACGTGGGTCGCTGTGCGCATAGTTGCTGGCACGTAGGACTGTGTGTAGTGGCGGTACGATTCGTTGGTGCGTAGGGGCACAGTTGATGGTGGCGGTTGAGTGAATAGATCCCCTGGGAGGCGTGGTGTGGCCGAGAAGAGGCGTTGGGCCGGTGAGTAGCCGTCGGGGCCCGGGCGGTTTCGTAGGCCGAGGAGGAGGCCGCTAAGTTGGGTGGCCCATGTGCGGGAAGTGGCTGTTGCGAGAATTGCGTCTTTTAGGACCCTATGCAGTCGTTCGACGAGGCCGTTGGCTTGAGGGTGGTAGGTATTGGTATGGTGTACCTCCGTGCCCATGGACGTGCAGTATTTATGGAATTCGGCTGAGGTGAACTGGGTGCCCTGGTCAGTGGTAACGCGTGCCGGAGAGCCGTAGCGGGCGATCCAGTGGTTGTGTAGGGCCGTAATCACTGCGTCGGCGGAAATGGTCGAGAGGGGTGCGCATTCAAACCAGCCAGTGGCGCGGTCAATCATTGATAATATGTATTTTTTAGTAGCCGATGGCGGTAGCGGGCCGAATAGGTCGATATGTAGGTGTTCGAGTGGCGCGGCGTCGGGAAATTCGCCGAGGGGAGCCCTGATGTGTCGAGTTGTTTTCGCTCGGTTACAACTCGGGCAGGCGCGGGTGAACAACCGTATCGACGAGGTCATGACGGGCCAATAATATCGAGCGCGGATGAGGGCTGTGGTGGCCTTTATCCCCGGATGTGTCATCCCGTGTATGTGTTTGAAAACCGCGAGGCGTAGCGGCGTAGGGATGTAGGGGCGAGGCGAGGCGTCGGTAGTTTCGCACATGATCTCGTGGCCTTGTATTCGGTGCGGTGTGAGATTCATTGTAGCGATGTGGTCATCGGCGGCCTGTGCGTCGGCTAGCTGTTGTAGCGTGAAGGGGGTGCCCTAGTCTGTGACTGCGTGGGCCATGTTGGCTGTCGGTGGGAGTCGCGAGAGGTAATCGGCGACGATGTTTGTTGGGCCCTCGGCGTACCTGATGTCAGTTGTGAATTCTGAGATAAATCGAAGGTGCCGTAGCCGTGTTGGTGGGGCCGTGTTCGATTGTGTCGCTAGTGAGGTTGTGAGGGGCTTATGGTCCGTATATACGGTTAGTGGGCGCCCTTCGATTTGTTGGCGAAAGTGTACGATGGCGAGGTAAATAGCCAGTAGTTCGCGGTCAAATGCGCTGTAGTTACGTTGAGCCGGGTTGAGGGTGCGTGAGAAGAAACCTAGCGGGCGTAAGTGCGTATTGTCGATGAAATGCAGCGCTGCGCCGACGGCGAAATCCGACGAGTCCGTGTGTAGGACGAGAGGTTGGGTCGGGGCCGGATGGGCGAGTGTGACGGAGGTTTCGAGTAAGCGTTTTGCGCGGTCGAATGCGTCAGCTGCGTCGGTGGTCCACGTGAGCGTGCGTTTGTCCTTTTTCTTCGCGTCGGGTGGAATCATTTCCACTAGGGGGCGGAGCGTAGGTGCGGCTCGTGGTATCGCTCGGTGATAGAAGTTAATGAGGCCGAGGAATGTTCGAAGCTCGTGCACGGTAGTGGGTCGCGGGAATTTCTTAATGAGGTCCGTGCGTTCCGGTAGGGGTGTTATCCCGTCGGCTGAAACGTTGTGGCCGAGAAATTTGACTGAGGGGCGTGCGAGCTGGCATTTGGCTGTATTTATTTGTAGGCCGTATTTTGCGAGGGTCTCGAGGAGCGTGCGTACGTGGGTGTAGTGTTCAGAAGGGGTGGCCGAGGCGACCAGTATGTCATCTAGGTAACAGTACACGAAAGGCAGGTTGCATAGGACGTGGTCCATGTAGCGTTGCCACGTTTGCGCTGCGTTTCGTAAGCCGAAATTCATTCGCTTGAATTGGTAGGCGCCGAAGGGTGTTAAGATCGTCGTTTTTGGCACGTCGCGTTCGCTGATTTTGCAGTGAAAAAATGCACGGGCGAGGTCGAATGTGCTGTACACTGTAGTCCCGTACAGGGCCGTTGTAAAATCGTGTAGGTGTGGGACGGTGTAGTGATCGGGCACAGTGAGTCGGTTCAGCGCTCTGTAGTCACCGACGGGGCGAATGTCACCGTCGGGTTTCGGAACGATGTGGAGCGGGCTGGACCACGGCGCCTCCGAAGGTTCGATGACCCCCGCCGCTAGTAATTCGCCGAAATGGGCCTTCGCTTTCGCGTATAGGTCCGGGGATAATCGGCGAAGTTTCGCGTGACACGGGGGGCCCTTCGTGACGATGTGATGTTCGACAGGAGCATCGCATGGTGTCGATGAAGGTTTGTAGGCGTCGAGGAGGGCTTGAAAACGGGGCTCGTTCGCTGTTGTCGTACAGATGGACTGGCTCGGAGGTACGAGGTCTACTGTCCCGGTGATGTACCGCTGAGTGGCCGCGTTGATGAGTCGGGCGTTGGGTAGGTCAACGAGTAGGCCGTGGTACGTCAAGAAGTCGGAGCCGAGGATCGGGGTTGATACGTCGGCGACTGTGAAGGTCCACTCGTACGGAGGGAGATCTGGTAGGTGTACCGATGCGGAGTGTGTGCCGTACATCTTGATCTCGGTGCCGTTTGCGGCACGTAGAGCGCTTGGACGTGTTGTTTTTCGGTTGAGCAGGGTGTTCGGGACGATCGAGACGTCGGAGCCGGTGTCCACGAGGAAGTGTAGCGAGGTTTTTTTACAGCGGATGAAGAGCCGAGATGTTGGTGGGTTGCGCACGGCCGTTACGGCTGGTCGGGCCGTGCGTTGTCGTTTCCCGTCGGTTTCGGGCGCCAGGTGCAGGGGCTGCGGCATTTCTGTGCTCGTGGGCCCCATGTGCGGTGGTAGAAACATAGGGTGTTCGTTGTTCGGCGTGTGTTCGTCGCCGGCTGCGTCGGGGATCGCCGTTGTCGTCTATCGTTGATCACTTCGACCTCTTCGGAGACGGTAGCCACCCGAGGAGGCGGGGCGAATGGTAGGAGGCGATCGGCGAGCGCAGCGAGTTTCAATATGTCGGGTTCGTCACGGGCCGCTATGTGTAGACGTATGCTCTCGGGTAGGGCGCGGAGGAAGAGCTGTCGGACGAGCGGTGCGGGTGTGTCAGCCGGAAGTGCTCGGGTGAGTCGGCGAGCGAGGATCGACGGTAGTTCGTCGTCGGATGTCGGCTGGAGGAGGGCGGTGAGCCGTGAACCATCGGAAGGTGCGTGTGTCGCTAGAAGGCGAGTTTTGAGCGTCTGGTAACTACTGGTGTGCGAGGGGTTGATGTCGGCGCATAGATCCGCTTGTCGAGGTTCGAGGGCGAGGAAGGCTCGGGCGAATTTCGCATGTGGCGTCGTGAGGCCTTCGTGTGCGAGGATGAGCTCGAGTTGGGCGAACCAGACGTGCGGGAATGCGGGGTCGAACGGCTGGAGCTTGAGAATCGAAGGAGCGCTCGCTTCGGGCGTTTTTTGCGGTTTCTGCTCCGTCATCTTCGGTTTTCTCTTCGGTGCCAGTCCGGTGAGGTGTCAGCTTGAAGTGTGCTCGGCGCCGGCGTCCGTTTCCTTATATAAGGATCGGTGATGGTGGGGCGAAGTAGCGGGAGGCGCTGCGATAGCCGTCGAGGCGGGCGTCGGAGTGGGGCGCCGCTGTGGCGTCGGTGGGGGCCGCGCGTGGTGGGGCTCGTTGAAGCGGAGGCGGAGGCTGCGACGCTGTCAAACGGCGGGCGCTGGCGGTGGAGCTCACACGTCGGATGTCACCAGTGTAGTGATTGGGAGTCGGATAGACGAGTCGATCGCTTGATTGAGAATGGTTAGTTTATTGGTGGCACCCTGGCTCTTATATAGTCCCCTGACAAGATCAGAGGGGGGTCGGGGGGTCCCCACTCTGAGTTACAGCATGTTCAGACATAGATTGAGTTGTGGAGGAGCAGCCGATCACAACAGGTATTATTAATTTTCACGTTACCTACGCGTTATCTACCAGGATTCATATATAATTTTTCTTTTTTCTTTTTTTCATATTTTTTCTACTGTACATAAACTTACTGTAACTGAAGATCACAGTAAATCAATTCAATTCATTCACTTCAGTTCAGTTTGCAAGCTGGCACATTGTTGTAGGACGTCCAGAAATCTTGTTTCAGTCGACGTTTTGATGTTCATTATCAGTTCTGTCGATTTATTTTGCATCTCATCCATCACTTTCACTGATATAAATCGTCTGTGGTTGTATGTTTATCGACTGTTTCCTCTCAGGTGCTCCACGGATAATATTTATGGTCCGTCTCAAATGATTGTTAACAAAACGATAACATTATCAGGCGCATTATCTCACGTGGCCTGTAGGTGGAGTTTTCCGTATTGGTTTGAAAACCAGTGAGTTCGGTTGAATTCATTGAATGCGTTATTACCGGCGCCTATTGTTGTCGAAATACTACAGCTTGTCCGGGGCGCACGCTTTTGTTCGCGAGAAAAAGAGTAATGGAAATCGCCTGACGTTCGGTGAAAAATGAAACGGCTCTGGTATCTGTGCTTGTTTTGGGCGTCGCTGTCATCGATTGCCGTGTACGTCGGGTGGTCGAGCCGCGTCGACCTGTCCCGCCGAATCTTCGCTCCGGATCGCAATGTTTACGACTCGTCAAACGATTTCCAAGGGTTCGACAACGTCTCCGGCACGCCGGACGGCTGCTACATCGTCCCCAACGTCGTTCATTTCATTCGGTTCGGTCTGCCCGAGTTCTCTTTCGTCGACGCCGTTTGCGTTTTGGCCGCCCTCAAACACCAGAAGCCGGAGAAGATTTATTTCCACACGGACGTCCCGAATTTTTACGGGAAGCACTGGAAAGTTGTTTTGTCCACACCCGGCGTCGACGGCGTCGTCGAATTGAAATATATGCGCGTTCCGGAGCAGATATACGGGCAGCCGTTGAGTGTGGGATGGAGGAAATACCATGCGAGCGACGTAGCGAGGTTGCAGATACTCATGAAGTACGGAGGTATTTATTTGGACAACGATTCCTACATTGTCAAATCTCTGGACAACTTCAGGAAATTCGAAATGACAATCGGATGGCATCTTCCCGGGAACATATCAAACCAGGTGATAGTCGCTCATAAAAACGCTCGTTTCTTGAAGGAGTGGTTGCTGACGTACAAAGACCACTACGATAAAAAAGGTTGGTACTACAATGCTGGGATCCGTCCGACGCAGGAGGTTCTCGTCAAACGTCCGGAACTTGTACATCGGGTTGTCAGGCGGTTTGCTGAGTACTTCGGCGTAGCCAACATGCTGTACCTGTCCAAATCCGGCTTATGGTTGGATCACTGGGCAATTCATCTGTACATAAACCACATGCACAGCCTGCTGAAGAGGAATTTGTCATCCGTGGCTACTTACCCGGTCGTCTTCGATGAAGAAAACATTTCGCTTTATGACGTCAACTTTAGAGATATGGTTTACGATGTTTACCCACTCAACCGGACGGTATAAATTTTTCGTATACTATCTGAGTATTACCTGGGTTAACTCGATAAATGAGACCCTGTTGTGATATTTAACAAAATATTGCTAACTAATGAACCCAGCCGAAACGCCAATGTCACTAATTATTTGGATACTACGATACTGAGCGAAGTAAACATCAATTCATTTCAACCGGAAACACGTGACGTCGTTCATAAATTAATCATAAATTCACAAACTGCAGCGAAATTCTGTGAAACGGTGAGATCCAACTAAGCCAAAATAAAACCGGAGGTGAGTCCATCCTTTAGGGCACGTCAATATTATGTCGTCTAAAAAAGTTGATACCGTCCGTAGGCGATTCAGGACTTCACTAATTAGGTATGTGTATCCATTTATTATACTATATTTTATTTCAACTCAAAATTTCCTCGAACTAAAATAATTTCCTCTTGTTGATCACTGACTAATCGAAAACAGTGGCTTGAGCTATCATGTGCCCCGTACGCGTTTTCCTTGTAGGCACTTCTATTCAGATAATTCTACCTCAATTTGGTACCATCATCAGACTGCACCCATAATTTATGTGCGTGCGTGCTTGCTTGTGTGTGTGTGTGTGTGTGTGTGTCAAATAGTGAAATGTGGTTGCTCAAATTGCCAACAGTTATTGAAGACAACACATTGAGCGCGACTCTCTACCTACATAAATTATTATTAAATTGTTGCAATATTTGTCCCTCAAAAACTCTAATTTTATATAGGTTTTTAAATGTTTTATATAAAACCCAAATTTTATAACAATTTTTGAAGACTTTCTGGGCCTAGTTTTTATCAATTAAGCGATTTCTGACCTCCAAAAAATTAAAATTGACCCACTTTTTATTTTTGAAAATTTTTCATTATCAAGCTCATCCTTTCATTTCTTGTTACCAACACTTGGGTGACATTAGACATTTTTCATCCCGTATCCAAGGTTCTATACCGTTTGGAACGATATACATGTACTTGTATGTGTATCTAAACTTATAATTATGGTGTACTCATAATATAGGTATATTTGTTTGTATGTACCTATACCTGTATCTAACTAAATAATATTTGTGGGTCTGTATGTACTTAAACTCTCTGGAATTCGATTCAGAATTCTCTAAAACGGAAAAGAATCGAAAAACTTTTCTAAAATTCAATGTTGGTAACCTAACACTATTGAACTCATTTCTTAGAACATTCGCTAAATATAGATTAATTTTAAAACGGTTTCGGTGATTTAACTACCTTCAGATTCATAAAATAATGATACGAAATCAGCACCTCAAGGCCTTTATATTTACGGATACAATATTGGCTGTTCAGTGATTAGCAAGTCGGGAAATTGGAGGCTCGATTGTTCATAAATCAATGGTTTCAAAATCCATACCACTGACTTGGGCAGTCAGTAAAAATATCCTTGATATGGTGGTCTCTACTATCAAATTCCATTGATGTTAATTCGCACATCTACCATTAATTTTGAGAATTGATATGGACGTCCGGAATTAATTCACCTTGGTAAGCAAATCGTGGACTAATAATAGTTGTCTTGTGACTGTTCCTGGTCATACAGCAGACTACGTCGTACTTCAGACCCTCACTGGTACCCGTCAGGCGTAAAGGTGTCCAGATTTGCTCCTAAAACGGATTGCTACCATTGAGAAAAACAAAATAAGTTTGTTCTTGTGATAATCAAGAAGACAAATCAAGGAGGAATGCATTGTCGTTTCCATCTCTAGCGCCAAGCACTCAGCAAACAGTGTTTGCCTTGCCTCATTGTAGATTAGATAGGTAGCTCGCCGATGTACTCAACAAATTTTAAAAAATCTGAATCGTTGGTCACAACAGAAACGTGTATTTGATTATTGGACAACTTCTTAATTCATAATGAGACTTCAGTTCTTGTTGCAACGAATCATAATCTTGACTGGGTTGCCGGCTCCAGTTTTGGCGGTTTCAAAAGCCTTCAGCGTCTCCTCGAGTTCGAAGCGGTGAGTGATGAGCTGCTTCACGTTAACTTTGCCGGATGCGACCATCGCCAGTGCCAGCGGGTAGCTTGAGAAAAGAAAAAAAATAATAACAATATTGTTATCGTCCTCAATAAATAGATTCAGAAATGGATTCAGTATGTGTGATGGTGATTCAAAATTTAGCTTATATATTGTGCTTCGCGACTAGATAATACATAATCACCTAGTGGTGATATAAACGCTGTTCAAGTAGATATCAATCCATGTTTACTTGAGAGCATACAAGTTACTCAAGAGCATGCAAGCATACAGTGTGTGCACGCTTCTTACGGGGTATGCGGATTATGATTAGATAGTCCTGTATTATTTGACACCCGGATTTTGGGTGGTCTTCATTCGCCATTTCAAGAGATGGATTTTTTCGTTCAGCCAAAAGGGTATGCGCGTGGGTGACAAAAGTGGTTTATATAATTTTTAAATTATTCCAGAACTTCCTACGTCATTGCACTACTCCCACCTGCCAACTGTGACATCTTTGAATCTTTGAAAAATAATGCGAGTGGGGTTGGTCTCAAAATTCATGGAATCAAACTTTCTTCCATTTAAACAAATAAATAAAATAGATACAGGCCAGAGAAAGCAGCATCAATAGTTGCTATATCATATTATTATGATGGATGCCTCTCACTGTAACTCCGATCACAGTTCACAGTATAATTTACTATTTTCCTGCCAAATTATTATAAATTCTTCCTAACAAATTAATTAGTTGTCCCACCCAGTTCTAATCGTTTCTTTATGTAATAACTGCCCCCATTCAATTCAATAGACGTTTCTTTCATAATACCTACAGTACAATTTCATGTTATCAATAATCATTCCGAAAAATTTATATTATGCCTGATAAGCAGCAATTTTCAGCAAGTTAATAGAATGCTCTTTATGAATGCGTCCTCGTTGTTTTCGGTTTTTACTGGAGTAAATTTGTTATTCTGTTCATAAAATACTTGTTATGCTGTTTCGAGTTCAACTGGTATGAGCAGGGCCAAAGGTGTGTAAAATACATTTTTGAGATTCTGTGCCATTTCCCGTACCATATTATATCGTAACGTACCAAATAATGTTCAGGGCGTAATTTTTATTTTTCTACTCTCAGAATATTGAATCTGCTTCGAAAAGATTGTGAATTCGGTTGGAACGATTAATAATGGATACTTGGGGGGGGGGGGGGGGTCAATTTTGTTGAATTGTTTTTGTTTAATTCGACTGTGAAATACCACACATATTTCAGCATACGTACCAGCTCAACCATCGGGAATAATCTATTCTACAACTCTACTATGCTCCTCTATTACCTGTATTATCTGCTATCGGTATTACTGACCCAGACCTTCATTTTTCTGTAGAAACCGGTGGAAACTGATAGTAATATACCCGCATATTGAGTTGTACTAAGCCACAGTATCCACAGTATTGTGTGCCTTTTCCAGGCGGCTCATCAAACCCCTCCAGAAATGTGAAGATTAAAACCCACAAACAACAACCTCAACCCTTGCAAACAGTTATCATTTGAATTAATCAATAATTACAGAACGCTAGATAAGATTTAGTAAATTAGTTGGGTACTGTAGAAACCACTTACTCATTGCAGTATCTGAATACTCCCCTGATATCGATTTCGCGGATGGAAGCAGCTAGAAGCGGGATGGTAACTTCATTCTGTCCCATTCCAACAAGAACGAACGTGCCGCCGCTCTTGGTTGACTGCGAATCAAGATACAAGTTCGTATACAAATTACAGATCAGCTTGTGGAGCATAGGCATCCCTTGAAGTCATGGTTTGGTTGTAAATTAGTTCGAGCTCGGATTTTTATGGTTTTCCAATCCACTCCAACCTCATCGTGAAGTGTTGAAGGGATTTGAATGATTTGATCAACAATCCTTCGGCAGTTCTGGATCTTTTAAATTGTTTGTGCTCACCTCGAGACCGGCGTTGATGGTGTTGCTGTACCCCGTGCAATCCAGCGTTTTGTCGGGCTTTTCTCCCAAAGCCTCTTCCACCCTCTTGGCGACTGCAGCGGGAGATTCTTCCCTCGTGATCTTCAGAGTGACATCAGCACCGCAGTTGTGGGCGAGTTTCAGCCTGTCTTCCAGGAGATCTACAAGCAAACCGGACACGGAATGTAGGATTGACAAGAGGTGCGGTACATTCAGTTCAGGAGCGTTTTTATTTTTAGAGAACATCAGTACTTGCAATGCGAATTTGCTTCAGTATTATTGATATTCCAGTGACTAACTATCATCGGCAGCGAAATTCCTACAATATTTTATTTTATGGGAAAGATCTTCCAGAGCTAATCAATATAATTAATTATAATTTATTTCTGGTCAGGACCTGGATGGATTTAAATTGTTTGGCTCTCAATGTAGATAAAACCTCCCTAATTAGGTTTTCTTTTTCTAATCGCGATTGCTGTGGCCATTCTGGGGTGACTTTTCATCACTTTTCTTGTTTTCATAATTGCAAGCCATGTACCTAACTGTAATTTCTTACCATTGACTGAAAAATGTAAATATCTTGGAGTCATATTTGACCATAATTTGAAATTCAGTTTCCATATTGATGCTTTGGTCTCTAAACTGAGAAAGTTATTTTATGTAGTTAAGGTAGCCATAAATATTCTGTCTATTGTGCGGCTGAGGATGTTTATTTTGGCTTAGTTTTTTCTTTGCTGAAGTATGATATTTTCGTATGGGGAAGTGCGGGTAAGACAAAGCTAAGATCCTTGCAAGTTACGCATAATATTATATTCAAGATAGCCCTTCGGAAGAGCTCTCGATATCCTACTATACTGCTTCATCATGAGTTTGATGTGCTCAATGTAAAACAATTATTTTCACTTCAATCTTGCTTGCTGGTCTATAAGACTGGTATTTTGCCTGATCATAGGGGCAGAGTCACGCATACGCTTAATGCAGTGTCGTCAAAGTTAAGTTGCCTAAGCTCAAAACCGAACGTGCAAAAAAATGCATATTATAAAGCTTTAAAGTTTTTTTATGCTTGTAAAATTAATCCTGACATGTTCAGTAGTTTTACGAATACTGGAGGAAGAATTCTTAGCAGGATAAAGGAGCTTCATTAATTTACGGAGAGTTTCTGGTTTGAATCTCTTTGGGTACATGGCATTTGTTACATTATGTTTGATTGCTTAAATATTTTTGGCTGAGATCTGCTCCACCAGTCGCCACAAGTTCTTATGAAATTATTGGTTGGTGGGCAGAATGAAATTTACTTCTTTTGCGTTTTTATGTATGATATTTTGTATTTACGCTATTTTACATGTATGTGCCATTTTGTGTGTGTTTTACTTTCTTTCTTTCTGTCAATATTCAATTCAATTCAATATTTGTTATTCTATCGTGGGTCGACAGTGGGTCGGCCTTAATGATGTTGTCATAATTATTTAGAACAGGCAGAACGTGCATTACAACTCCTAAAACAGGTATAATAATTATTTTCTCGTGTGTCGCCTAACGACAATGACTCCACCAGCCTTCATGAAGTTGTCATAATGAGTTAGAACTGTTGTATATTACTTAGCGTTGTCGCTCACCAATAACGACGACTTTGGAAGCTCCCATAGCTTTGGCGGACAGAGTCGATACAAGACCGATGGGTCCGGCACCAAGGACCAGAACCATGGAGCCAAGGGTAACACCAGCTCGCCTGCAAGCGTGAACTCCCACGGAAAGAGGCTCGAGGAGCGCTCCCTCCTCCAAGCTGACGTTGTCAGGTAATCTGGGGACGTAAGTAATATATTCAACTACTGCTGGGTGTAAAGGATTAAAGAAATTCTGGTAGGTACTCCAGTGCTATTGATGCAATTGAATAAAGGGGAGTCATCTGCGTTAGCCGTAGTAAATTGATTCATTAATAGTTTTCCTTATCAACCATTTTTTGGTTCATTATTCTGTGAATAATACACCTATGTATTCGCTCAGCAAACAACTTTTATAACACCCCCTCAAAATTTATTCTTTTGTGTTTCAAGCTGCGTAGATTCAGAAAATGCAATGTCCGTCCGCCGTACGCCGTCCGCCGTATCACGCATATCGGCTTCATTTTCGGTCTAAAAAATTCTTTCTTGCGCACACGTGCTCCATTTGGTTGCAGCCCGATCGGAATATACCCAAGGGCGATATGAGTGAAAAATGGGTGTGAAACAGGTATTTTTTGTGTTTAGTAACATGAGCTTCTGAGGTACCGTTTCCCATGTTTTTTGGGACGAGAAGACCGAATATGAAGTCGATTTTGACGGAAGAGTGGAAAATTGAGGTTCTAACGAAGTTTCAGCCTTAAATTTACGTTAAATCTTGGTCTAAAATCGTCTTTCTTCCGCGCAAAGTTTGGGAACACATTTGGGTCGCAGTTGTGCTCCAAAGCTCGGCAGCCCGATCGGAATACACCCAGGGGTGTTGTGGGGGGGAAAAAATGGGTGTCAAAATATGGTTTTTCGAGGTATTTTTGGGGTTTTAGTGAACTTGGGCTTGTGATATGTCGTTTTCCATGTTTTTTAGGGCGAGGAGACCAAATATGAAGTTGATTTTGACCAAAGAGTGAAGGATTGAGATTCTGACAACGTTTCAACTCTCAAAACTCAATATTTTATGGGTCAAAAATCGGTGAAAATGGCTGTAATCACCAGAAATTTGTATAATACAGGAGAATCAAGACAATATTAACAGGTGACTCAAGACAATTCAATGACAACTTAGTAATCGAAAATAATTTTTTCAGAAATAGTAGGTAACCTAATATTCGTCTTTAAAACCATCATAAATAAATATATTTGTGGGTCTGTTCAGTGGGGTCCCAATCGTGCCGTATTCATTCGAGAATAATAAACCCATGTGACAAGGACTTTACAGCGTTTTTTCGTTTCAGTGTTAGATCCCCCCAACTCGTTAAGAAATTAATCCAGGTTTCTTTCACCTTATTACCACTTCGCAATCAGACCCAGAGCCGTCTGGAGCACAGAACAAGTAAAATATAAGATAATGGGGAAAACGCTCAGTCAACTAGGTTTGTCGTCATCGTGAGATTCACTTTTGCCATGGACCCTACGCCAGCAGTTCCCACTTGCGTTGCATTTTTTTCTCGTTCCACCCGTCACGGCCATCTCTCAAACCAAAGTTCTATAGAAATTTCATCGTCAATTTGCTCCGATCCATCGTCGATCATATTTCTCTGGGTAATCACTAAGGATTACAATACATACTTGATATTACACTATATAGGTAACTTGATTACACCAGAGTAGATAGAATAAGTTCCTTCTGGCGCCGGGGCCAGCCTTCAAGACCTGTGATACTAAACCCGCAGCACATCACGAAATTTTCGAATAAATTTTACGTAATTTTCGTAAATTTTGCTAGTACCTTCAAAAATGTTTGCAGACATTTACGGAAATTATTTTTCGGAAATTTTCGAAAAATTTACAAAAAGTTCAAATGGTATACAAAATTATCGAAAATGTATGTTATAACCTTGGAAAATTTCAAAACTGAAAATTTTGTTACCTTCAAAAACGTTTCCAAATATTATTATAAAATTTCGTTTAATTTTTCGAAAACTTGTTTGAATGTAACACAGTTTTTGAAGTTTTTAACTTTTCGAAGGTAATAAGTAACAAACATTTTTGACAATTATGACATTTTTTGAAAATTTCCTATATTTTTCAAAAATTGCATAAATTTCGAAAATTCCGGAAAAACGAACGAAATTTACGTAAAGATTTTCAAACATTATTGAAGGTAATAACAAAATTTACGAAAATTTCGTAAATTTTCTGAAACATTTGTAATGAGCTGCGGGTTTGTGTCGTACGGGTTTATTATCACAGGTCTTGAAGGCTGGCCCCTGCGCCAAAAAGAACTTATTCGATCTACTCAAAGGGTTAACAGAATTACACTATATAACTTCATACTTGGGTGCGAAAACGGATGCAGTAACTCACTTGAAACAGAAGTCAGCGGCGTGGCAATAGTAACGAGAGAGGTTACCGTGGACGGGGGGAGTCGCACAGAAGACCATGTCAGGGCAGAGATTGTACTGTCCCTCTTTGCAGAAGCTACACGTTCTGCAAGCTACGCCCGGTTCAATCGCAACTCTGTCACCTGCAAAGGAGTAATATCATGGTACCAGACGACTTATTGTGAACTGTAAAGGTATTCACAATGTTTAAACTATATATGCCTAACAGTGACAGAGGGGCACCAGCGACAGCGGAGTGTTTGAATAATATTTTACTCAGTCCACTAACCACTGAGAAATCTAGCTCGACGAGATTATTGCTCAGTGAATTTCTCCCAATGATTTTAACTGTTTTATCTGAATTTCCCAATCAAAAATTGATTGAATTGAAAATGAATTCAATTGAAAACCCGAATTTCATCAATTTTGTTTCATGGTAACTATGAAAAGTGGCCCGTACGGCGTACGGCGGACAGACAGAAATATTTTTATTGCAGTTTTGGATTCTACATACCTTGAAACGTAAACCATCAAAATTTGAGGGGGGTAAGAATTTTTTTTTCTTGCTCGATTCCAATGGTTCATTATTGAAAATAATAAACCAAAAACCGTATTTCATCCAAGACGGCCTATGTCGAATTAGAAGGTCTAGATTCAGTCTTCACCCGTTTGGGGAGATTTTTAGGTTCTTTCATTTAGTTCAGCGTATAAAAAGACGTAGCTGACAGCTAACTCCTCAAATTATGCGATGCGTAAAAATAACGATTTCACATAAAATCCTCCTTTTTGCTTTATAATATAATACTTCTCTTTTGGTTTATTATTTTCAATGATGAACCTTTGGAATCGAGCATGATGAGAATAAATTTTAACCCCCCCTCCCCCCCCCCCACCGCCATCAAAATTTTATGGTTTCCTTTTCAAGGTATAAAATTTCTGTCCGTCCGCCGTACGCCGTACATCGCACTTTTCCTAGTTCCCACGAACCTGAATTGACGAAATTCGGTTTATAGGTCCCATTTGGGTCCAGTTGGTCCTCAAAGCTCGGCTTTAATGTTATCATCTCTAAGGGATGAAAAATAGGGGTTGAAATCTCCAGGATGCCGTTATCTCGAATTGTTTCACGGTTTTAAATAGTACTCGAACTTGCGAAATTTTTAAGACCACCCGGAACATTGTACGTCCAGCCGTTCGTTCACAGTAAGGCCCAGAAGTTTGCACCGACAGGCTTTTTCGAAAGCAGAGTGAATTAGGTAAATTGTATACATTCAGCCCAAATATCATCACTAGGGACACGATAACAATCGGGAATTGGCCCGAGATCATCATTGCTAGGGATCACCTGATTATAATCACGGAGTATGAATCGAGATGGTTGTTCTATGATATTATTCCATTTGAAAAATTATGGCTGTTTTGGAGTTTGTTGATAGGTAGTGATACTTGAACAAACATTGAAGTATTATTGATGGGTAAATTATAACACAATGGTAAATTGTTAAAAAACGGTGAATTTTACACAGCGATTAATTATTACACAACAGTTCACTATACCATCTACGTACGAGTAGAAGGGGCTGGAGTTTGTTGGTGGGTATTACGTTTGCAACTTTTTTCAGTCCACATCAACAATTTCCCTTCAGAACTTCATGAGGTTTGTTCCATCCGCGTCAGTGCGAGTTCATCAGTGCGACACCCGCCAGTACGGAACCGAATGGGGTGGGGGTAGGTGCAGATAGGAGTGCAAATGAGTGCGAGTTCGAAAATATGACGGTAGGAACGCAAATTTGGTTCTCACTAAAAAAATTGAATCGGAATTGAATTGGAGCACAAGTCACGGTAACGGCGGTCACGACACGGCACCAACAGAACAAATGAATTTTGGGGAGGTTACAGAACTGTTACCTCTTGGGTTCACTTCAAAAACTCGATCGCCGTGAGTGCGGAAAAGTCCCGCACTCGGTACGGAACTGTTCTGCACTTGACGCGGAAGGAACACAGTTCGGTACAGTCGATGTAGAAAGTAGAAGTTTGGGTTCATGGAACCGACACGGTAGGAACACAGTTTTATGCGCGGATCGATCTGCGCATAATACGTTCTACTGAACTCGCTCGGATGGAACAAACCTATTATTTGCGTTTCTTTTTGCCATTTTATTTACTGTTTGTCATCGGCAGAATTATTTTAGCAACATTAACCTAACTAGTGATTTAGGTAGGTGCCTAGTAACGAGTACGGGGTTAGGTACTAACCTACGGAGGGTCTGCGATCTACATAATATGTATAGGGTAGTACATATTATGTTATATAGAATGGTTATCTATACAGAGAGCTTTGATCTGTAACAGGAGGGTATTCTGTGCAAAATAATAAATCGTTGTGCAGGGATTTGCAGCGTTTTCCCCCTGTAGCTATTTTCTTCATCTTTTTTAACCTATGTTATTTTTAAAATTACCTAAATAACTACGTGCCACGATCTTTCTGTATTTATGAGAAAACACTACCTACCTGTTGTATCCAGACACTTTTCTTTCCACTGAATGAATGTTAGGGGTTACCTATTTTGCTATGCCGCAGTTATTACCGTACTACCGAAACATCAGCAGCAGATGTTCGTTCCAACACAAGAAATCGAAGATGGTTATAATTATGAATGTCTTCTTTTTTTTATCTCCCAATTGCCAAACTGGTAGTAGTGCATTATAATAGGGACAATAAACGCGACTATCGAGATAATCGAATGTTGCGGGTTATAATTATATCGATTTCACTTCATTCGATGTTTGTTTGTAGCAGTCGTAGTAGCCTTCCTTACCCAGTTTCTTTCAATGCGTTCGTGTTCGTCGGGTCTTGTTCCGTGTGTTCCGGGTGTTGTTAATTGTTTATTACCTTTTGTCTTACCAGAACCCGGTCCGGCCATTTCTGACAGGAGTAATCGATATATAATCGCAACATTAGGTTATCTCGATAGTCGCGTTTATCGTCTCTATAATGCACTAGTACCGTCAAACTTGAAAAATTTGTATGTATTCATTCCTTGTTTCTGCATCCATAGTACCTACCTGTCCTGCTTATAGGTAGCGATACCACCTATATTACCATAGGAGCGCCTGCCCATCAGACTCCGCGTGAAAGTACGTGAGATTGGTGAAAATTAATTTTTTCTCTTACACCGAGCGCACTCCCTCTATTAAAACCTACAGAGAAACAGGGCAAGAAGTCTGTGAGTGGTTTAGCATTCCGTTTCAGTTTCATTTATTCTCATTCGACAACGACCGTGACTCCCAATGAAATGCAGAGAATTAAGATTCAAGGCGGCCCGGCCTTGGAGGCCGTGCTCGTGCTGGCTGGCGATCGCCTATTTTTGTGTCATAACAAAATTCTTTCGAGGGGATACCACCTGGTACCTTGCTCGTTGCTTTAGGATTGCGGCAAACTGAAACAACAACGGCAGGTGCCGTATTATTAATATTTGAATGCTTTAATACCTACCGCTGCTCTTTTACACTGAAGCGGACCTTCACAACCTTTTATCCGGATGAGTGAGAAAAACTAATTCCGTAATTGAAAAAGTTTCCAAATTTTTACGTCTGAATTTTATATATATTTGATACTTCAAGGGTTGGCTGATGTAAGAGTTTTATTGCCACTTTCCTGAAGATCGTGGGTTACCTGGTCAAGAATCTCAGGTCACATAACCGCCGTGTTCGTCCCCGTGGCAGGAATAGCATTAACTTGGTACCATGTTAACCGAAATTTAATATAATTTTGGTCTTACATTGCTTATGGCCTACAATGATGTACCAGTATGAGTAGCAACTGTGTAGGTACTTTGTTTTTGGGTAGTTTATTTCTAGATTTGCTGCAACAACCACTAAATTACAGAAGAACAATAGGCAGAATTGCAGAAGAGCAAAATAAATGTTTGCCGACTCAAAAATCAGCCGCGTCAATTATTCGCGCTAATGTATCTCCTTATCTGAGAGTACCGATTTTGCATTTCAAGGGTTTTTATAGGAGAATAAACACTCTGGAAACGACGCCCACTTATATGAATCAACCGAACCCCAACAACTCTTTAATTATGTTTACTGTTACTTTTGACATAATAATATTAGGTAAGGCACTTGTTATCACACTTGTTACGTTCACTTGTTATCGCATTGTCTTTCAAAATTCTTGTAGAGCTAATACCCATATTACGAGAATTTTATAATATTAGGAATAGTAGCAGGCAGGTATATAAGTAGTAAACAGATGCAAGTAAAGGATTACGACAAAAATATAAAATAATATTCAGCTGATGGTGGCTGAAGTTTCGGGAATGAATCACCGCTTAACAATGAATGAATTCAGAACAAAATTGTAAATCGTTCCGAATTTCATCCGCCCTGAAGATCGTGGGTTACCTGGTCAAGAATCTCAGGTCACATAACCGCCATGTTCGTCCCCGTGGCAGGAATAGCAGTAACTTGGTACCATGCTAACCGAAATGTAATATAATTTTGGTCTTACATTGCTTATGGCCTACAATGATGTACCAGTATGAGTAGTAACTGTGTAGGTACTTTGTTTTTTGGGTAGTTTATTTCTAGATTTGCTGCAACAACCACTAAATTACAGAAGAACAAAAGGCAGAATTTATTGCAGAAGAGCAAAATAAATGTTTGCCGACTCAAAAATCAGCCGCGTCAATTATTCGCGCTAATGTATCTCCTTATCTGAGAGTACCGATTTTGCATTTCAAGGGTTTTTATAGGAGAATAAACACTCTGGAAACGACGCCCACTTATATGAATCAACCGAACCCCAACAACTCTTTAATTATGTTTACTGTTACTTTTGACATAATAATATTAGGTAAGGCACTTGTTATCACACTTGTTACGTTCACTTGTTATCGCATTGTCTTTCAAAATTCTTGTAGAGCTAATACCCATATTACGAGAATTTTATAATATTAGGAATAGTAGCAGGCAGGTATATAAGTAGTAAACAGATGCAAGTAAACGATTACGACAAAAATATAAAATAATATCCAGCTGATGGTGGCTGAAGTTTCGGGAATGAATCACCGCTTAACAATGAAAGAATTCAGAACAAAATTGTAAATCGTTCCGAATTTCATCCGCCCTGAAGATCGTGGGTTACCTGGTCAAGAATCTCAGGTCACATAACCGCCATGTTCGTCCCCGTGGCAGGAATAGCAGTAGCTTGGTACCATGCTAACCGAAATGTAATATAATTTTGGTCTTACATTGCTTATGGCCTACAATGATGTACCAGTATGAGTAGTAACTGTGTAGGTACTTTGTTTTTGGGTAGTTTATTTCTAGATTTGCTGCAACAACCACTAAATTACAGAAGAACAAAAGGCAGAATTGCAGAAGAGCAAAATAAATGTTTGCCGACTCAAAAATCAGCCGCGTCAATTATTCGCGCTAATGTATCTCCTTATCTGAGAGTACCGATTTTGCATTTCAAGGGTTTTTATAGGAGAATAAACACTCTGGAAACGACGCCCACTTATATGAATCAACCGAACCCCAACAACTCTTTAATTATGTTTACTGTTACTTTTGACATAATAATATTAGGTAAGGCACTTGTTATCACACTTGTTACGTTCACTTGTTATCGCATTGTCTTTCAAAATTCTTGTAGAGCTAATACCCATATTACGAGAATTTTATAATATTAGGAATAGTAGCAGGCAGGTATATAAGTAGTAAACAGGTGCAAATAAAGGATTACGACAAAAATATAAAATAATATTCAGCTGATGGTGGCTGAAGTTTCGGGAATGAATCACCGCTTAACAATGAATGAATTCAGAACAAAATTGTAAATCGTTACGAATTTCATCCGCCATTGGAACGTTTCAGACAACATCGATCAGCGAAGTGGGTTCGGTTGAATTCTGAATAACATCGCCGATTGAAAGGTTTTAATAGCCTCCAAGCTAGCATTTATAAATATTGATGGTCGACAGAGTATTTAACCATCCGTTAGTCGCATGTTTCTGGGAGGTGCATAGTGTTTCACCCGAGAGGTGCATGCGTCCAATCGTGTGAGTAAATTTGTTTTTATACCTTTAGCTAACTTTTGCTGGAAACTTTATGTTTAATTACGATTTAGTCCGTTTTTTTCACTTTTATCTGTGTTATTTGATTTGTATAATTCTTTACCTCTTCTCGAAAAACACAATTTTCCCATTATGCATGCGACAAGTGGCGTAATTTTTCTCCTTCTCCGGGTTATATGCTGCTATCTAAGTACAATATAATTATACAATTACTTTCATTTCAGAATGATGGCATCCAGGAAATACTCTCGCCAAGAGTGTGGAGAATGCCTGTGCTTGGAACATGTTTATGTGATACAGTTTTACCATGAGAGTGATAATCATACCTGTGAGACTTCTTTATTAATTTAAGCAATTCTTCCCAGTGACTATGGTGGATGACATCCAGTAAAAAATAAATTAGACAAGCAGGAAAGAAACAGACGTCATGGCATTATTACAAATGAGTTTGGATTCTATTTTTGTTAATATACGTAGCAAATTGTTGTGCTTGTACAATGAGTAATAAATCAATGCTAAATGCTCCTTATTCGGGAAAATGAAATCCCCAGCAAAATAACTGAAATAAGGTGGAAATATTTGCTATGCACCTGTGAGGTGCATGCGACTATAATTGGTGTCAGAAAAACACATGCGACTAACGGAAGGTTAAAGTCTACATCAGTTTATTGCACGAATAATTCGTTCTCCCAAATCGCAATAGTACTATTTGTCTGTGTGATATTGGTCTATTTGTTAGTCAAATTGTAGCAAATTCATGCGTTAAACGGAGTGTACCTAACTTGGGAGCGAAGTGTGGAGCCAATATGAGTAGCTTTTGGTTAATTATTTTCAATAATGAACCATTGGAATGGGGCAAGAAAAAAAAAAAAATCCAACCCCCCTCTCAAAATTCCATGGTTTACTTTCAAGGTATGTGGAATCCGAAAATACAATTAAAAAAAATTTCTATCCGTCCGCCGTACTGACCACTTTCCTTAGTTACCATGAAAAAAAAAATTGATGAAATTCGGGTTATAGGTTCCGTTCGGGGTCCAGTTGGTCCTCAAAGCACGGCGTTACCGTCAGACGGGTTAAAAATAGGGGTTACAATTTTTAGAACGCCGTAGCTCGAAAACTTTCGATAGAAGGGTATGGTTTTTTTACGTTATTAAATTTGTCTTGAGCTAAATAATTTTTTGAGACCACCCGGAGCATTGTACGACCAGCCGTTCGTGTGTACCAAAAAGCTTCGTCAACATGATCGTGAATAAAAAGGTATAAATCCGGTCCGGACATCATCACTAGGGAGCACCTGATTATAATCAAGGATGGCTGTATGAAGTCGAGTGTGTATTTCTGCGATATTATTTCATTTGATAAGTGATGGACTATTGGATTTTGTTGGTAAGTACTTGTGAAACTTGAACATACTTTGAAGTATTATTGATGGGTAAATTATTACACAATGGTAAATTATTACACAACGGCACATTATTACACAACGGTAAATTATTAAATAACGGTAAATTATTACACAACGGTTCATCTACCAAGAAGGGGCTGGATTTTGTTGATCGGTACTTTTGCAACTTGAACAACCGTTGAAGTATTATTGATGGGCAAGTTATTACACAACGGTTCATTAAAATTGACCACGAGGGTAGGTACTGACCACAGAAAACAGTGTTCTACGCAGAAGGGGCATCTATTTCACTCCACATCAACAATTTCCCTTCAGAACTTCATTACTTGCGTTTCTTTTTGCCATTTTAGTTAATGTTTGTCATCGACTTAACTATTTTAGCAACATTTAACTCGTGATTCAGGTAGGTACCTAGTAACGAGTACGGGGTTAGGTGCTGACCTACGGAGGTTCTACGATCTACATAATATGTATAGATTGGTACATATTATATTATATAGACGGGTTATCTATACATAGAGCTATGATCTTTAACAGAAGGGTATTCTGTACAAAACAATAAACCATTGTGCAGGGATTTGCAGCGTATTCTCTTTATTGATCAAACTGCTGAAAATGACGTATTGGGACTGTGGATTGGATATATTATTATGTCCTGTGCGATTTCCGACTCTCCATTTCCTCCATTCTGGATATCCCCGTTAAGTTTTCCCTACTTGTAATGGGCTACTCGGATTTTCTCACGGGTTTCTGACTTACCGACTTTGAGATTCTTCACGTTCTTCCCGACTTTAGCGACGGTCCCGGATGCCTCGTGGCCCATGATCATGGGCTCCCTCACCACGAAGTCGGCGATCTTGCCGTGGACGAGGTAGTGGACGTCGGAGCCGCAGATGCCGACGTTTCCCATCTTGAGGAGAACCTCTGTCGCAACAACACGGACACTTCATTAGTCTCCATAACCAATTAGATTGAAAGCGATGTTGATATGAGTACTTAATCAAACGGTATTTTACTGATCGTTATCCATCGAAGGCTTACCATCGTCTTTGGGGGTTGGAACATTTCGGTTTTCCTGAGAAAAAAAAATTTAAACAGATGTAAGTAAAATTTAATTATTCGCCGAACGTCAATGAGGCTCTTACATGGTCGAGCAAAATTTGCGTGTTGGTATTATTAGGTACTAGCATGACCGCTCGCTTCGCTCGGTATCCGAGATTCGCTGTACGCAGTATCGTGGAACCAACAAACGACGGAAAAATCCCATAGCCTACCGGGTATTTGTGCCCAATTTTATCAAAATCCGTCAAGCCATTCAGGAGTTGACCATGGTCGACCATATTTCCGCTATGGTCAGGGAATTAAAAATGCGCCTACGTTCAACTTGGGAGGCTACCGGATATTGCTGCCAAATTTGGTCGATATCCGTTGAGCAATTCGGGATTCGACCATGGAGGGGCCCATGGATGCGCTATGGTCGACCGCGGGGGTGGTCCGAAGGGTCGATCGTAGATAGAATTTCACGTAGATTACGAATACGCGATAAAAAATAGGGGTTACCATTTCAATTAACGAAGTTGACCATGGTCGACCATAGTTCCGCTATGGTCAGGGAATTAAAAATGCGACGTTGCACAACTTGGGAGCCTACTGGATATTCGTGCCAAATTTGGTCGATATCAGTTGAGCAATTCGGGATTCGACCATGGTCGACCATAGTTCCGCTATGGTCAGGGAATTAAAAATGCGACGTTGCACAACTTGGGAGCCTACTGGATATTCGTGCCAAATTTGGTCGATATCCGTTGAGCAATTCGGGATTCGACCATGGTCGACCATAGTTCCGCTATGGTGAGGGAATTAAAAATGCGACGTTTCACAACTTGGGAGCCTACTGGATATTCGTGCCAAATTTGGTCGATATCCGTCAAGCCATTCAGGAGTTGACCATGGTCGACCATAGTTCCGCTATGGTCAGGGAATTAAAAATGCGACGTTGCACAACTTGGGAGCCTACTGGATATTCGTGCCAAATTTGGTCGATATCCGTTGAGCAATTCGGGATTCGACCATGGAGGGGCCCATGGATGCGCTATGGTCGACCGCGGGGGTAGTCCGAAGGGTCGATCGTAGATAGAATTTCACGTAGATTACGAATACGCGATAAAAAATAGGGGTTACCAATTCAATTAACAAAGTTGACCATGATCGACCATAGTTCCGCTATGGTCAGGGAATTAAAAATGCGACGTTGCACAACTTGGGAGCCTACTGGATATTCGTGCCAAATTTGGTCGATATCCGTCAAGCCATTCAGGAGTTGACCATGGTCGACCATAGTTCCGCTATGGTCAGGGAATTAAAAATGCGACGTTGCACAACTTGGGAGCCTACTGGATATTCGTGCCAAATTTGGTCGATATCCGTCGAGCCGTTTGGCCGTGCATAGAAGGACAGACAGACACACAGACAGAGATTCGTTTTTATAATATAGTAGGGATGTGTGTATGTGTGTACCGTGAAAAGTGACCCTTGGAACCGTCATAAGAATCTGAAATTTTGAATGTATACTCCTTGGGCCCCCAGAATTGTCTGTATAATTTTTGGTGTATCGTCGACGCCAAGGAGTGGCCATGGCACAGGAAGTGGCATCGCCAGAGCCAAAACTCCGGTAATATTTCAAATCTCCTGAATGATATGCTCTGTCAGGTGTCGCTATATAGGTTTTGGTACCAAGACGAAGCCAGTTGTGGCGCCAAATAATCCAAAAACTGCTAACAGGTCGTAGTTATGCGTCGTATTTGTTCTACTGGAGATACGCGAAGAACTGGTCAGCGGACCCAGGGTTGCGCCGGTGACCGACTGGGGTTAGCTCGGTCACTTGGTTAAGCGGACCCCCCCGCCCCCCCCTCGCCATCATTCGGCATTAGCCACAGCCATAACCATGAAAAAAGATTTATTCAGAATAAATTTTTACAAATCTTCCATCTTATTGAAATAATTTCATTTACAAAAGTTGAAATAAAAACGCTGCAGATTATTACACAACGGTTTATTATTTACCTGTGTAGTTGCCCGTTCTGCGTAGATCACTGTTTTCTGTGGTCAGTACCCTCAAGGTCCCTCCAGGAAAGCCCTAAATGGAGTACTAGAACCAGCCCAGGAATTGAAGTTTCATACAAATGTGCGGGATCCAGTATTCAATAATTTATTATTTGTAGTTAGTCATGATGCATGAGGTAAATAATAAACCGTTGTGTAATAATTTACCTGTAAAGATGCCCCTCTTGCGTAGATAGTATAATAAACCATTGTGTAATAATCTACCTTTATGTAATAATTTACCCAATAATACTTCGACGTTTGTTCAAGTTGCAAAAGTACCTATCAATAAAATCCAAAAGAGCCATCATTGTGGTTTATAATTTTCAATAATGAACCTTTGGAATCGAGCACGAAAAAAATAAAAAATTACCCCCCCCCCCCCGCCATTCAATATTTGGTGGTCTACGTTTCAAGGTATGCAGATTCCGAAAATGCACTAAAAAAATGTCTGCCTGTCCGCCGTACTCCGGACTTGGCACTTTTCTGTCACCATGAGCCAAAATTGATGAAATTCTGTTTAGAGGTCCCATTTGGGTTCTAGTTGGTCCTCGAAGCTCGGCGTTACTGTCAGTCATCTCTAAAGGGTTCAAAATAGGGGTTTAAATTTTCAGGTCACCTATACCTTTTTTTGTGTGAATCTTTTTACGTTTTTAAATAGTTCTTGAACTTACGAGTTTTTTGAGACCACCCGGAGCATTGTACGTTCCTTCACAGTAAGGTCCTCAAGTTTGCACCGACAGGCTTCATCAACAGGAGGGTGAATCGAATTGTATACATTCAGCCCAAATATCATCACTAGGGAGCACCTGATTATAATCACGGATGGCTGTATGAAGTCGAGTTGGTTGTTCTGTGATATTATTCCATTTGAAAAACGCTGCAAATCCCTGCACAACGGTTTATTATTTTGTATAGAATACCCTCCTGTTACAGATCACAGCTCTATGTATAGATAACCCGTCTATAATATAATATGTACTAGTCTATAAATATTATGTAGATCGCAGACCCTCCGGAGGTTAGTACCTAACCCCGTACTCGTTACTAGGTACCTACCTAAATCACGAGTTAAATGTTGCTAAAATAATTCTGCCGATGACAAACAGTACCTAACAAAAAGAAACACACATAATGAAGTTCTGAAAAGAAATTGTTGATGAGGAGTGAAAAAAGTTGCAAAAGTACCTACCAACAAACTCCAGCCCCTTCTACGTAGATGGTATAATGAACCGTTGTGTAATAATTTACCGTTGAGTAATGATTTACCGTAGTAATAATTTACCCATCAATAATACTTCAACGTTTGTTCAAGTTTCACTACCTACCAACAAACTCCAAGAGAGCCATCATTTTTCAAGCGAAATAATATCACAGAACAACCAACTCGACTTCATACTCCGCCAATATAATCAGGTGATCCCTACCAATGATTGGCCGTATTCACAAATTCCTATTGTGGGCGCGTCTCTGGTTACGAGATTTGGTTTGAATTGTATACAATTTCATTCACACTGGAGTCGAAAATGCCTGTCGGTGCAAACTTCGCGGCCTTACTGTGAACGAACGGCTGGACGTACGATGCTCCGGATGGTCTTAAAAAACTCACAAGTTCAAGAACTATTTAAAACTTTTGAAAATTTTTGTTTTGAAAATTTCAACCCCTATTTTGAACCCCTTAGAGATGACTCACAGTAACGTCGAGCTTCGAGGACCAACTAGACGCCGAACGGGACCTATAACCCGAATTTCATCAATTTTTTTTCATGGTAACTAAGAAAAGTGGCCCGTACGGCGTACGGCGTACGGCGTACGGCGGACAGACAGAAATATTTTTATTGCAGTTTTGGATTCTACATACCTTGAAACGTAAACCATCAAATTTTGAGGGGGGGTAAGAATTTTTTTTTTCATGCTCGATTCCAATGGTTCATTATTGAAAATAATAAACCAAAATGAAGGCTGTTCTGGATTTTGTTGATAGGTACTTTTGCAACTTGAACAAACGGTGAAGTATTATTGATCGGTAAATTATCAGACAGTGGTAAATTATTACACAACGGTAAATTATTACACAACGGTTCATTACACCATCTAAGTAGAAGGGGCTGGATTTTGTTGATAGTTACTTTTGCAACTTGAACAATCGTTGAAGATTATTGATGGGCAAATTATTACACAACGGTTCACTCTAGAATCTTCGTAGAAGGGGCATCTATGCAGGTCAATTATTACACAGCGATTTATTATTTGCCTTATGCTTCATGAATAACTACAAATAAATCATCATTGAATTATTGAATCCCGCGAATTTTGAGGAAACTTGAATTCCGGGACCGGCTCCAGTACTCGATTTAGAGCTTTCCTGGGGGGAGCTCGAGGGTATTGACGCGGAAAACAGTGATCTACGCAGAAGGGGCATCTATACAGGTAAATAATAAACCTTTGTGTAATAATTTGCAGCACTTTTCAAGTGGTATGATATCACCGAACAACCGGCTCGACTCAATACAGTTCAAGATCAATTTAAAAACTTTAAAAATCACGGAAACTAAGTAAAGTGAAAGTACAGCGGACAGACAGAAAAAATTGAATGCAGTTTCGGATTTCACATACCTTGAAACGTAAACAATCAAATTTGGGGGGGGGGGGGGGGAGTGATAATTTTTTTTTTTTTCATGTTCGATTCCAAAGGTTCGTTATTGAAAATAATAAACCAAAACCGCCTCTGCATAACGAACTGTAAATTACGTATTTACGTGACTAGTCATATTATTATTTATCAAGCAAGATTTTTTTTTTTTTTTTTACTTCTTGCCCCCTGCTTCTAACCCCACTGCTTGCTGAGTGTATTGTGTGATGTTGGGTGCGTGTGCAAATCGCTGTTTTCAAACTGAAAAACGCTCACGGCAATTATTTCATTTTTCAATAATTATGTCCCACATTTTCACGTCGTCTGTCCTACATCAGGTGGTGAATGCCCTACATTCTGTACATTCTGTCTGTCCCACCTTCAGAGCAAATAAGACGGTAAACCAGTCTGCAACGGAATTTTCAGAACAATTATTTCAACATGAACTGACCAGCCGCAAATCGTCGATTTTGTAGAGGACAGCGGTGAGGTTCTCGGCGGCCATCGTCTTGCGTCTGGTTCGGGTCTGCGTGAAACGTACAACTGGGAAGTTGGCCGGCTCCACGCGGTCGTTTCAACCGGTAATTCGACCTTGAGGTCCTTATCACTGACGCCATTCTCGCGTTCGATCCCGCTCACATAACAAGATTTTTTTTTTCTCAACTTATAAAATATTAATGGTGTACTAAATGCGAAACTCCTAATCTACACCGCGAACTCCATCTTCCCTCGTTTATCAAACTATCAAGGGATTGCATTTAATAAGAACAACCATAAAGATCGCGGCCTTTTTACGTAACACATACCCGTAAAGCCGATCTCTTAAAGAAAACTATTTGCTAAGCTTACGTGGGGCTCAACTGTGGTTGTTTGTTTGTCCGGTTCAATTTGAGAAATTAACGAGAAATCTTCTTCTGTATACTAAACACAGCGAGAGGCTGTAAATAGCGAGAGGCAGTTTCGAATCTGAATAACAAATTATTCCGGCTGGGTGAGGGTTTGAGATCAGGCCGTTAATCAGTTTCATCAATTTATTCCAGGTTCATACTTACGGCACACAACGAAAAGCGTTAAATGTCTGAGGCCTTTACTCCAAAACTGCACCGCAAGACTTCCATCCGGGCCCAAGCGGTAGAGGACACGATGAGAGAAAAGGTGGCGTACAAGTTTTTTTAATTTTTTATTTATTTATTTGTTGTACAGTAAACATATCTTTAAATATTTTCATTTCGTATAAAACAACTCTTTTGCAGGGCAGTAGGCTGTAAGTCTGTAGTGCCCTGCAAGAGTAGTGCCAAACTAAAATTACATTTTAAACTTCGCGAACAAAAATTAAAATAATTAATAATACCAATATTAACTGCTTAAAAACACATTCTTCATGAAATAATATTATTTTTACAACGTGTGTTACATGTATGCACTAATAATTATATTTTCCATTTCATCCATTCCCATCTTATTAAGCCACTCCCAATTTTTTTAAATATGTTACGCGGTTATATAACTGGGGAGATTTGAGAGATGAATCTAAAATACGATGGATCATATAAATTATGATATGGGGGCTTCTTGTAGTAAGAGTTAGTGTAGGCATAGGCGCAACTACATTAATTTCCTGAAATTCTGAATCGGGTTTGATATTCATGCTGCTAGATTTGGACTATGGGTTGAGTTTTATGATACATCAGCAAGAGGGATTTCAAAAATAATTATTGTCTGGGGGTAAAAACTTTAAATTCACCTAGATGCTTCTCGCTGGAGTTTAGGCGGCCCCTCCTCATAATAATTGTAATGATACTTCTCTGCATAACATTAATTCTCTCCAAGTGAGTCGGAAATGCACCCCACCCATGCCACTATGCCGTACTGTATGGTGGACTGTACTAAAGCCATGCATAATAATCACAGGTTTTCTCGACTGAAAACCCTTGCAGCATGATAAAAAAAACATGTAGAAATTGATGTAGCTTCCCACAAACAACATCAATATTGTTCGTCCACGTTAAAACCTCTTCCAACACAACGCCAAGGTAGCGGTAACTCTCCACCCTCTCCAGAGGATCACAGCAACATTTTACCACACTTCCACAAGAGTCAGCGAAAATTTTGCAAGAATCCGAATTCACACATTCGTCGTTATTTGCTATTAGCATATACTTGGTTTTTTGACATTTAATGTTAGAAGGCTACGTGAAAACCAACATCCAAGGGCATCCATTGCTTGTTGCGCCTCAGGAAAACCCTCATCCCATGTGTACCGGAAATCAGGAGTGAAGTATCATCAGCAAATAGGTAGATATATTTTATGATTTGGCACATTCATGGGTAGGGCATTGATGTAGGCCGAGAAGAAAGTCGCACTCAGCGCCCCGCCTTGAACTACCCCATTATCAATTTTTCTAAAATTACCAATTGAAACAACCTGAGTTCTGTTTGAGAGGTAACTCGAAAACCAATTGAGAGCCTCTTCCCTGATTCCGATTCTCCCCATGCGCTCCAACGTACCAATTTTCGCCTCCGATTCCGCTTAAATTGATTTCGTTCGAAAGAAGTTTTTCTAGCGATTCTAACGGTATTCTAACGGTACCAGAACGATTTCTGTGGGACTGGCCTTTCGTATTTTATACCGATGAAGTAGAATAAACAGTAATAATCACTAATTCAGAATTTTCGATCCATAAAGTTGTGAATCTGCCATTATCATGTGCGAATTTTTCGTTGTGTGTTGACTTGGTAGCTACCTAAATATTTTCGACAGCAACAAAAGTAGATAAGGTAAATGGCGAATGTAAAGTAAAGGCAAACAACGCCAGATGGTGAGTTGTCAGGGTGAAGTATTACATCAAATGTGTTTTCATCTGAATAGCTCAGTGTATAAGTTGCACTTGAACCTGCACAAATATCTAGCTTAGGTCGAAATGCATTCAACATAGGTAATAATATAAACGAATTCTGGAGGAACATCTTCTTTTCTTGAGGAGGTTGCTAATTTTACGAGTCACCATATTTTGCACAACCATCCGGAAAAATCGGTATTGGAAAATTGTGCCCCAGAAAACATCGCAATAGCTTCTACCGATTACTTCTTGCAATTAGAATATTAGACTAATAAATTAATAGCGTATATTAAATTATTTTTCATTAGATACTAACCATGCGCACATTTTCACTAGAGTAATAATGTCAAATCATTACAACGGTTAATCCTATTATATAATTCGCGTGCGTTTGTGTTGTGTTGTGTTGTGCGTGCGTGCGTCCAAGCCAGAATAAGGTGGGTGCTCTCGAAATGAAATTTTCACGGCGGTTTCAACCGTACTGAAACAATTTTTGCGGGACATGCCGTCCAGGATTTTCATTCGACGATCGTGATGCATCGCCAAAATAATCGCGTAGTTGATAGGTGGTCGCCCTCATGTTTATTACTGTCCCATGTATTCATAACACTATCGTGCAAATTTGTGTCCAATCTTGAGAACGCAGTATCCATGCATGGGTTACATGTATTTGAGAGCACCCAACACCTCACATCCATCTGTCCTCCAAATTTTACCGCTTCACGATGATTTGCTTTGGTATTTAAGGGTGTTACGAGGATCTGACGCTTGCGCATTCGCTGGCTTTCGGTGATTTTGATGTGGGACCATCTGCGACCGAACCCGCGTATACCCTCGAAATTTCAGCTCTCTACGCCTGCTTTTCACGTAGTTAGAAGCACTACAAGGAAACGGGGAACATTTCATGTTCGCACAAGCGCAAACGAAAGTTACGATTCCAATGAAGAAAAAAAAAACACCATTTCTATTGTGTACTGATGATGGTTTACCAACCGAAACCGGTCTACAGTTTGTTAGTTTACGTGGAAATAGACTATTATATTTTTAGCGAATTTTCAAAGAAAATGAAGCTATTGCAATGGCTTCGAAATTTAAATAATATAAATTTTTGGAAATTTTCTTCATAGAAATCCGTTTCAGACCATTCTAAAACGATTCCTGAAATTTAACACTTTTTTATATGTATATATATAAGTAGTATCCAAATGCCAATCCTGGCGCACTGACTTAGATCCTTGATAAAAATTTTTACCACAAAACATCAGAACACATTTTTAAACACAAAAACATCAGAACCAGTGACTTTTTCATTAACCGACTTAGATCCCTGATAAAACTTTTTAACACAAAACATCAGAACATATTTTTAAACACAAAACATCAGAACCAGTGACTTTTTCATTAACCGACTTAGATCCCTGTTAAAACTTTTTAACATAAAATAACAGAACACACTTTTTAAACACAGTGACTTTCCTTAAAGAGGGGGGGCGAATCGCCCCCCCCTCTTTAACGTTAAAGGCAACTTAGATCCCTGTTAAAACTTTTTTAACACAGTGACTTTTCGGGGGGGGGGGGGGGGTGACTTTTTTTAAAAATATTTTTTATCAGAAACTCTAGTGAACTCTAAAAATTAGGAAAAAATGCAAAAATTAGAACCTTTTAGGGGTCAAAGTTTTTGAAATTTAGCTCCCTCTGATGTTTTCACTAGAAAAAAATAAAAAAATTAAAAATGACGTCACACTAAAAAACTTTTTTGAATCGTCTTAAATTAAAATGATATCGTCTTTAAAAAAAAAAATATTTCTGCTAATTAGTAGCATAAGAACTTTTTAATGAGCAGTGTTCATTAAAAATAAAATCTCCTTAATACTTCTGAGCTTTAGCAACAGTATCGAAACTGAAACTCAAAATCCTTCTTCAGTTTGGCTTTACTCTCACTATAAAGCAATTTTCTAAGTTGATATTCAGAAGCATTTTTAGGAACCTGGATTTTTAGGAGCGGTGGTTTACCATCAACACCCAAAAAACGTTCTTTCAACAACCCTTTAGAATATCTATACTCTCTCAATACACGTTGAATCTCGTCTAGTGCGTCACAGTTTCTATCATAAAATCGAAATTCAGGTGTCTTTACCAACCCCCAGAAACCTCCATGTTCATCACATATATCTAATGCCTCGTCGTTTAAAACCATATCTCTTTATTTATTATAGAAAATATTTTTTTTTTTTAGACCCGATAAATTACCGGGTCTAAAAGTTTTCAACAGTACGAAAATAATTTAAAACCCAATATATTTAAAGGGAGTATCAAATCTACGGGACCTTCTTAATTAAAAAACTCTTAGGATTTCTAGAGCCTCATGCTATCTAGCTTGTTACGTGTGAACTAAAGGAAAAGATAAATAATGCGAGATTAATATTCCGTACACTATCTCAAAGGAGGTCAGCTAGTCCGCTCGCAGTTCCTATCTCCATATTCACAATCAGTTTGTCCTCAACTGTTCAACATGGTGCAACCTAACAACTATCTAAGACTTACTTACTGTGATGAAGCAGATTTTCAAGAATACATCAAAGACATTGAAAAGTATCATGAGGAGTGTTTAAACTTTGTGAAAATGATCAAAAACTGTGAAAGTGGAAGTGACGCCAGGGAAATGATTGTGAGAGATAAAATTGTTGTTCCTGTAAGAAAAAACTATGATTTACAGCTAAGCATACCTAATACTTCAATTGCGGCTTTCAACACACGGTGCCATCTCTCCACCATTCCCTGAGCTTGCGGGTGATAGGGTGTTGTGCGCACGTGATGTATGCCTAACATTCTGGTAAGGCTAGCAAACAAGGTCGTGTTCTCCCACCCCAAGCGCTCCTATAGGAGCGCCTGTTTATCTGAATGTAAAAGAGGACCGCGAGACGATGTGACGTGATTCTCCCCACCCCAAGCGCTCCTGCAGGAGCGGTCCTCAAAGACCGCATTCCTAGTTCTTACTCATTAGACGTAAATGGATACTCAGTGTCATGAAGGTTGTGTGAAGGTTGAAGCTCAGAACATAGAAATATTATTTCTGTTTTTATTGAGATATTCCCAATAAAAATAATTATAAGATTTTGTTTTATTTCCCCTTTTCTTATCAAGGTACGTTTTTATAGGAAAAACTAGAGTTATTATAATTATAATATTGATACACAATGAAAGGTTCAAACAGAACATATTTAAAATTTCGTGAGTTGTAATTCCTCGGGATAAAAAGTTCCTTGGATTTCCTCTCCACTTAAATGCTCAGGCGTGAATGGATACTCAGTTTCATGTGGTTGTGTGACTGTTCTCCCAAGGACAAAGCTCACGCGTGAGCTTCAACCTTGAGTTCACCTTCACAGAACTCTGATCTACTCGATGTAAAATAAAATGTTTATTATTGTTTATTGTTATTTCCTTTTCCAAAACTTAGACTTACAATAATTATACATTGGGTTTTTATAGGGAATCCCTATAAAAACAAACTTAAAACCTATATTTTATTTCTTTTAACTAACTGAATCCAATTTCCCTGTTCTCATCCTGTTAAAATTCCTCTCGAATTATATTCTTCAACGGAATGTAGTTGAGAGTAACTTCTGAAACCAAAATTACGTAAGCAAAAGTGTTTTCTGGCACATTCTTTTCAAAATCTGCTCGTAAAATTATATTACTTTTTTGTCCAGATATGGACTGTGGTTGTCTAGTCATATTCACACTGAATATTGGATAGTTCTCTTTGAAGGACTGAGGCTCATGATATGGAAGGGATGAGTCTTGGTATACTATTCTTTTGAAATCTGTGTACATGGTGTAAGCTAAACTAAAATCCCCTGAACTCCAATCTAAATTCAAATGTTCTTCAGGATAACTTTTTCCTGCTACTTCAAAACTAATATTTTTAACATTCAAATGATCAAATTTGGAATTATTTTTCTTTTGATCATTTTTTCTGGCAGTTTGGAAGGCAACAAACCCCCAGATCGGATTCTGTACATTTCTATAAATATTGGTAATATTGAAATTCAAGGTTTTCCCAGTGACATTCTGTTCAATACATTGCAATTTTTTAAAGTGAAACAAATAAGGAGCGGTACTAAGTTCAGCAATTAATTTAGCTTTGGATTCACTTTCATATTCAATTATTGGGACTCGCAGGTAGAAAGTTTTAATTTCCACTTTTCCCGCCACACCTTCAGGAGAGGTACTGTAACGGAAGAGTACATTATCATCAGAATTTCTAATGAATGTAATTTCAAATCCTCCCTTATAAATTGGTGCAATATCGCTGAAGAATCCAAGGCCTAAATCAGCCAAGTTACCATTCGCGTTGAAATTTCCACCACCATTCACTTTAGAATTGAAACCAGAATTCATTAATTTACCATTATAGTTTGATGGTCCTGAGAAAGAAGCTATGCCCATCACCGTACTAGCAATACCTGGTTCTTCAATTTCATCAATAACCGTATTGTGCTTTTTTACTTCAATTTTAGAAAAAAGGTGTGCAACAAAATTGTCCACCATCATTATTGTATCACTTATTCCATATGTTTTTGTTGCATCTTTAGGAATGTATTTTCCAGCAATGTAATATTGAATATTGCTGCTAAGAAACTCATCGTCTAGAAGCAATTTGAAAACCGTTCTTTTATTCTCAGAGTTGAATTCCAAATTAGATTCAGGATTAAAGTTTCGATACTGAAGCTTTGTGATTTCAGAATCGTATTTAGAGTAGATTGATTTAATTTGATTCATATTTATTATAGGAAAAAAAGTTTTTTTTATAGAATCGAAATTCTATAAAAATATCAAGATAGTGGAATAGAAAATATTAAAATCCAGTTCTGAAAACTTCCCCATGTTTCAAAAGTGATAGTTTGATAGGATCCACACTTTTAACTTCTTTCTTATTTTTATTATATTCATTTAGAATAGTACTTTTCATATTTATATAATTTTTTATTTCTTGTTCGATATCATTGAACTCTTCATCAGATATTTTACCGTCTTTAATTGCTTTTGTAAACTTTTCCTCAATCGAATTTAATTTAGCCTTTGCCAAAAGCTCAATTTCAGAGTGTTTATTAATTTTTTTATTGAAAAATCCGCTTGAAGTCCTTAATATTATCGATAAGGTTGTCAATCCTGTAGAAATTGGAACACTGAATGGAATTATTATTGGTAATGCTATAGAAGTACCAACCAATCCGAGTTCTGAGAGGGTGAATAAAAATTCAGTACCGTAAAGAGTACTGGATATTTTTCCATATTTTTTTCTCAAACTATTTCTCATTTTCACTTCATCTTCTAAAAATTTGTATTGATTGATAATTCGATTGATTCTATAATTGTTCTCATTAAACTCGGGAAAAATTATTTTTGGATATAATCTAGGATGAGTTATTGGAGTAAATTCTTCAGGGGCTGAAGGTGATTCATTATTATTTGAGTACATTATTTTATTATAGGAAAAAATTTTTTTTATAGAATCGAAATTCTATAAAAATATCAAGACTATAAAATTTAATAAAAGAAATTAAGATTTTCCTTCAATGTTCTCATGCTATTTTCAAAATCGTGTCCTTCTGATAGCTTTTTCAAAATTAATAAACATAAATGTCCACAGATAGGCGGATCATATTGGTTTTGGATTTGCTCCTCATTATAAAATAAATTTTCTGAACCTAAATATTGAACAAGTTCTCTTGGTGGTGGTGCATTTCCATACGAGTCAAAATAATATTTTAAATTGTTATTTTTATAAAATGCAGTCCAGTGGCTTCCAGCCTCATCAGAATTTTCTAGATTTATAATTCCACATTCCGTGTGGTTCACTTTCTCTGGTAAATCATCCTTCATGAAAACTCCTTTGAAGTTTTTAATTTTCATTTCTTTCGATAATCTTTCAATATCAAAATTGGTAAGAGGCCGGAAGCTATTTAGTTTTTTGATTTGGTAGGTTTCTTTTTAGGTTTCTTTTTCTTCATTCCAGAGCCGATACTTAAACTTTTTGCATTTTGTGCTAATCTCTCCATTTCCAGGTTATGACGTTTGATTTCTGCTTCTTCAGCAGCTTTATGCTTAGAATCTATAACACTAGAAGCTACTGCAGCTCCACCACCCATTAACGCTCCAGCTGCTGTCATTGCTGCAAAAATTAAAGGCAAAAAACCCCCAGAATGATTTATTTTTAACTGATCATAATTCAGTTCCAATTCTAGGCCTTTTTTATTCTTTATACTTTTATCAATATTTTTTTTCTGTGTTTCATTCAACAGGATTTTATGATTTCCTTTTCCAGTAATATCTGCAAAAGCCAGTCGTACTTTTACTGGAGCACGTTTTTTATAAGCAGATCTTATTTTTTTCATTTGTATTTCTGACAAATTTATTTGATGCGTAATCATTTTATTATAGGAAAAAAAGTTTTTTTATAAGATGATCTTATAAAAAAAATAATCATAATACCTAATTAGTATACACCCATCCCAAAGAATCTTTTGGTTTTCATAGCAGTTTTTACTGTAGCAGCCCCCAATTTTTCACCGATATTTGTTGAACTTTTCATAATTTTATCAGCTTCTACTTCCAATTGTTTATCAGCAAGATGCCTATCACTTGTTTTTTCATGATCCCTATAAAAAATGTCGTGTTGTTTACAGGCTTTATCAAGACTATTTATACCTTCATCACCTCTATTTAATCTCTTATCCAATTTAGTAAATGGTCCACAATATTGATAACCACCTGGGAGATGCATTTCTGGAATAACAGGCCCAAGTTTATTAAGAATAGTATTGAAAATACCAGAACCGTTTTTTATCATATTTTTGGGTAAATTATTAATAATTTTAATCAAGTATTCAGTTCCCTTGGGATTATCAATATCTTTCTCCAGTTGATCTTTAATGAAATTTATAATTCCCAATTTTTCATTGTGAAAATTATTATTTCCTGCCTGCTCTTGCGCATACAAATAGTATAGTCTTTGTTGAAGTTGATTCAAATTATCTATATATTTAAATTCTACAGGATTTTCAGTATATTTAATCAACCCAGTACCAATCTTTTTCTTTTTACTATACTCCCAGATTGGTTTTATGATTTCTTTCCATTTTTTACTAACACTTGATTTTGGTTGTTTAGATTCGGGATTATTATTTTGAAACATGCTATTTGTTTGAATGAGGATTTTTGTATAAGCTTTAAAGTCTTCATTAGTGTATTCATCTTTGGATGGAATATCAGAAGCTATGGGTTTTGTTAAGAGCTTCCATAAACCTTCAGTACCGGAATATTTCATTTTTTCTATTACAATATCATTGCCATTTACCTGTATCTGTTTATTTCCAATAAAGATATGATTTTTTAAAGGGTATATTCCAAATTGTCTATCAGGATGAAGAATATATAATTCTGCAATTGGTCCAATACCCAAAGGGCCTACTGAAGAGTTTGGTAATTTAACACTTTTTTGTAATATTAATTCCATTTCATCATCACTATCTACATTGTCACTTGAAAAGCTTTGATTTAATGTATCTTCAGTATCAATACCTTGGGCCTCGGTATCAACATCTTTAAAAGTAACTTTTTTAGGCGAACTGATAGCCAAGGGGTTAATTGTTTTTATTACAGGAATGAGTTCTAATTTTTTACCAAGATCTTCATCAGTCTGTTTCACTGCTTTTTCTACCTTATCTAATCGTGAAGTTATAGGTTCATAAGCCTTTTCTCTTGTTTCCTTATCAGATGCTTGGTTAACCCTTTCTTGTTTTGCTAATTTCTGTAAATTTTTCTTGAGTTTAATCGATTTATTAGCTTCAGCCACAGTCATGGGCTTACGTTTTGGTTTTGTGAAAATTATTTGTTCATCTTCAGAGGGTTGATCAATCTTTTTGATTTCTCTAAGTTTCGCTTCTTTTTCTTTCATCACTTCATTTTGCGCTTCTTTGAATTTCTGTCTAAGCGCTTGTTGTACAGTAATTTTTGTTGTCATGTTTTTTATTATAGGAAAAATTTTTTTTAAAATCGGTCAAACGTTAAAACGTTAAAACGTTCAAACGCTCAAACGCTTAGGAACGCTATTTTTGCGTTTTTAAGCGTTTCCCAAGGCGATGTTTTAAGCGTTTCCCAAGGCGATTTTTGAAGTTATCCATGTAGCGTTTTTATAGGGAATCCCTATAAAAAACAAACTTAAAATCTATATTTTTTATCTAAAATATTTCACCAAATTTCTTTCGGTAACGTCCGTTACTGCGTTTCTTTGTTAGGTCAATCGTTAGAAAACCAAAGTCCTCATCCCAACAAGAATAGCATAATTCTTTGAATTGATCATAAGTGAAATCACTTCCCACATATTCATCATAAATATCTCGCATGTATCTTGGTCCTTGTCTAAATACACATAAAAAATTAATATTGTTTCTAATGAGTTGTTTATCAACTTTTGACCATGATTGTGTCAAGTAAACACACGAGATTTTCTTATGACGCCCTCTCACGTAATAATCTTTAATAACTTGTTGCTGTTGAACATTAACACAATCATCAAAAACTACCAAACTGTTCGACTGGCAATCATCTAGGGGTATAATCTCGTCACAATTACTGAAAAACTGCGCTATTTCCACACCATCTTTTGCAGAAATTATTTCATAAACTCTTCTCAAAATCTCATATGCATTCTGATCCAGAGATTTTGAAAAAATATATAGATAATGAAAGGGGATTCCCCATGATTTTGTGATGAGATTATAGAGAAGTGTTGTTTTCCCGCAACCGGAAGTTCCTACTATTAATGCTCTTAAAGGTAATGGTAACAGTTCTTTTCTAGCCTCTTTTTTATCAAACGGTATTGGGTCAACCTCGTACTCATCTTTTACTCGTGGTTTACTCATCTTTATTATACGAAAAAAATTTTTTCCTATAATAAAAGCATGACTCTAATAAAGATTTCTGATAAACACCAAGATCTAAAAATAACTTTTGCTCAAAAAATTGTTCTAAATCCCAATAAAAATTATAAACTTGGAATAGTAAAGTTATTATTTACTTCACCTTCTCTTTCATTTCAAGTAAAAGATGTAATGATATCATTAAAATTTCCTATTACAGATGTATGGTATCATCACGAGTATGCGTTAGCTGGCACATTTACTTTTGAGACGTTTAGAAGAGAATTATATTTAAAAATAAAAAGTTATATATCTGAACTCATGAAGTCACTTGAGGGAAATAAAACATTATATAAATCACAAATTGACACATTAAAAAAAATAAAACCTGAAAGTTTGGTTTTTAAAGTAGACTACACTACAAATCGTAATAGATTTTTTCTTAAATCTCCTGTTTTAATTGAAATTTTAAGTTTGGGAAATTTCTGTGAGCTATTTGATTTTAAACAATGTAAAACACCTGGGGATTATTTTGAAATTAATAAGGACTACTATTCTGAAGACAACCCAAAGTTAATCAAACCTATTTCGTTAATTGAATGGCATTGTAATATTATTGATTATAGTTTTGCTAATCATGATGAGCATTCCCATCTTCATAGCGAACATGAATTACTGCATGTATCTTTGATAGAGAAACAGATTCTCCCCAATACTATTTATATGGAAACAAATAAAAAGATTCTTTACAGCCCTATACGAGAAGGAATGAGAGATATTAAAGAGATTAAACTATCATGTAGAAATGAAAATGGAGATGAGCTACAATTTGAAAATGTTACAGTTTATTTGCATTTGATTGAAGAGTGAGAAGCTTCTTTTTTATGAGATATTTCTCATAAAAAAAACTTTTTTTCCTATAATAAAATGGATAATGATTTAACTGATCCTATTTACTGTCACAAGTGTAAAAAGAAAACTAATAATGTTGATGCTGAAAGAGTGCAAACTATCAACGGGAGATGGAGAGTGGCTGCTAAATGCTCAAAATGTAAAACCAATAAGAGTAAATTTATCACTTCGCCTGTGAAAGAAAATTCTGAAGAGTCTGTAGTGAAAGATCTGAATGATGATGAAAAATTATCTCTCGCTAAAGAATTACACAAGTCAATAAGAAATAAATTTCAAAAAAGGGCAATAATTACTAAAGGTATTGATGATTTGTGGGCTGCTGATTTGATAATCATGAAAAATTATGAAAAAGAGAATGATGGATACGGTTATATGCTTAATGTTATCGATACATTTTCAAAATTTGTATGGGTCTTACCCTTGAAGAAAAAGGATGGAAAAAGTGTTACTAAAGCATTTGAGAAAATCATAGAAAAGGCTAAATCACAAAATCATAAAGCTCCTAATTTTCTACATACCGATAAAGGTTTAGAATTCGAAAATAAACTGTTTAAGGATCTGTTGAAGAATAATGGAATCAAAATGTATCACACGGAAAATTTAGAAAAATCTGCAATTATCGAAAGATTCAACAGAACTTTGAATCAAAAAATGAAAATTCGTTTCGAGGTGAATGGAAATAAAAATTGGATCGATATTTTACAGGAATTAGTTAATGAGTACAACAAACAAGACGTTCATCGTTCCATTAGAATGACACCTGCTCAAGTCGATGCGAAAAACGAAAATGAAATTCTGAGATATTTATTCAAAAAGAGTGGAAAAAATGTAAAAAAGAAATTTAAAATTGGAAATCGCGTGAGAATTACGAAATCAAAGAAAACGTTTGCAAACAAATACAAAGCAAATTGGACGAAAGAGATTTTTGTGGTTTCTGGAATTCTACCAACAAATCCGATTACTTACAAAATAAAAGATTTAAACGACGAAGAGATTGAAGGATCTTTTTATAATGAGGAATTGCAAAGAACTGCTTTCTGAAAATAAGAAAAAATGAGGGGTAAGTTAAAAGGATCTCTCCAATAATAGACAAAAGAAAAAGGTGGATGTGTACCATACATCCACCTTTAATAATTCAAAAAAATTGAAGAGGTTAGTTAAAAGAATATATTCTATTATAAAATGTACGATACGAGAAAGCATTGTAAAAAGTGCGACGTTAGCACTACTTATAAAAACTGGGCTAGACACCTAAAGTCTAAGCGCCATGGAAAAAACGACCCGGACCGGACAATGACTATCAGAAAACCTAGAAAAGCGAAACCTGTATTTTTAAATCCGAGGAAATTACACAAAGTATTTAATTTTAGTGAAAAAGTATTTGAAAAAAGCAAAGAACCGAAAACGGAAGTTGTTAAAAAGGAAACTGCATTTAAATCTAGATTAGTGACTTACGACATTAAAAATACGAAAGGATTTAAAGATGCTTCCAAATTTCTGAACAGTATTGAAAGAACCGTAACAGGTTTAATCAAATGGGAACTTAGAAAAATGGAACTAAAAGTTAATGTAGTTTTAATCGCAGAATTTAAAAAAGGGACAAACGAAAATAACATGGAGTATCAGGAACTCAATTTCAAAACTAAAAACGTAATAATATTGCAGTCGGCAGAAGTACCAAATTGTTACAATGAAATGAAACAGAAAATTCTAAATGAAATGGAATCGTTCGAAATTAAAGGATCTCAATGGCAACTTCATAAAATCAAACATTTGGAACTGAACGTTAACAAGTACATTCCTTTGAGAGGATCATCTTTCATCCCACTCCCTAAGTTTCTACAAAGTAGGAAAGCAATTATAAATGTACAAAATAATGATAATAAATGTTTCCTATGGGCTGTTCTTTCGGCTTTACATCCTGCAGACCGCGATTCTGATAGAATAGGAAAGTACATAACATGGGAACATGAGTTTGATGAAGCGTTGAAAGATATCAGTTTTCCTATGAAACTTATCGATGTGAAAAAGTTTGAGAAAAGAACTAGGATTTCCATTAATGTTTACTGTCTGAATGAAGGAAATACTATAGTACCCTTGGAAATAACGAAAGATGAAAAGGAAAGGCACATTGACTTGTTGTACTTGAAAAACAAGGAAACTGAACATTATTGTTGGATCAAGAATCTTTGGAAACTGGTTGGCCATAGTCAGCTAACAAAGAATGGACACAAAAGTTTTTTATGTAAAATGTGTTTGAATAGCTTTGGAACTCAGGTTAAATTAAACGAACATAAAGAATATTGCGGAGTTCATAAAGCTGTTAAAGTAGATCTACCAAAACCTTATGATAACATTTTGCAATTTGAAAATTATAGACACTCTTTAAAAGTACCTTTTACAATTTATGCAGATTTTGAATGTACGTTACAAAAGATTGATACCTGCAAACCAAATCCCGATGAATGTTATACAAATGCCATTCAAAAACATGAACCGTACAGTTTTGTTTACTACATGAAAAATGTCGAAGACGATAGTAGGAAAAACTATGTAGGCGATTATAAACTTGTACAATATTCTGGGCAGGATGTGGTAAAAGTATTTTACGAAAAAATAAAAAAGGATGCCATAATGGTGGCGAAAAAATACTATGACGTTAATATTCCCATGACAAATTTAACCGAAGAATAACAAAGAGAATACGATAGTGCTGAGAGTTGCCATATTTGTGAAAGAAAATTTAATGAACTTCCACCTATAATTGAAAATAGACATGATGTACTGAGAAAAACAATTAAACACTTTATCGATAAAAAAAATGATGTTAAAGCAGATGAATATATTGAAGAATTAGAAGTTTCGAAGGAAAATATACCTGATAATTGTATAAAAGTAAGGGATCACTCACATTTGACTGGAATGTACAGAGGAGCGGCTCATTCGATTTGTAATTTAGAATATAAAAATCCAAAGTTTATTCCAGTATTTTTCCATAATCTTTCTGGCTACGATGCACATCTATTTATTAAAGAATTTGAAAAAGATAATTACGATATTAAACTTTTACCACAAAGTGAAGAGAAGTACATTTCCTTTTCTAAAATGGTAGCTTATAAAAGTAATGAACTCGATAAAAATGGCAACAAAAAGAAAAAGACTATAGAATTGAGATTCATAGATTCTTTTAAGTTTCTTTCTGCTTCTTTAGATTCTTTAGCTAAAAGTTTAGCCAAAAATCAATTTAGGGAAATAAGAAAGTATTTCCCAAAAGAACATCTCGAACTAATTACTAGAAAATTAGCTTATCCATATGAGTATATGGACTCTGTTGAAAAATATCGAGAAACTAACCTTCCACCTATAGAGAAATTCTACAGTGAACTCACTGGAGAAAATGTTAAAGAAAATGATTATAAAAATGCTCTAGAAATTTGGTCTACATTCAAAATTAAAAATTTGGGAGAATTTACAGAACTTTACAATAAAATTGATGTTCTTTTGTTAGCAGATATCATGGAAAACTTTAGAAATATATCTTTAGAAAAATATAAATTAGACCCCGCTTGGTACTATACAACACCAGGTTTCGCTTGGGACTGTATGTTGAGAATGACCAAACAAAAGATAGAATTGTTAACAGATTATGATAAGATTTTACTCGTAGAAAAAGGAATAAGAGGCGGAATTTCTCAATGTTCAAAACGATACGCGAAAGCTAATAATAAATATATGGGAGACCAATTCATCAAAGAAAAAGAAACTGTTTTCATTGAATACTTGGATGCAAATAATCTTTACGGTTGGGCGATGAGTAAATTTTTACCTTATGGAAATTTTGAATGGAAAATGGATCTAGATAATTTCGATATACAATCCATTCCTGATGATTCACCCAAGGGCTATATTTTAGAAGTTGATTTAAAATATCCTCAAGAACTCCACGATTTACACTCTGATTTTCCTTTAGCTCCTGAAAATAACTATGGTGATGAAAAACTATCAAAACTTTTATGCACGTTGTATGATAAGAAAAAATACGTTATCCATTACATTACGTTAAAACAGTATTTACAACTAGGAATGAAATTAGAAAAAATTCATAAGGTTTTAGAATTTGGCCAAAGTGCTTGGTTAAAAAGCTATATTGATTACAATACAAATCTTAGAGCAAAAGCCAAAACAAAATTCGAACAAGGCTTTTTTAAAGATATGGTCAATAGTGTATTTGGGAGGACAATGATGAATGTGCGTAAACATGTGGATATTAGGCTTTGTTCTGATGGATTGAAATTGGAAAAACTAATTTCAAAACCAAACTTTAAAGGTAGAACTATTTTTTCCGAAAACTTAGCGGCTGTACACATGAAAAAAGTAAATATCACATTTAAACAGCCAATTTTCATTGGTATGAGTATACTAGACATTTCCAAAACTTGTATGTATGATTTTTATTACAACACGGTTAAAAAACAATATAAACGTGATGTAAATTTATTATACGGAGATACAGATAGTTTAATAATGGAAATAAAAACGGATGATTTTTATAATGATATGAAAAATATGTTGGATCATTTCGATACTTCCGACTACCCAAAAAATAATGTTTACAATATTCCACAAGTTAATAAAAAAGTGTATGGGAAATTTAAAGATGAGTTACAAGGTAAGATTATAGATGAGTTTATTGGACTTCGCCCAAAGTGCTACGCTTTTAAAATATTCGAAACTAATGATGTTACGAAAAAATCTAAAGGAGTAAAGAAAAATGTCGTTAATAAGGGTTTAAGTATAGAGGATTATAAAAGATGCTTATTCTTTAAAGAACCAAACTATCAGAAACAGATATTATTCAAATCGAAAAAACACGATGTGACCACAGAACAACAGAATAAGAAAGCTCTTTCCGCTCATGATGATAAAAGATTTATAATGAAAAATGGCATAAATACTTTGGCTTGGGGCCACTATAAAATAAACATAAGTAGAGACAAGTTTAAAACTCACCTTGAAGAAATAATAAAAGAAAACAATAAAAAAGACTAGTGTGTTATCCGTTAAATATGAGTAAGAAAAAAATAGGTTTTAAGTTTGTTTTTATAGAGATTCCCTATAAAAACGTAATAGATACTAAGTCTTTGAAAAGCATAATATTTACTCAAAGTCAATCAGAAAGGCATTTGTCTTTTTATCTGTTCCATTATAAATAAGTTTTTCAGGATGTCTTTCTGGATTGTTTCTAACGTGATTAAGAAGTCGACGTGAAATTCTTTTAGGTAAAAACAAACATATCTCTTCATCATCATAATCAATTTTAACGACAACGCTTTCACCATATTCCGAATTTTTTATAAAATTTTCCAAGATGGTATAAGTTCCTTTTTTAATATCCTTGAAAGATGAGTAGTTTGATTTTTTAGCGGCATTCTTATATATTTCAATCACTGACATTTTATTATAAAAGTTATTCTTTTAACTACCCCCCTCACTTTTTTTATTATCCACCCACTTATTCTTGTATGGATACTATCCTGTCTCCCATCCTACTAACTCCTCATTAGTGAAAACATCAGAGGGAGCTAAATTTCAAAAACTTTGACCCCTAAAAGGTTCTAATTTTGCATTTTTTCCTAATTTTTAGAGTTCACTAGAGTTTCTGATAAAAAATATTTTTAAAAAAAGTCACCCCCCCCGAAAAGTCACTGTGTTAAAAAAGTTTTAACAGGGATCTAAGTCGCCTTTAACGTTAAAGTCGAATACAAGTCGAGAACATTTAAAAATTTCTTTTAAAACACAATTCCTTAAAGAGGGGGGGGGGTCCGATTTGGACCCACCCACTTTAACGGTAAAGTCGAATACAAGTCGAGAACATTTAAAAATTTCTTTTAAAACACAATTCCTTAAAGAGGGGGAGCGAATCGCTCCCCCTCTTTAACGTTAAAGTCGAATACAAGTCGAGAACATTTAAAAATTTCTTTTAAAACACAATTCCTTAAAGAGGGGGGCCAAATCGGCCCCCCTCTTTAAGGAAAGTCACTGTGTTTAAAAAGTGTGTTCTGTTATTTTATGTTAAAAAGTTTTAACAGGGATCTAAGTCGGTTAATGAAAAAGTCACTGGTTCTGATGTTTTGTGTTTAAAAATATGTTCTGATGTTTTGTGTTAAAAAGTTTTATCAGGGATCTAAGTCGGTTAATGAAAAAGTCACTGGTTCTGATGTTTTTGTGTTTAAAAATGTGTTCTGATGTTTTGTGGTAAAAATTTTTATCAAGGATCTAAGTCAGTGCGCCAGGATTGGCATTTGGATACTACTTATATATATATATATATGTCACTCCAGACGATAACTCTCGATAGAATTGAGATAAACAGCTCAAATTTGCACAAAAAATCTATCTTGGCAATCGAAAGGCTAAGTTCGAAGATGGGCGAAATTGGCCTACTCTAAGGAGGGTTTTGGCGCATTTAAAGTGCGCAAAAATTACCCAAAAATCCCCAAAATGTTATTTTCCAACAAGTGACCCCTCATTTTAAAGGTTTTTGCACGCTGAACACGATGGTGGAATCGGATTTTAGATATCTTGATCCGTTCTCAAATTAGAGCATTTAAAGTGCGCAAAAATTACCCAAAAATCCCCAAAATGTTATTTTCTAACAAGTGACCCCTCATTTTAAAGGTTTTTGCACGCTGAACACGATGGTGAAATCGGATTTTAGATATCTAAATCCGTTCTTAAATTAGAGCATTTAAAGTGCGCAAAAATTACCCAAAACTAGGATAATCTTTAAACTCTTACCCCCCCCCCCCCCCACCCCCTTAGAGTGGTCAGATTGAAAAATGTGAGAAGTATTAATTGAAGACGAGAGTTCGAAGCAAAAAAGGGGGAGGCAAACGATTAGTACAACTCCTTGAATTTCCCATTTGACATATAATTGTTATGATACCTTCATAGATAGACAAGTACCGGCCCACGTATTACTAGAAGGAAGACGAAAGAAAAAATCTATTTCAAATTATTCAATTTAGGTACTAACAGTAGGAGGAAGAAGTTTTCCTTTATTCAAAACCATAGCCATTAATTCGAATATTTCTTTGAAAATTCGCTCATTAAGTCATGCTGCATGACTGGTTTTTTTTATCCTGTAGTTTTGGTTTATTATTTTCAATAATGAACCATTGGAATCGAGCATGAAAAAAAAAGAAAAAAAATCTAACCCCCCCTTCAGAATTTGATGGTTTACGTTTCAAGGTATGTAGAATCCGAAAATGCAATTAAAAAAATTCTGTCTGTCCGCCGTTCGCCGTACGCCGTACTGGCCACTTTTCTTAGATACCATGAAACAAAATTGATGAAATTCGGGTTATAGGTTCCGTTCGGTCCTCGAAGCTCGACGTTACTGTCAGTCATCTCTAAGGGGTTCAAAATAGGGGTTGACATTTTCAGAACGTCTATACCTTTTTTTTACGTGAATCTTTTTACGGTTTTAAATAGTTCTTGAACTTACGAGTTTTTTAAGACCACCCGGAGCATCGTACGTCCAGCCGTTCGTTCACAGTAAGGCCCCCAAGTTTGCACCGACGGGCAATTTCGACAGCAGGGTGAATGAAATTGTATACATTTAGCCCAAATCTCGTCACCAGGGACGCGCTAACAATCGGGAATTGGCCCGAGATAAAATCATTGCTAGGGATCACCTGATTATAATCACGGAGTATGAAGTCGTGTTGGTTGTTCTGTGATATTATTTCATTTGAAAAATGACGGGTCTTTTGAGTTGGATGATAGGTAGTGAAACTTGAACAAACGTTGAAGTATTATTGATGGGTAAATTATTACTGCACAATGGTAAATCATTACTCAACGGTAAATTATTACACAACGGTTCATTATACCATCTACGTAGAAGGGGCTGGAGTTTGTTGGTAGGTACGTCTGCAACTTTTTTCACTCCTCATTCATTATGTGCGTTTCTTTTTGCCATTTTAGGTACTGTTTGTCATCGGTAGAATTATTTTAGCAACATTTAACTCGTGATTTAGGTAGGTACCTGGTAACGAGTACGGGGTTAGGTACTAACCAACCTGAGGGTTGCGATCTATATCATATACATAGAATAGTTCATATATTATAAAGGGCTATCTATAGGGAGAGCTGTGATCTGTAACGTTTTTTGCTACGGATTTCCACTACTTCGCCGCAAGTGATTTAAGTTAGATTCCAATGAAATTCATAAGAAACTATCAAAGTATTATTCTTGATCGACCCTCCAAGTTTGAACTCATTTCAACGATACTCAAGGTAGTTTCAATTATTTCACGTTTGCGTACGCGCAGACGAAAGTTACGGTATGATTCCAATGAAATTCATATGGAACTATCAAAGTATTATTCCTGATCGACCGACCAAATCTGATTCATTTCAACGATATTTAAAGTAGTTACGGGAGTTTAAAGTATTTCACGTTTGCGCATGCGCAGACGGAACGCTTTACATGATTTTGAAACGGGACCATTTGCGATCCAACCCGCGTGTCCCTCAAAATTTCAGCTCGGTACGACTGTTTTTTCGCGTAGTTAGAAGCGTCACAAGGAAATGGTCAACATTTCATGTTCGCGCATGCGGAGACGAAAGTTACATTACGATTCCAATGAAATGCATATGAAACTGTCAGTGTTATTCCTGATCGACATTCCAAGTGTGAACTGCCGACTCCTCCTCATGCGTCTCTTGCACTCAGCGTAGAATTCCTTGTGAGGGAAAGTGTGGGTTGCGATGAGATTCAACGTCAGACTAATCGCTCCGAGTATTAGTGTACCCACAGTTTTCGTTATTTTCCCAATGAACATAATGTAACATGTGACACATACGAAACATGTTCCTATCTATGAGAAATTTTTGAAACTGCCAATATCAAGTGCGAATTATCAGTGCCTTCTCTTCGATGCCAGGAGGAACCTAACGATCTAGAGCCCGCTGTATTTAGTACAACGGATTTTCTTGCTAGCATATTACAAGTATTTTTATAATTATAATACATTGATTTGTTTTTGTACCTAGGGGCGAACGCCTAGTAAAGAGAAAATACTTCACGCGTGAGACTGAACTGTACCGCGGATAGCATTCCCGCTCTTGTGAGGCGCGTGAACTCCCGAAATAATACGGAAAACACTTTCCACGTTATCTTGCTATTATCTTCTCGTGCGACTTGTAAATTGCTGTGGTAAATTTGGTAGTCTGTCGTACGACCTGATCCAATCCAAAGCAGCAAGCCTTCTGTACAAGTTCAAGGAACGAAAGAAGCATCAGTTTTGGGAGAGAGCTCTGGAGTCTGAGAGGTTCACGCTCTGCAGAGAACTCATTGGATCAAAGTCATTGGACGTCAGGGCAGAGAAGTTGAAAATGGGAATGAGGTGTCCAAGAACTTTAAATGCCCTCATAGAGATAGCCACAGACCAACGCTCCAGTTCATGACCTTTGCGGCCAAATCATGGAAGGAGGATCTTTTATAATCTTATCTTCATTTTGGTTTATTATTTTCAATAATGAACCATTGGAATCAAGCATGAGAAAAAAAAATCTTACCCCCCCTCAAAATTTGATGGTTTACGTTCCAAGGTATGTAGAATCCAAAACTGCAATAAAAATATTTCTGTCTGTCCGCCGTACGCCGTAGGTACGGGCCACTTTTCTTAGTTACCATGAAACAAAATTGATGAAATTCGGGTTATAGGTTCCGTTCGGCGTCTAGTTGGTCCTCGAAGCTCGACGTTACTGTCAGTCATCTCTAAGGGGTTCAAAATAGGGGTTGAAATTTTCAGAACGCCTATACCTTTTTTTACGGTTTTAAATAGTTCTCGAACTTGGGAGTTTTTCAAGACCGCCCGGAGCAACCGTACGTCCAGCCGTTTGTTCACAGTAAGGCCCCAAAGTTTGCACCGAAAGGCATTTTCGACCCCAGGGTGAATGAAATTGTATATACATCAGACCAAATCTCGTCACCAGGGACGCGCCGACAATAGGAAATTGGCCGGAGATAAAATCATTGCAACGGACCACCTGATAAATAAATAAATAAATGTGTGTTTCTTTTTGTTAGGTACTTAGGTACTGTTTGTCATCGGCAGAATTATTTTACCAACATTTAACTAGTGATTTAGGTAGGTACCTAGTAACGAGTACGGGGTTAGGTATTAACCTACGGAGGGTGTGCGATCTATATCATATGTATAGAATAGTACATATAATATTATACAAAGGGTTATCTATACGGAGAGCTGTGATATGTAACAATGGTAAATTATTACACAACGGCAAATTATTACGCAACGGTAAATTATTACACAACGGCAAATTATTACACAACGGTAAATTATTACATAACGTTAAATTATTACACAACGGTAAATTATTACACAACGGTTCATCTACCAAGAAGGGGCTGGAATTTGTTGGTAGGTACCTACTTGTGAAACTTGAACAAACTTTGAAGTATTATTGATGGGTAAATTATTGCAAAACGGTAAATTATTACACAACGGCAAATTATTTCACAACGGTAAATTATTACATAACGGTAAATTATTACACAACGGCGAATTATTGCACAACGGTAAATTATTACATAACGGTAAATTATTACACAACGGTTCACCTATCAAGAAGGGGCTGGATTTTGTTGATCGGTACTTTTGCAACTTGACCAACCGTTGAAGTATTATTGATCGACAAGTTATTACACAACGGTTCATTATACTTGACCAGAGGTAGGTACTGACCACAGAAAACAGTGATCTACGCTGAAGGGTCATCTATTTCACTCCTCTTCAACAATTTTCCTTCAAAAATTCGTTATTTGCGCTTCTTTTCGCCATTTTAGTTACTGATTGTCATCGAAAGAATTATTGTAGCAACATTTAACTCGTGATTTAGGTAGGTACCTAGTAACGAGTCGTACGGGGTTAGGTACTAACCTACGGAGGGTCGGCGATCTACATAATAATGTATAGACTAGTACATATTACATAGACGGGTTATCTATACAGAGAGCTGTGATCTGTAAAAGAAGGGTATTCTGTACAAAATAATAAACCGTTGTGCAGGGATTTGCAGCGTTTTAAATAGGTACATTTGTCATATATGTTATTGATACTAATCTGAGGGATATAACAGTACTGCAGATGAAGTAGTTGAAAACCTTCTAATTATATTATTTGAGAACGAATATTACAAGTGAAGATGTGAATGTGAAGTGTGAGCATCTGAGATTGATGGTGAATGAATGAAAGCTGATGGTTACTTGGAAACCTCAAACTATTGAAGAAGGTGCTGGTATGGCAGGCGAGTTGGAATGTGTCGAAGCTGTAGGTAGCTCGTGTCATATCCCTTCTTGTGGCAAAAGAGCGTCATAAATTCAGTGGGTTGGAGACTGATGGGTCAGATCTGGAACGGAGAGGATCTTGTGGTACTTTCCTCAAGAACCAGGTGTTTCTTCTGTACTGCCTGCCTCTATGGTCTTCTATAATGAACGATCTAGGTTGTGGTCCTCTGCTGACTATTCTCGCGGGTTGCCAGTTCCTTGGTTCCACTCGGTAGAGTACTTGTTCTCCTTCTTCGAAATCGAGGGCCGCTTTCTTTCGCTGATCAGCATACTGTTTGTTCCTCTCCCTAATCGCTTGTAGTTCACTGGATATATTCTCTAATATCCTGGGCCTGAGTAGGGAAAAAGTGCTCGGTAGAAGAGTTCTTGTTCTGCGGCTCATCAGCCGTTGAACTGGTGATCCTAAAGGACCTCTTGGAACGTTTCGTTGATGTAGAAGGGGTAGGCGTATATCTGACTTGTCCTCAATACTCTTTCTTAGGAGGAGCTTAGCTTCTTGTACGTACCTTTCAGCTAGGCCGTTGGAGCGAGGAAAATGATGGCTGGAGATCCTTCGATTGAATTGTCAGTCTTTCTCAAACTGCTGAAATTCACGAGAGGTATATTGTGCGGCCCCGTCATTGAGGAGTGTATCCGGAATACCGTGCACTGAGAACCATTTTTTTAGCTCGTGAATCACTGAAGCAGTGTTGGTGTTTTTCAATTCTGTGAAGTCATAAAATCCCGAGAAAGAATCCGCTATGATGATGTAGTCCCTCCCAGAAAAGTGGTACAGATCGGACCCAACCTCCGTCCAGGGTCTGGTAGCCACTGGTTGTTCCATTAGTTCTTCTTCTTGGTTGTCCTTTCGAAATTTGTTGCAGGCGTTGCATTTTGTTACGAACTGAGTTATGTCCTTGGACAAGTTTGGCCAAAATGCATGTTCACGACCAACTTGTAGATATGCTTGGATTCCACGATGTCCTAAATGTATGTGCTCGAGTACTATTGGACGGAGCGGTGTTGGAATGTACATTCTGTTACCTTTGAATATAAGGTTTTCGTGAACGGCTAACTCGTCCCGGTATGACCAATGCTTTTGTAGTATCACTGGAAGCTGAGACTTTTCGTCAGGCCATCCTTCTAATATAGTTTCCTTGAGCAGAGATAATTCTTGATCTTGATTCGTAAGAATTTGCGCCTCTTCAACTCGCACTTTCGACATGGCCACAATGAGATCAACAGAGAAAGGGGGTTGTTCCTCGTTGATGGGGTCGTCATTTTGGCAGTCTCGACTTAAAGTGTCTGCAATGTGTAGATCCTTGCCTCTTTTATATTCGATTTTCGGCAGGTATGGAATAATGTCCATCATTATCCTCTTGAGTCGGGGAGGGGCTTCGTGGAGTGGCTTTTTAAATATGGACTCTAAAGGTTTGTGGTCAGTTTCGATAGTTAAGTCCCGTGATCCCCAAATGTACTCATGGAATTTTCTACATGCCACTGCTATTGCTAATGCTTATTTTTCAAGCTGACTATATCCTTGCTGTGTTTTTGTAAGGGATTTTGATGAATATGCATCATAACTGCTCCGACCGCAAATGAGCTGGCATCTACTGACAGTGTGATGGGCAAATTTTTATCATAGAAGCGTACAAGAGGAGGCGATACAAGAACGTTTTTCAGTTCTAAGAACGCATTGTCTTGTTCTGTATCCCAAACCCAGGCGTGTTCTTTTGAAAGTAGTTTTCGTAGTGGAGTCGTTAGATGGGAGTGGTTTTTAATAAACTTTCCAAGATATGTTATCATCCCTAGAAACCTTTGAAGTTCCGTCGTGTTAGATGGTTTTCTTAGTTTTTGCATCGCCTCGATTTTTTGGGGGTCAGGCAATAGCCCCCTGCTTGTTAAGATGTGCCCGAGAAACTTTATTTCGGGCACCGCGAAGACACATTTATCTTTATTCAATTTCAAACCAGCGTTGTTGAGCGCATCAAGCACTTTTTGTGTACGAGAATTCAAAATGTCATTGGTGGGTGCGTGGATTAGTAGGTAGGTATGTCGTCCATTGAGCACTCAACTCCTTCCAGTCCAGCTAAAACTGTGTTCATTGCCTGTTGGAACACTTCGGGGGCAGAACAAATGCCAAACGGTAGTCTCAAGTAAGAGTACCTTCCCCATGGAGTAGAAAATGTTAAGTATTTGGAGCTTCGTTGAGATACTTTTATCTGCCAATATCCTTTTCTACAGTCCAGAAGCGTAAAGAATTTTGAGGCCTTAATTTTGCTGCAATTTCTTCCAAAGTTTGCAAAGGGTGATGTCTGCGTTTGATATTTCTATTCAAACCACTCGGATCGAGACAAATCCTAACTTTGTCCTTTTGTCGGACGACTATCATGGGAGACACTGCAGGAGTTGGCACTACTACCGGTTTTATGATACCTAACTCGACCATAGAATCTAATTCGCGTTTCACGTCATCACGAATAGCATATGGTACTCTTCGTGCTGGAAATATTTTTAACGACGGGTTATCAACTATGTCAAGGTCATATTCGAAATGTTGTAGGCAGCCAATTCCGTTAAAGATGTCCGAGCCTTCGTTGTAGGTTTGGATTTCTTGGATTCGTTTGACGAATCCTAGGCACTGGCATGACTCACGTCCCAGGATAGCTTGGAATTCACCACTGACAACGATAAATTTTACATTGAAATGTTCTTTTCGCTTGGTTATAACGTTAGCTATAGACTGACCTAGCACTGGGAGTTTGTCATTAGTGTAGGAAATCAGATGGTTTACAGAGGAACTTGTTATATGGAGACCACTCTTGCGTGCTGTATTTTCATTTATCACATTGCATTGAGCTCCGGTGTCTAATTTGAAGAGAACATTATTGTTCCTCGGGAGAAGCAGGAGCTCAGTCCAGTCCACGGACGGCGACTTATTTTGTACTACATGAATGAAATATACCTGATCGGAGGGGCATTTCAGCGAGTTCACTTGCTCATTAGATTGTTCAGCAGTGGAAATAGATTTCACGCTGTTCTGTGCGTCCTGAGATCGTGTTAATCTTGATCGGCACATGATAGCTGCACGTCCCAGCCTTCCAAATTTCGTGCATCTCTTCTGGTATGCAGGGCATGACCTTCGGCCATGACGCGTTCCACAGCGTGAGCAAAGAAAGACAATATCCTCTGTAACTGGTTTAGCATTAGACAACTGATGTTTATTTGGTTGTTGAATGGTGTGAATGGAGCTACTTTTTCCAGACATTTTAGAAATTTGCGACCGAATTTCTTCAGCAGATCTACACAAACTGACGGTTTTGTCTAAAGTGAGATCCACTGCTTCGAACAGTTTTTGTCGGGTGTCGTCACTCAAAACACCACATACTAGTTGATCCCTAACTAAGATCTCTTTAATTTTCCCATAATCGCACTTGTGGGCTTGAGTTTGAACTCTGGTCAAAAAGTCATTGAAGTTTTCCCCATTTTCCTGTGCAAGTTTATGGAATAAATACCGCTCAGAAATAATGTTTGATTTTTTGACGAAATAGTCGGCAAAGTTCTGTGTGATAATGCCTAGATCATTGATTTCGTCCTCCTCTAACCCGAAGGACTCAAAGATCGTTATTGCATCTTCACCTATTGCGGTCATAAAAGTTGCAACTTGTTTTTCCGCACTTTTCCTGTTCAAATTAGTTGCAATAGCGAACCATTCGAAGTGCTTCAGCCATTGATTCCATCGTGTAGCCATGTGGCTGTCAGTATTTACTACTAGTGGTTTTGGATGTTTGAGGCTTACCGCACCGTCGTCGATCTTTTCATGTTCATCTCCACTTTCGTCAGGGGAATCCTGCTTCTTCTTTTTTCCTTTTAGTTTCGGCACCATGTCATATAAATATATGTTATTGATACTAATCTGAGGGATATAACAGTACTGCAGATGAAGTAGTTGAAAACCTTCTAATTATATTTGAGAACGAATATTACAAGTGGACGCTGATATGCACAAACCGGCCAAGCGCCATTTTAACATTTTCGAGAAAATCGCGATCAAAGATTTTGCGCGTTTTTTGGCTACCTAACCCCTCCAGTTGGTTGTAAAAATTTGGAAATAATGTCCCACATGTTTTTTGGTGCGTAAAATCGAATGGTAACGTCAGGAAGTCGATTACATCGATATTTCCCGAGTTATGGCGGTTACCTGGTTAGTGCAAAATTCAAATATTACAAAACGAATTATGCACATCCCGGCCAAACGGCAAAATGTTCGACTGGCTACAAGTTGATTTGCACAAAACGGCCAAGCGCCTCACATGGCCGTTTTGTGCAAATCGACTGCAGCAGTTTTAGTAAAAAAAATAAGGAGCAAAAGAAGAAATAATAATCTGAATTTAGTGGAAAACTAGGTATTGTTTCTTCCTCACTGCCGGAAGGTAGGGAAGCCTTGGATTCGTGATTGAGTTAAAAAAAAAAAAATGTCTCCCAAAGTGATAATTTCCCCTACCATTTTGTGTTCAGAGATCAAGGAACATTTTGGTTCCTTGTCTGTCTATCTGTATGTCCGACTGTCAGTCTCTCTGTGGTCAACTCCTTGTAACGCCCATAATTACCAGAAAAATAATGGTCGAAAGGCGGAAATTTGGAGGGTAGGTGCGGGTTGGGTCACAGATGATCCCACACCAAAATCAGTGAAAAAGTAGGTACTGTAGGTACCTTTCGTCTGCACATGCGCTAACGTGAAATACTTGAAACGCCCATACCTACATTAAATATCGTCGAAATTTGTTCAAACTTGGAGGATCGATCAGGAATCATAATACTTTGACAATACTTCGATCTTACTGTAACTATCGTCAGCGCGTGCGCGAACTTGAAATGTTGACCATTTCCTTCCTAGTCGTAGAGCTGAAATTTTGAGGGTACACGCGGGTTGGATCGCGGATGGTTCCATATCAAAACTATTGAAATCTTACAGTACCTACCTAACTTCCGTCTGCGCATGGGCAAACGCCAGATCCTCGTAGCGCCCATAACACTGCAGATCATCGCAGTGGTGAAATTTGTAAGACAGATGGAGGTGAGTTGTTGGACGGTCTCAAATGAATTCCATCAAAATCGATATTTTACCAACTGATTCTATACGTCCATGTTACAATAAGTAGTGAGGAAGCTATACTGCCCACCTAACTTGGCAGACATGTTATTGTTCAGAAGTGTTCAGAACGCACTTTGTGTTTATTATGTAGGTCATATTCCGTGAATACCACCAGTACAATAGGCTCGGGTGGGTGGAGGGGAGGGGGGATAAATTTAATTTGCCTCTAAACTTGGTTACGTTTCAAAGGAACACAATTATCCAATAAAAGCAATATTTTGCTTTAACTTTCGAACAAATCTGGCAGTTCGCACACAAGTTTCATGAAAAAATGTCAAGGAAATTAATACAACATGATTTTTTAACGTCTTACTTTTCATTTTTATACTGGACACTGAAATAATAATTGTAAAATTGGGTGCTCAGAAAAATCAAAATCTATTCTTAACGCAATAACAGGAAGCAGATAACAGAGATTCAGAGAAGAGGCTAGAATAGGAAACTAAATACGGAGTATGCGGAGGAAACACCTGAATCAATGCAGCTGAGTTTTGCACAGACCGACCAAACGACTGGTGTGACGTCTTTTGGCCGCTTTATGCGAAATACGGAAGCCCTGAATACCGTAATGACGCTTGGCCGGTTTGTGCAAATTACTGACCTTCAAAAAACGTTTTGCACAAACAGTCTATCAACCCTAGCTTGTCTGAAACTTAATAGAGGGCGCTGAAATCGAGAAATTATGAAAGAACTCGTCGAGGCGAATCGATTGATACCAAAAACTCGATTTTTGACATTTTGGCGCTTGGCCGGTTTGTGCATATCAACGTCCAAGTGAAGAAGTGAAGTGTGAGCATCTGAGATTGATGGTGAATGAATGAAAGCTGATGGTTACTTGGCAACCTCAAACTATTGAAGAAGGTGCTGGTATGGCAGGCGAGTTGGAATGTGTCGAAGCTGTAGGTAGCTCGTGTCAACATTCTTGGCGATGCTCCCCTGCGGTGGTCGAGCGAGATGGGTTGATCTGGGCGTGCTTTTCGACGAGCAGATGTGTTTTTCACGCCATATAGAGGGGGTTGCTAACAGAGCTATGCGCACTCTTGGTTTCCTGAAAAGGAACACAAGGGAATTCACAAGTATACCTGCTATCGCGACGGTCTACAAGGTCCTGGTCCTTCCAATCTTGGAGTTTGCATCTTCTGTCTGGTGCCCGTCATACGCTGTGCACAAGTACCGGCTTGAGCGAGTCCAGAACAAATTCTTACGATTTGTTGCTTTCAAGCTCCCATCAGCCGATGTTGAGTACGATCTTATTCGTCAGAGGTGTCGCCTGGAGTCCCTTGAGAAGCGTCGTGGCTCAGCCGATCTCACGTTGCTCTTCAAGCTGTTAAACAACCAAATCGGCTGCCCCACACTTCTGTCGAAGATCAGCCTTGTTGCACGGCGAACCTCTACTCGCTCGCCAATGCTGTTTTACGTCCCTTTTTCTCCTACAAACTACCAGAGAAGCCAACCCCTACGCAGAATTCCTCGCAGTGCGAACCTCTTTCTGACTGTTAACCCCGATTTCGACTTTTTTACACCTCCCTTGCCACGTTAAAATCACAACTTTCCTCGTCACCAATCATTTATGCCTGGGCACAGTTTTCCTTTCATACGCTTGCTTTTGAGATATTGTTTATTTTACTTTGTAACTTGCATTGTTCTTTACTATGTGACCGTTATCATTTTTATATTGACATTTTATTTATTTTTTCCCTGATTAGAATGACTTACTGATTGATTTAATAGAATGTAATAGGGCTTGTCCCATGAAATACCCACTTTCGAAAATTTCCAAAATTGGAACGTTACTTACCTAACAGTTCTTTGAGCAGTGGGCCAAAATAAGCATACTTTCTGAACCGACTATTCCTAGTGCAACTAAGAACTAAAAGAAATACCTGTTTAGAAAAATAATTGAAATTTGAACAATCACCTACTATCTAAGAGTTTATTAACAGTGAGCAATCATTTGCACACTTTCTTAACCAACCAAGTAGTGTGCAAGTAGGTGTGGGAACACTTTCCAAATATGATTACTATGTGACCAAATACGTGCTTAAGTAACAATTTTGGTTTTTTATTTTCAATAATGAACCATTGGAATCGAGCATGAAAAAAAAATTTCTAACCCCCCTCAAAATTTGATGGTTTACGTTTCAAGGTATGTAGAATCCGAAAATGCAATAAGGAAGTCTGTCTGTACGCCGTACGCCGTACTGGCCACTTTTCTTAGTTACCATGAAACAAAATTGATGAAATTCGGGTTATAGGTTCCGTTCGGAGTCTAGTACGTCCTCGAAGCTCGACGTTACTGTCAGTCATCTCTAGAGGGTTTAAAATAGGGGTTGAAATTTTCAGAACGCCTTAGCTCGAAAACTTTCGATAGAAGGGTATGGTTTTTTTTTTACGTTATTAAATTTGTCTTGAGCTAAACAATTTTTTGAGACCACCCGGAGCATTGTACGTCCAGCCGTTCATGTGCTCCAAAAAGCTTCGTCAACGCGATCGTGAATCAAACGGTATAAATAATCCTGCCAGGATATCATCGTTAGGGAGCATCTGATAATAATCAAGGATGGCTGTATGAAGTCGAGTAGGTTGTTCTGCGATATTATTTCATTTGATAAGTGATTAACTATTGGATTTTCTTGGTAGGTACTTTTGAAACTTGAACAAACGTTGAAGTATTATTGATGGGTAAATTATTACACAGTGGTAAATTATTACACAACGGCAAATTATTGCACACCGGTAAATTATTACAAAACGGTAAATTATTACACAACGGTAAATTATTAAACAACGGTTCATCTACCAAAAAGGGGCTGGATTTTTGTTGATCGGTTCTTTTACAACTTGAACAACCGTTGAAGTATTATTGATGGGCAAGTTATTACACAACGGTTCATTTATAGGCGTTGACCACAGAAAACAGTGATCTACGCAGAAGGGGCATCTATTTCACTCCACATCAACAATTTTCCTTCAGAACTTCATTGTTTGCGTGCTTTTTGCCGTTTTAGTCACTGTTTGTCATCGACAGTATTACCTATTTTAGCAATATTTAACTCGTGATTTAGGTAGGTACCTAGTAACGAGTACGGGGTTAGGTACTAACCTTCGGAGGATCTGCGATCCACATAATGTGTATAGAGTAGTACATTATTATATCGTCGGCTCGGTGGTAAAAATAGTTAAGTGACATTTTTTACGAAATCCATGTTTCGTGTTTTCTGGGTGCTTGGAGACGTGATTAATACGTTGGAAACGTCTAAATTGAGGAAATCTCAGCAGTTTTCACGAAAAAAAGCAAAATGCGTTTTACCTCCGAAAGACTTGCGGATTTCTTAGTTAAGTGCCACATAATCATTTTTACTTGAAAAAATTCGATTCAGGTAAAACTGATTAAGTGACAGTTGACTTATAATGAATACACAGACAATACATTCCTTACAGCCTCATTCGACCTCCAGAGTGTCCTCCAAATACCCTCTGGTGAGGTTTCATTGCTATACTATAGCAGGAAACTGAACGCGTACAACCTAGCTATCTATGAAGGAGCTGGAGACAATAAGGGGTTCTGCTATTGCTGGGAGGAGACGAATGGAGGAAGAGGGAGTTGCGAGATCGGAACGGCCCTACTCAGGTGGTTTGAAGGGTTACCTGACCATGTGCGAGAAGTGTCTCTTTTTTCTGACACATGTGGGGGGCAAAATCGTAACCAGCAAATTGTGAGCCTCTTTCTATTCGTGGTCAATAACTTTCCAAACATCGACGTGATAGAACACAAGTTTTTTGAAAGTGGTCATTCACACATGGAGGCTGACTCAATGCACAGCGCCATTGAGTCAGCCAAAAAGTACGTTCCTGTTCATACCACGCATGACTGGATGACAATCATGCGTATGGCCCGCTCCCAAAGGAACAAGACGAGGCTGGAACCATACCATGTGGAGGAGTTGAAATTTCATGATTTCTATGACCTAAAAAGTCTTTCCGCAGAAGTCCTTCTGAACAGATCCACCGATGTTGGAAACAAAAAAATCAACTGGCTGAAGATAAAGCGTTTTCGCTTTAAAAAGTCGACGCCGAATCTTATTGAATATAGTGAAGACTTTCAAAGTGTGTACAAGACTCTAAATGTGCTGGGCAGCAAGGAGTTGCAACCATCTAAAAAAAATTAAAAAGTTCCCTGAAGCCCTAAAAAAACTTTATAAAAAACGGCTTCCCATCACGCTGGCCAAAAAGAATGATTTGCTATCATTATGCAAGAAAGGGGTAATCCCCAAGATTTATCACAATTGGTATCAGGCTCTGCCAGCGTCTAAGTCAAAAAAGGTGGTAGATCTGACGCCAGAGAGTGACGAAGAAGTTGAGGAGATGGAGTGACGAGTAACAATTTTATTCTTCCCTGAGCTTTCGTCATTTTTTATTTTGTTACCTCGCATACCTACTGTTCCTTTCTAGCTTTCTCTGTTCATATCAATAATTTATTATTAAATAAATCATTTAATTGAGTTTTAATGCGTATTTTTGTGTCTATTTAACAACCAAAAAAATTCTGGTTAAGTCCAGAGTACCACAACTTCCTTAAGGTAAAATGGATAAACTACAATTATTATCAACCGTTGCGAGTGTTATTATTCTGCTTCAAGCATTTGAAACTGAGTATAAATCCACCGGTGAACAAAAATTATTCAACTCAACATGTCGAAATTGGTTCTAAATGACGAAATTTCGAATATTGTTCACAATGGTTAACTTCATGGATCACTTTGGACAGTGGAGGTAAAAATAGGTATGTGCATTTTCTTAATGTTTTCGAGCTAAAATATCGTTTCTAATCTTCAAAAGGTAAAAAAAACACTTGGTAACGTCAGATTGGCTCCTCTGCTCATAAAATTTCCACATTGTAAAGTGGGCAACGCAATATGCTGGCTAGGACCCTGTTTTTAAGATGGTCAAAACTTCTCACTGCTCTCCTGTAAAGTTACCAAAATGTCACTTAACTATTTTTACCACCGAGCCGACGATATTATAGATGGGTTATCTATACAGTGAGTTGTGATCTGTAACAGATGGGTATTCTGTACAAAATAATAAACCGCTGTGCAGGGATTTGCAGCGTTTTTAACCAGTGGACAGAAATTTGCACACTTCCTGTGCCAGTTTATTACTGCGTCCAGTTCATTCAATGTAAGGACAGGGAAGTTGAAAAATCGGAAGGTTTGAGCTGGCCAAGATCTCTCTACCGCCACGAGCAGCCAGAAGCTCTCAACCTTGACCTTTGTGCTTGAAATCCTGGAAACGAGAATCCGCCGGCTACAGCGAATTTAGAAAGATTCCGAAAACGGTTTGTATTCTCTAGAGTCCTACGAAAGTGCCTATCAAGCCACATTTTGAAAATGTTCAAAATTTGAACAACAGTTTTTTTGGAACAGTGAGAAAAAAATTTTTGCACGCTTTCGGAACCAATTACTCGGAATTCTACGTGGGTATTGATGAGAAATCCGTTTTTCGAATTGAAATATCACGCTCCGTTCTCAAATGAGAAGTAGACGAAATTTGGCCCCGATGTTGCTGCCATCTCTTATCACATATTCTCACCGATACGTGTTGACATTTAGCCTTAAGTTCCTCTTATCAAGGCCGCAACATTGGTTGAGGAACCGAGAATGTATCTAGGCTCAAGTAGATGGTTATTAAAGCTCAGGGGGGAATTGCTGCGCCTACGTGGGAAGCCATACAGTACAGGGAGAAATGAAGAGCTCGCACTATGCTACCACTTCCTGTGTACTTGCCCTGTTCTGGCTGAATTTAGAGTCTTGTGGTTTGAAAAGCCTGCGCTTTCTCGGGATGAGGCTGTGACGATATTGGATGAAGACGGGTGGTCTCAGCTGGTAAAATTTGTAGGTTGGCATGGAAATATCGTTCTATGCTAGTACATGAGGTCAATTTCTAATTTCTTTTTTTTCAAAAATCTTCGGGATTTGGGTATTGGGTACCCAGTATTGTTAGTATTATTTTATTTTCATTGCAGTAGGCATATCTATTTTCTGTTTGCTCCGACACCTCCGACAGACGGTTTAAAAACCATATCCGTTTTTTTTATTCTGTAATTTATTATAAAAATAATGTAAAGTTTATTTTTGTCAATAAAATTAGTTTCTTCTTCTTCTTCACTTTCCACGTCATCCTGCTATTATCTTGCTCCTACTACTTGCAGATGGCAGTGGTAAATTCGCAAAATAATTTGACTCCTTCATTTTTCAATTCAACAGAAGGCCATTAAAGTTGGTCTCTTACTAAAACATATATTCGTTTTCCGAGGTCGTCCAGAATCGTTCGATTCTTGAGTTTAGAACGCCAGTCCATGGTGAAATGCTTTTCCAATTTGCTGTGTATATCAACAGCAAAATGAAGCTTTTGGCGAACTCGATAGAAATACGCTTTTTGTTGGGTAAATGATGGAAAACAATGCTGCAAAAGTTGAACAGCAAATCAGAAGTTGCGTTTACGAGAATCAGTTAATAATTTTATTGACATCTCATGATATTTTGCAGGATTGTGATAAGCCGCCTGGGGTATATTACTATCGCCGTTATTATTATTTATCAACGAATATTAATTATGATACTGTTCTTCCACGATTTGCTGTTACTCGTCGAAACGATATTTTCACGACGAAATCCTTCTGTCTGAGTCACAATAAATAATAATCACTTTGCCGATGACGCGAAAAGTGATGATCGAAGTATAGTAGAACTTTCTTAGCATGATTGTACTTAACTCAGCTGCAACTCTGCCAATTTTCCAATCTAAGAACTGTTAAAATGATAATTACATGGCTTCCACTTTAAAAAAATCATAAGTAGGTATGTCTCACTTCAAGTACTTTCAACGTACAAATTTAAGAACCCGCGTACAAGTTTTTCATGCATCCGCCACTCAGACAAATGAATCACACGATAATAGGAATGTTTTTCGCCCTTCAAAATGAACGTTGTAGGGGGAAAAAAATCTGCTTCAGATAGTTAATATTAAATTCAGGCATGTTGTGTCAAATGTTGATGAAAAATTGAAAATGTGAGAATTCGCATTCCTGACGTCTCAGTGGTGTCAGATTCGAATTTCTGATACAGATCGTTGAAGTTTATCATCAGAAACCTTCAATTTCTAGGAAATTGTTTGCCTAGGTGAATTCCACATTTTCCCCGAAAATCGTAAATTTCAAGATTTACCTAACAACATGGAGGCCTCAATATCGATTGATTTTCTCGAAGCGTTATTTGATTCGAATTTTTTTTCTCTTGAACTTAGAATAACACTATAAAAAAGTGCAAAAAATGATGTTAAATTCGCCTGAAAAAGTTAGTATCCCACTCCTGGAATCCGCAGAATTGAAAAAGTACCCCTATCAACTGAATTCAAAATAGCCATCATTCTTCAAATGAAATAATATCACTGAACAACCGTGATTATTCAACATCCGTGATTATTCACAAATAGATTGTATTACACGTTTGGTCGCCGTCTGTGAGCGATGTTTTTCCCTTCTACCAATACAAAGATGAGTTTCGTATCGCTTCCAGTGATTTGCAGAGCGCGTCGTGCGAATTGAACTATTACCTAAGTGAATTTGATTCCCCTCCGCCTGTCGAACCGTTCATTCCGGGGCCACGTGAATGGGGCTGTTATCGTTACCAGTGAGTCCTGAAACATTCAAACAAAACACCGGATTGCTTCAAGGGGTCGATACCGCACGAGATTAACTGGTCGAGTCGACGAAAAAAAGCCCCCCCCCCCCCCCCCCCAACGACCCTTTCATGAAATTTACCGTACCTATATTTAGCTTTAGATTTTTGGTTTATTATTTTCACCGTACGCCGTACATCGCACTTTTCTTAGGTGCCATGAACCAAAATTAATGAAATTTGGTTTGTAGAGCCAGTTGTCCGTGAAGCTCGGCGTCACTTTCAGTCATCTCTACGGGGTGAAAAATAGGGGTTGAAATTTCCAGAACGCCGTAGCTCGAAAAATTTCAATTGAAATGAAATTTCAATTGAAAATGATGGTTTAATTGTTTTTTAGCGAATTTTCGAAGAAAAGGAAGCTATTGTTCTCGGTCCAAAATTTTTAAAACTCGAATTTCCGAAAGATTTTTATACCAAAATCCGTTTCAGACCATCCTGAATTCACTGCCGAAAGACACCAAAAATTATATGTATATATAAATATATATATTTACATATATATTTATATATTTATATATTTATATATTTATATATTTATATATGTGTGTGTCATTCCAGACGATAACTCTCGACAGAATTGAGATAAAAAGTTCAAATTTGCACGAAAAATCTGTCTTGGCAATCGACAGGCTAAGTTCGTAGATGGGCAGAATCGGGTCACTCTAAGGGGGAGTTTTAGGGGGGGAAAATTACCCATAAATTCCCAAAATGAAACAGTCTGACAAGTGACACTTCATTTTAAAGGTTTTTGTACGCTGAACACGATGGTGAAATCAGAATTGCGATATCTCATTCCGTTCTCAAACTGGAGCACTTTGAAGATGAAGGAACGTGGTTATTTCTTGAGATAAAACAGTTTTACATAAAATCAGTTATTTCTTCGAAAATTCGCTCTTATAGCCATGCTGCATGACTGTGGTTTTTTTCGTTTTTAAATTGATGTTGAACTAAAGAATTTTTTGAGACCAGCCGTTCGTTTGCTCCGAAAACCTTCGTCAAGATGATAGTGAATCAACCGGTATAAATCCAGCCCAGATATCATCGCTTGGGAGCACCTGATTAAAATCACGGATGGCTGTTTGATGTCGAGTTGGTTGTTCTGTGATAGTATTCTATTTGAAAAATGATGGATCTTTTGGATTTTGTTGATAGGTAAGTACTTTTGCAACTTGAATTATTGAATCCCGCGCATTTTTATGATATGTTATTCCCAGGCTGGCTCCAGTACTGGACTTAGTGCTTTCCTGGGGCGAGCTCGAGGGAGCTCGATCTACGCAGAAGGGGCGTCTGTACAGGGAAATAATAAACCGTTGTATAATAATTTGCAGGGTTTTTTTCTTATGCAGCAATTTCTTTCGGAAGAAATCCTTTTTAGTGGCCGGCGATTGAATCGAGAGATTTTGACAGTTTATCTTCAAAATCGAAGGAGGTAGGAGGTTTTTGAGCGACTTCTCGGTGTTCGCACCCGCTTCTCGTCGTACGCCCTGCGTGTTTTAATAGGGAAAATATTTATATACCTAATTGTGGAAAATAACTTGTTGCATCACAGTATTAAATTGTAGGGTACTTTTAACGTCCCAGGGTTCCTTTAATTGGACGAGAAATACTCTCAGCCGAAGTTATAGTAATTTCGTACGTGAAAATTACGAGGCGAAGGTCGTATCGTGCAGGCGACCACTCATTCGTTCGCGGTTCGGGATTACCAACTAAGATACAATAACGCGATAGCATTTTGGTCACATGCATTGTTATGCACCTCCTCGCACCACTGATTAGTTGCTGGAATCATATTCCAATAATTGAATTAATTATTAGACATAATAACCAGATATAAATTAATATTGAGGCGGATTGGCCTCCAAGGTCCCTAACAACACCACTTCTACTATACCACGCGCAATTGGTTTGGTTTGCGAGAACGAACAGTCAGTATACTTGGAAGCACTTCCTTATCTTTATCTAACAAGTTTCTTACCATGAAGACGTCACTCTCCTCCCCTGCCTTTATTGAGCTCTGGGGGAAGGGGAAACTACATCTGCTGTGTAATGGGCGGCTGGTTTTTACCCCTTCCCTCATGGCCTACGTATAATTTTTAATTGCCACTGAGAAAATGCACCTGCCTGTATGACAGCAGCGAGTACCGTAATGAACCGCCATCATACGTCATGGAGAAGTTTGAAATTAAAAACAGTGCCAATGTTTGTGCACCAAATTTTTATTATTTATCTGTACCTTTCATAGACCCGCCCAACTAGGTAGCAGACGTTTTTATGTTACTTTTAGTTTGTTACTTTCAATAATGAACCTTTGGAATCGAGCATGAAGAAAAATATGTTAACCTCCCCTCAACATTTGATAATAAATTTACGTTTCAAGGTATGCAGACCAAAAATGCAATAAAAAAACGCTGCAAATTATTACACAAAGGTGTACTATTTACCTATGTAGATGCCCCTTCTGCGTAGCACTGTTTTCTGTGGTCAGAACCCTCGAGCTCCCCCCAGGAAAACCCCTAAATCCAGTACTGGAGACGGCACCGGAATTAGAGTTCCATACAAGTGCAGGGGATTCAATAATTCAATCAATTCAAGTTTGTAGTTATTCATAAAGCATACGGCAAATAATGATCCGTTGCGTAATAATTTACCCTTGTGTGATAGTTTACCCAATAATGCGTCAACTTTTTTTCAAGCTTCAAAACTACCTACCTATCAACGAAAAATCAAAATATCCATCAAAATGAAATATCACATAACAACCAACTCGACTTCATACAGCCATCCGTGATTTTAATCAGGTGCTCCCTACCGATGATATCTGGGCCGGATTTATACCGCTTGATCACGAGCATATTGCGAAGCTTTTCAGTGCAAACGAACGGCCGGTCGTACACTGCTCCGGTGTATCTCAAAAAACGCTGCAAATTATTACACATAGATTTATTATTTACCTGTATAGATGCCCCTTCTGCGTAGATCACTGTTTTCTTTGGTCAATACCCTCGATCAACCATCAGGAAAGCCGTAAATCGAGTACTGGAGCCGGCTCTGGAATTAAAGTTTCCTACAAATGCGCGGGATTCAACAATTCAGTCATTAATATTATTTGTAGAAGCATAAGGCAAATAATAAACCGTTGTGTAACAATTTACCTGTACAAGTGTCCCTTCTACGTAGACCGTATGATGAACCGTTGTAAAATAATTTACCGCCGTGTAATAATTTTCCCATCAATAATGCTTCAACGGTTGTTCAAGCTGCGAAACTACCTTTATACAAAATCCAGCCCCTTCTACGTAGATGCATAATGAACCGTTGTGTAAGCATTTACCGTTATGTAATAATTTTCCATTTTGCAATTGTTTACAGTTGTGTAATAATTTACCTTTGTGTAATAATTTACCCATCAATAATACATCCAAGTTTGTCCAAGTTTCGAAAGTACTATCAACAAAATCCAATAGATCCATCATTTTTCAAACGAAATAATATCACAGAACAACCCACTCGACTTCCTACAGCCATCCGTGGTTATAATCAGGTGCTTCCTACCGATGATATCTGGGCCGGATTTATACCATTTGATTCACGATCGAGTTGACGAAGCTTTTCGCTACAAACGAACGGCTGGACGTACAATGCTCCGGGTGGCATCACGAAATCCTTTAGTTCAAGATCAATTTAAAAACCTTAAAAAAACAATACCCTTCCATTGAAAGTTTTCGAGCTACGTCGTTCTGAAAATGTCAACCCCTATTTTTCACTCCTTAGAGATTATTGACAGTAATGCCAAGCTTCAAGGACCAACTAGACCCCAAACGGGACATGCAAACCAAATTTCATTGATTCTGGCAATGCTAACTAAGAAATGTGTAAGTACGGCGTACGGAGTACGGAGTATGGCAGACAGACAGAAACTCTGGTTTATTATTTTCAACAATGAACCTTTGGAATCGAGCATGGAAAAAAAAAATCAACCCCCTTACGTTTCAAGGCATTTATAATCCGAAAATGCAATAAAACCATTTCTGTCTGTCCGCCGTACGCCGTACTTACCACTTTTCTTAGTTACCATGAACGAAAATTGATGAAATTTGGTTCATAGGTCCCATTCCGGATCTAGTTTGTCCCCGAAGTTCGGCGTTACTGTCAGTCACCTCAAATAGTAGTGAAAAATGGAGGTTGAAATTTTCAGAACGCCGCAGCTCGAAAAAATTTTAATAGATGGGTATGGTTTTTTTCGTTTTTGAATTAATCTTGAACTAAAGAATTTCTTTAGAGCACCCGGAGAATTGTAAGACCAGCCGTTCGTTTTCACCAAAAAGCTTCGTCAACACGATCGGAAATCAAACGATGCAAATCCGGCCCAGATATCATCGCTAGGGAGCATCTGATTATAATCACGGATATTCTGTGATAGTATTCCATTTGAAAAATGGTGGATCTTTCTGGATTTTGTTGACAGGTACTTTTGAGACATGAACAAACGTTGAAGGAATAGCGGTGTATGGGGTCTGAAAACGGTGGGGCACCAGTCCAGGACACAGAACCAACAGATCTGTCTACAAAATACCCCAAGGCAACAAGACCCTTCCCTTATTTACTGATAGTAGTGACATTCAGCAATGCTTATCTCTTTTAATCAACACTCTATCTTCGTACGAAAACGTCGGCAATTTCTACTGTAAATTAGCCACTGAATTCATGTGTTACAAAAATATAGTAAACCAAAATACAACAAAACAATGACCTGTCGGCTGGGACCTACCTGAATCTTGAATGGAGAAGCTATTGACTAGAAGCCAGGTAGCTAGTGTGTTTCTGTGAGTGTTTCACACAGCTATCTGTGTGTTTACGCCGATCAATCCACAAACAGCAAACAAGACAAAATGCACGTAGGTACCACAAATACAAATCTGTCATCGGAACCGGACTGAACGCAAAACGCGCAAAATTTTACGCAGAAAAATTGAAAACTGACAGAGAAAGCGAATGTGATAACAAATCAGAAAACAGATAACTGATAGAGAAAAACAAATCAGAGGAAACCTCTCGTATAGAGATGACAAATTGATTCAAAGGGATCGAATCGATTGTGAAATGAACGATTTTCGGGTTAAAATCGGATTCTGGGGCAGTGGCCCAATGCAGGCGTGGCAAACAACATTTTTACTCGACTGAGCTGGCGCGAAGGGGCCACTTTTGTCGGTTGCCATGGAGCCTAGGTTTCGATTTCGATTGCACGACATCGATTACTGTCACTATATTCCGATATCCTCCGCCTGTGGAGGTACAGGGAGCCAACATGACATAACCACATATTGAATATCCATAGCCAGAGAACTCTGTCAAGTCGCTGCTGAACTTCGTGAAAAGTGCTAGGTACAGTTTACGGAGGGAAATTCAAATGCCAACTGAACACATGGCTGAGTTTTTCTTTACTCTAGTGTTTCTGGGTGCTGGGGCAGTGGCCCAGGTGTCCTTATGGACGCAACGCCCCTGCGTTGAAGCATTAATTTACTGATGGGTAAATTATTACACAGGGGTAAATTATTACATAGGGGTAAATTGTTACACAACGGTTCATTATGCCATTTACATAGAAGGGGGTGGATTGTGTTGATAGATACTTTTTCAACTTGAACAACCGTTGAAGTATTATTGATGCGCAAATTATTAGACAAGGGTAAACTATTACACAACGGTAAGTTATTACTTAACGATAAATTATTACACAACGGTAAATGATTACACACCGTTCATTATACTATGTGACGGTATATGGGAATCTCGTCCATATTGGATCCCGGCTCTTCTTGATCTTTTTGACACGCGGCTAAGGGGCGGTCGATTCGCGAAAACGAATCGTCAACTCTGGAGGCATTGCGTTATAATATAACCAATGCCTCTCCAGGGGCAGCTGTTACACTGCCTCCCTACCTTTCTTGAGAATGGAGTGGAGTAAACTAAGCTGTAGCTTAAACCCCTCATCCATTACAACTATCTACTTAGAAGGGGCGCGTATACTGGTAAATACACAACGGTTTATTATTTGCCTTATGCTTCATGAATAACTACAAATTTTGTAGTATACATAGGTAACGCATATGTTGGAAACTCTAATTCAGGGACCGGCTTCAGTACTCGATTTAGGGCTTTCCTGGGGGGAGCTCGAGGGTACTGACCATAGAAAACAGTGATCTACGCAGAAGGGGCATCTATAAAGGCAAATAATAATGTTGCGGATAATTGGCAGCGGTTTTTTATTGCATTTTCGGATTCTACATACCTTGAAACTTAAACCATCAAATTTTGATGGGGGGGGGGGGGGGGGGCTAATATTATGTTTTGTCATGCTCGATTCCAGAAATTCATTATTGAAAATATTAAACCAATAAGGTCAAAATCGGGTAGACAAATAAAGATAGTTCCGTGGTGCGGATGATCAAACCAGTCAACAGTAGGTGGGGACTGGTAATCTTGAGTCCTACTGTGCCCTCCTAAGAAAGACCGCCTCGTCTACAGTTGGCATAAAACTGTGAAAAAGTACGTTAAAGTTGAAGGCTAACTGCTTCGTTCCTTGGGATGCTACTAGTTTGTTTTTCTGTTTTTTTATAAACTATTTTTGCAACTATTCGAGAAGATTTGAAATAAACAGTATAAATTACATGAAAATGAGCCAAATTCTCCAAATTTGCTAGATAGGTACGACTGTCGAGCTAAGTAAATTCAGTTCATTCCAGCAACTGCATCTATACCTGTCTTCCTCTGCAAGAGATGGGCGGCCAGTTATGGGTATGGGTTGAATGCAAAGCAGAGAGCCGTAACTAACGTGCTAAGCTTGAAGCGCCGCATTTAAACATAAGAAGTACCTCTGCTAAGCAAGAACTCTGTATCTTCTCCGCAGTTACGGCTCTTTTGTTGTAGAACTCAGTAGTTGCGGCGCTTGATCACAGTATGTTGCGCAAGTCAGCATGGAGTTGCGACTATTGAAGATTTATTTACTTCCGTTATATCTTCGAGTCCTAAATAGATCAAATATATTTCATGTTAGCATTTGACGCATGACCCAATTTCCTTATTGAATTCGTCAAATCGGCGACCCCTGATTTTTTGGTCGGTCGGGAGGTCAGTAATAACAGAACGCTGGGTGAATCCCCTTTCAATGGGTAATTATCCGAACAGATATCGTATCTGAGGGTGAACTGCAGTGGTAGGGTGTCCGTACATACTTGTGGTAGGGGCTCATTGAAGGTAGGAAGGTAGGCGTTATAAACAGCCATCACACGATCCTCACGCACAAGCTCTGTTCTTTTTTGTTGGGTGACTTCTCACAATGGAGCCCCTCACGGTTTTCCTCTTTTCTGCCGGAGTCATAGTCTTTTGCGTGTTTTGGTTCGTCCAACTGGCCCTGACTCCGTCGATACCTGTCAGAGGGAAAACCAATATACCGGGCAATCCTATTGGGTGGACCTGGCCATTTGTAGGGGACGCTCTTCTACTTCTTGGAGTATGGAATATGGAAGGTACGTTATATTTTTCCGACTCTGCTCCATTCACACAGATACCAGTAAGGTTCTACAAAATATTCCTTTCCTATTATCATCTACTCACATATATTTATTATGTGCGTGCCAATATTATTGACAGCCCTACGCATTTCGGGATAGATTTCGGGCGATATAAGATATTGAAATTTATCTTCCTTCTCATTTTACCTATAATACACTGATCTAGGTATTTGTGGAACTAACAGGAACTATTAACGCGGGTCTATTGATATTTGCGAAAACAATATCAATGACTATCAGAACACCTGACTTGCATGACCTAATAACCATTGCACCCCCAATAGTCGATTTGAATTGGAGATATGAGCGGTAATAAAGATTTAATGTGCGATGTCCGCGTTGTTTTTCATATAAGTGGACATTAATAGCTAAGATTGCAGTCGAGCAACTAACTGCACTTAACTGCACTCGTTACACCTTGATAATGTTATCAACATTACTTTGATAAATAGGTGTGTGGGTAAGTACCCGATTTTGGGGGTTCCTATTCTCCGATTTTTTTTGATTTTTTTTTTTTTTTTGCGAATTCGTTTGCTCCTTTGTGGTGGGAATTAGGTACCCATGATCAACGTCGTGAATCAAGTTTCAGCAATTCACTCAATTTTCATCATGCAATAACTAATATAAATATATGAGTCCCTCCTAACTTGAAATGAACAAAATCAAACCACTTCTCAAATAATATAGAATCAATAAGAAAGATAAGAACAAGTATAGGTGGGTAGGCATGTAAGCACTACATTTTATCAAGTCAAAATTTAGTATCATCAAAATTTGTTCGAATGTAATAAATTTACCTTACAGGCATATTTACGCAGTTTAAACTCGCCATTGGGAATAGCTTACAATTTTGAAATACCTATTTATAACCACCTACTAGATATTTAGATTGATTGTGTTTCAGGATTCATGGAGGTAATGGATAGGGTGCTCAAGGCATCGTCTAGTGCTGTCTTGAAGATATGGATTGGACCAAAGATGCTCATCTTCGTGAGGGATGCTGATATCTCGGAGGTAATTAGTCACACTCAAAGCTATTGAACAAGCATCAAGCGAAATTTTGATCATTTGGCTGTGCTGATATGCATCGGTTTGAGTAAAATTTTTTTGGTGTTTCGCAGACTTTACTGAACTCTCCTAAAGCGACCGTGAAGGATCCAGATTTCTACAAGGCCTTCACCTATTTCTCCGATGGCCCTTTCTCAAAGAATGGTAAACTAATCCGATGAAAATCTTTCATCGGATGTTCATCACTCGGTGGTACTTTCATCGTATGATAACCGCATGATAACTCCTAACTCGTTTGATCATAATAATAAATTCATGATGGGACTTATCCGGCCAGAAACACGAAATTAAATCCTAAAACTACAAATAAAAACGTCTAACAAGTGGATGGGCAGTTACCTCGCTCACATCGTTATTATGATCAATACTGGTAATCGACTTCTGTATCAAATATTGTTACTTCAAATGAACCTACCATAGGTGCATAGGTGGCACTAAAATTTCGGTTTCTATTGAATCTGAGCGAAATGCGATGAGGCGCACTCGAGAACACGAACGATTTGCAATTGGTTGCTTCTTGCGTCTGGCTTTCCCCTACTTGGCGTATGAACATGAAAGTGGTCGCCACTTGTGTGGCTACTCGTATGATCTCCCTGGAACATTGCGAACAACAACTTGAACACTGCACAGGTACCTATACGTGTTAATTTGTGTGACTGCTACTTTCTCAGTCTTTCTCGTTCTTTCTCAACTGATGATAAAGCGAGATCGTGGAAATCAGAAGGTAACCTTACTGACACTCCGTACACCAGTTCGGCAAGCGAGGATCACCATTTTTCGTTAACAGTTTCAACCTCCTTCTGTGCCCTCGGTAATAGCTGCAGAACGGCCCTGCTGTCAATTCCTTGTTAGAATTTATTTATTTATTTATTTATTCACACGAAAAATACCGTTTCGTATTACATACTTTCACAGCAGTATACAAATTGTGCTCACTTCTAGATTCCCAGCTATTTAATATTTGGTCTATAGGTCACAATGACCTGTCCAGGCTTTTCTGTCTATGTTTTTGAGCAAGTAGGAACAAGATAGCTAAAAACGTGCATAGTCCCCCCCCCCCTCCCTCCGTTCTTAGTGCGCGTTAAGGTTTGGTTTATTACATTCAATAATGAACCTTTAGAATCGAGCATGAACCCCCCGCATCACCGCCCCCCCCCCCACCCACAAACCTCAGCATCAAAACTTTATGGTTTCCGTTTCAAAGTATGTCGAATCCGAAAATGGAATAAAGAAGTTTCTTTCCGTCCGCCGTACGCCGTACCATGAACCAAAATTAATGAAATTTGGGTTTTAGGTCCCACTGGGGGTCTACTTGGTCCGCGAAGCTCGGCGTCACTCTCAGTCATCTCTAAGGGGTGAAAAATAGGGGGTTGCCATTTTCGGAACGCCGTATCTCGAAAACTTTCGCATGAAGAGTATGGTTTTTTTTTACGTTACTAAATTTGTCTTGAGCTAAACAATTTTTTGAGACCACCCGGAGCATTGTACATCCAGCCGTTCGTGTGCACCAATAAGCTTCGTCAACGGAGACTTCCGAACAATCAGTCATCCTTGTTCTCGTGGGAGGGATCACCTACTAACCACACTGGCGCTTATACCAGCATTGGGCTCTTTATTATGTGAATGGCTAAGCGTCAGCGGCCACAGCACTTGGTACCATTTGAAATAATGAAATGAGATCGTTGGTCTCCTCCGTCTAACTATAAGAAGCCTCTTCAGACACTGATGACTAAAACATGCGAAAATCTACTTAACTTATTATACGAAACACGCAATGTGAAGGAGAAATTAGTTAGAAAATGATTATCACCAAATGTTACAGGTAAGCAATGGGCTGAATTGAGAAAGAGAGCGGATGTGCAACTCCCTCCAAAACACGTCGATAGGTACCATGAAGTGTTTGCTGCAAAATTTAAATTGCTCTGTGGCGCCGTCGATGACAAAGTTGGCAAAGGACCATTCAACATGATCGATTCGGTGAAATACCTCGCTGTTGACATGCTCCTTGGTGAGTATCAGTATCCGTGGCGAAGATGGAAATAAATACGAGTAGGTGTGGGACAATTCGAATAAGGAAATGCGGCATCTTTAGTTATCTGACATGTTTCAAATCGTCTCTTTCCTCTTTTAACATACCTACTGTTATCTGCATAATAATCGTAGCCATTTCTCCTTCGTAGTACAACTATACACAACATTACGAATTTGTTTACCATCTTACTAAAAGGCAAATCGCACAAAATCTCTTTTGCGTACATTTGCGTACTTTTGCGTCGTCTCTTGCTAACATTTTTTTCGTTCACCTACTTTTTTTTGTAGAGTCTCTCTATGGAGTTCCGAGCGACCAGTTTACAAACAACACAATGAATTTCCCAGAACATTCGGCAAGGTACAAACTACCAGATACAATTAATATTGCTACTGCCAATATTGCTAACTTATTTTACTGATATATTTTTTAACCAAGAAAACTTTATTGTTGGAAGGAACATAACGGTTAGCGCCAGATATAGTATATTAAGATTCACAAACAAGATTAGACAAGATTATACAAACCCTAATTCACATGTCACGTGTAGTGAGGTGTAAGTAGTCCAATGAGTACCCTCGGACCAGTTTCTTGTCAGCCACCAGAGTGAGTCTTGAAGAAGGCGTTTTATTATTCCGTGAGTAATAAACCTATTTATTCGCTCAGCAGAAAGAATTTATAACACCCCCTCAAAATTTTTTCTTTTACGTTTCAAGGTGCGTGGATTCCAAAAAAGCTGCAAAGTTCTTGTCACATGGGTTAGTTATTCTACTGGACATACTTGGGTACAGAAATTGCGGGCTGTTCATTTATTGTTTCTTTCATGTGCAATAATATTGAAATAGCTATTTTTGATGGTTTCCACCAATTTCGGCCCCCAAAACACGAATTAGGCTACTATCTTTTTTATAAATTTTCTTTGATAATGCCATTTAATAGTATGTCTTGATTCAGCTGTTGATACTACTTCTAGCGTTATTATACAAATTTATGGTAATTTCAGACAATTTTCCATGTTTTTGACTCATAAAAAATGAATTTTGAGAGCTGAACCTCGTAACAATCTCAGTTCCTCGCTATTTGGTCAAAATCGACTTCATATTCGTCTTCTCGCCCTAAAAAACATGAAATACGATACCTTCACAAGCTCATTTTACTGAAACACGAGATAACTCTATTTTTACACTCATTTTTCCCCATAACACCCATGGGTGTATTCCGATCGGGCTGCCGAGCATCGGAGCACAACAAGGAACCAAATGTGTACGGAAGAACGACGATTTTAGAGCAAAATTACCTATACATAATTTTTTGACAAACTTCATAAGAACCTCTATTTTCCACTTCGGGCAAAATCGACTTCATATTCGGTCTCGTTCTCTAAAAAACTTGGAAAACCATACCTCAAGAGCTCACGCTACTAAACCACCAAAAATCCACATTGCCACACCCATTTTTCACCCATAACACCCGTCGGTATATTCCGATCGGGCTGCAACGTTTGGGGACATAACTAGGGCTCAAATGGAGCGCTTGTGCGAATGAACGGATTTTGGTTTAATATTTTCAATAATGAACCATTGGAATCGAGCAAGAAAAAAAATTCTTACCCCCCCTCAAAATTTGATGGTTTACGTTTCAAGGTATGTAGAATCCGAAAATGCAATAAAAATATTTCTGTCTGTCCGCCGTACGCCGTAGGGGCCACTTTTCTTAGTTACCATGAAACAAAATTCATGAAATTCGGGTTATAGGTTCCGTTCGGGGTCTAGTTTGTCCTCGAAGCTCGACGTTACTGGCACTCATCTCTAAGGGGTTCAAAATAGGAGTTGACATTTTCAGAACGCCGTAGCTCGAAAACTTTCGATGGAATGGTTTTTTTAACGTTATTAAATTTGTCTTGAGCTAAACAATTTTTTGAGACCACCGGGAGCAGTGTACGTCCAGCCGTTCATTTGCACCAAAAAGCTTCGTCAACACGATCGTGAATCAAACGGTATAAATCCGGTCCGGATATCATCACTAGGGAGCACCTGATTATAATCAAGGATGACTGTATGAAGTCGAGTTGGTTGCACTGCGATATTATTTCATTTGACTATTGGATTTTGTTGATTGGTACTTTTGCAACTTGAACAACCGTTGAAGTATTATTGATGGGTAAATTATTATACGCAATGGCAAATTATTACACAACGGTAAATTATTACACAACGGCTCACATACACAGAAGGGGCTGGATTTTGTTGATAGGTACTTTTGCAACTTGAACAACCGTTGAAGTATTATTGATGGGTAAATTATTACACAATGGCAAATTATCACACAACGGCAAATTATTACACAACGGTAAATTATAACACAACGGTAAATTATTACACCACGGTAAATTATTACACAACGGCACATCTACCAAGAAGGGGCTGGATTTTGTTGATAGGTACTTTTGCAGCTTGAACAACCGCTGAAGTAGGTACTATTGATGGGCAAATTATTACACAATGGCTCATCTACCAAGAAGGGGCTGGATTCTGTTGATAGGTACTTTTGCAACTTGAACAACCGTTGAAGTATTATTGATGAGCAAATTATTACACAACGGTTCATTATTCTATCTCCGTTGAAGGGGAACCTATACAGGTAAATTATTACACAACGGTTTAGGTGGGTACCTAGTAACGAGTACGGGGTTAGGTACTAACCTACGGAGGGTCCGCGATCTGCATAATATGTGTAGAATAGTACATAGAAGGGTTATCTATACGGAGACCTGTGATCTGTAAGTGAAGGGTATTCTGTACAAAATAATAAACCGTTGTGCAGGGATTTGCAGCGTTTTCTAGACAGAAATTGAAGTAGATATACATGATACTGCGCCGGCGTACGGGACGGACATAATTTTTTTCCGATTTTCGGATTCTACGTACCTTGAAACGTAAACCATCAAACTTGGGGGGGGGGGGGGGGGGTTAAATTGGTTTTTCATGCTCGATTCCAAAGGTTCATTATTGAAAATAATAAACCAAAATTTGGAGGTGGTTATAAAAAATGTTTGCTGAGCGATTACATAGGTGTATTATTCACAGATAATAAACGTATTATTATTATTTCTCGTTTAGAGATACTATTAATAGTTATTATTTTACATATTTTGTAATATTGCATGTGTCTTTTAATTAATTTACATTCGTTCATGGATTCAAAATCATAATATTCTTTTTGATTTTCGGAGCTACGTGAAACTAGGAGATGAACAAAACTGAAGAATACAATAAAAATAATGATATATTCGGATTTTCAGAGCAACTGAGCTGATCTTTCTACAGATGATGAAGTTTGAATATCGTATTGGTTGGTTATTCCCACTTCTCTCAGGTGGTAGGGAGAGTAAGAAAGTCAAAGAAAGCCTGCACGTTATGACCAATTATGTAAGTGTGACTCGTGTTTATTCGTTAAGACCATTAATATGACGGGACAACCAACTCGATTTCATTCAGCCATCGTTATTATAATCAGTTGTACCATAGTAATGATTATCTTGGCTCGATGTATATCGTTCCATTCACGATCATGCTGATAACCTTTTCGGTGCAAACTGCAGGGCCTTACTGTGAACGAACGGCCAGGCCTACTGCTCCGAGTGGTCTCAAGAACTTCCCAAGTTCTTGATCAATTTGAAAATGTAAAAAAAAAGAACTTGTCCTGGAAATTTCAACTCCTATTTTGAACCCCTTAGAGATGACTGACAGTAACGCCGAGCTTCGCGGATGGGACCTATAAACCGAATTTCATCAATTTTGGTTCATGGTAACTAAGGCGGGCACACAGAAGATTTTCTATTCCATTTTCGGATTCTACAAAACCTTGTGACGGAAACAAACAAATTTTGAGGGGCTTGACGAATATTTTTCACGTCCAATTCCAATGATTTATTATTGAAAAATAATAAACCAATATTTCTTCCCGTCCGCCGTACGGCGTACTTCGCACTTTCCGTAGTTACTATAAAGGAAAATTAATGGAATTAGGTTAGTGAATCCCATTTGGGGTTTAGTTGGTCCTCGAAGCTCGGTGTTAATGTCAGTCATTTCTAAGGGGTGAAAAATAGGGTTTGACATTTCCAGTGGGCCATTATCTCGAATTCAGTAAACCAAAACCAAAAGCCTTGGGAGGTAGTCTTGCACGTGAGCCTCATATAACTCCCTCATAATGTATAACTTGCCACATCAAGGTAGATAGGTTGGTATGTGGATGTTATTGTAATTACCCAGGCATGTATGCATACTAATGTTATTAGTAGTGCTATGTTGATGAAACTGACATTAGTAAACGTGTTCCTAAACTTGTTCATACGTTAATGAATGGTTTCTTGTTGAAATTTTCTCAGATAGTCAACTGCAGGAACGAAGAATACGCAAAAACAGGAATATATCCAGGAGGTAAAGCATATTTTCTGTCACATTTAGTGTAAGTTTAGGTTAATTCATACCATAAACCATAAAGATTCATTGACTATGTCGTGGTATCCTCCCGGAATACCACTCAAAAAGATTGTCCTAAATAAAACCGAACGAACAGAGGGCCTAGGTGACGAAGGTAGGGTAGGTCTCTCTCCGCTCTGTCAGTCCCTCAACGGTTCATAACAACAGTCGGAGGACCGGAGGAGGGTGGAAGAGATCCTATAAAACCTGCTCTTCTCACCCAGCTCGCCATTCTACGCTCAAACCCCAAGTCGATGACTTCTCTCTCTCTCTCTCTCTCTCCTCATACCTGCTTACGTTTCTCACCTAAAAGAACTCGGAGTGGTGGAACCGGTCTGGTGATAACCGATGTGGTGGAACCCTCTGGGCACAACTTCTTTCGTTTCTAGTGGTGGTAACCTCCCCGGCTTTGCCATAGGTGTAACCTTTCAAACGCCAACTATCCAACCTTAAAAATTCACATCTCTACCTCACCTATCCAAGTCAACCCTCATTCTTCTATCACCACAATTGACATAAACTTGAGAGTTGGAATTCATTCCCTTGATCTTCTCAGATGAGCATTTCGTACCTTCCAACTACACTGATTTGGTTCTTCAGTATGCAAAACAAGAAAATTGGAAAGGAGATGATTTGGATGCTTTACTGGACGTTCTAGTCGCTGTGAGTTGAACCGCTTTACTGATTCGTATCAATCATATGTGGTTAAACACATTTTCAGGTTCGTCTTCTCAGATGGGAACCGAAACTTATCATTTCAATGTTACACTCAGTGGACTATAGTTCAGGTTTCATTTTTGATCCATAAACACGTATTCTCTGATTTATGACCCCGGATGACGAATTTTCATCATCCTAATAAGACCGAAGAAGACCCACTTCACGCTGGCGGTGAATAAATCAGTATCATCTGTATCAGTAAATTATACAGCTTGACTCTACATGACGTAATGAATTATTTCTCAATTCTAGTCGTCAGCAGTCATAAATATTGAAAATTTTAGGACAGCAAGCTCTCGACGAGATTTAGGATAAGTAAATCTAACTAGATGTAATATCCTATTCATGGATTACTACAGTAAAAAGGATTTTCATAATCAATTTTTAACAACAGATTTTCATCATTTGATTCATCCAGGGTTCTGATACACCCGCCATTGTCATATCTGCCATGTGTCTGTACTTGGCCATGCACCCCGAGTACCAGGAGAAGGTGTATCAGGAGCAGATTGAAGTTATGGGTGAGAGCCTGGAGGCACCGAGTATGGCCGATCTGGCGAGGATGCCGTACCTGAATATGGTTATGAACGAAACACTGCGGATAACTGGGGCTCCGGCAGTTATACGAGTTCTCAGCAGCGAATTGAAAACCGGTAGGTCTCTTGTGTGGGGAACGCCTGATCATGAGACGTTAAGTACAAAAATCATTTCAAAAAAGCTGCAGATTATTACACAACGGTATATTATTTACCTGTATAGATACCCCATCTGCGTAGACCACTGTTTTCAGTGGTCGATACGTACCCCCGTGCTCCCCCCAGGAAAGCCCTAAATCGAGTACTGGAGTAAGCCGGAAAATTTGCATAATATATTCGTAAGTGTTTTGTGGATTCAAGTTCTATCATCAGTTATTTGATGTTATTCATGAAGCATAACGTTCGTCCAAGTTATAAACGCTGCAACGTCCTCGTCAAATCGGTTTATTATTCTATTGGACACACCTACAGAAATAGTGGCTGTCCATTTCTTGTATCTTTCATATGCAATAATTGAAATAGGCATTTTTATGGTTTCCACAAATTTTTGCCCCCCCAAATACAAATCAGGCTACTATTCTCTTGCAAATTATCTTTGATCATTGATAGTACAATTTAATTGTCTTGATTCAGCTGTTGATAGTACTTCTAGTGTTGTTATACAAATTCATGGTGATTTCAGTCAATTTCCCAGGTTTTTAACTCATAAAAAATGAATGTCGAGAGCAGAAACTTCGTAACAACCTCAATTCATCACTCTTTGGTCAAAATCAATTTCATATCCGGCCTTCTTTCCATGAAAAAAAAAACATGGAAAACGATACCTCTGAAGCTCATGTTCACTAAAACGTCAAAAAAACCTCGACAACCTCTATTTATTTTTACATCCATTTTCCCCCCATAACACCCCTGGGTGTGAACCGATTGGGCTGCTGACTTTCGCTGCACAACTAAGACCCAAATGTCCTTCCAAATGGGAACCCAACTGTGTGCGGAAGAGCCACTGTATCAGACTAAAATTTAACGTAAATTTAAGGCTGAGACTTCGTTGAAACCTCAATATTCCGCTCTTTGGTCAAAATCGGCTTCATATTCGGACTCCTTGTCGTAAAAAACATCGAAATCGATACCGCAAAACCTCATGTAACTAAAACACCAAAAAACCCTATCTTTACCCGCATTATTCACACAACTAGGGCCAAAATGGAGCCTGTGCGTGAATGTTTGGAATCTACGCACCTTGAAATGTAAGAGAAAAAATGTTGAGAGGGTGTTATACAATTTTCTTTCTGAGCGATTACATAGGTTTATTATTCACAGAATAATAAACTAAAAAACGCTGCACAGCCCTTGTCACATGGGTCTATTATTCTACTGGACATCCATGGGTAAAAAAAAAATTGCTGTTCATTTATTGTTTCTTTCCTGTGCAATGATTGAAGTAGTTACTTTTGACGATTTTGGCAACCAAAAAAACGAATTAGGCTCGTCTTTTTTTTTGCAGATTGTCTTTGATAGTTGATAGCACCATTCAGTTGTCTTGATTCACCTGCTAATACCACTTGTAGTGTTATTATACAAATTTATGTGATTTCAGACGATTTCCCAGGTTTTTGACTAATAAAAAACGAATTTTGGCAGCCTAACCTTCGTTACAACCTCAGTCCTTCACTCCTCGGTCAAAATCAACCTAATATTCGGTTTTCTCTCCCTAAAAAACATGGAAAACGATACCTCACAAGCTTATGTTCACTAAGACCTCAAAAATCCCTCGAAACCCCCCATTTTTCACCCATAACACCCCTGAGTATGTTCCAATCGGGCTGCAACGTTTCGGGACACAACTAGGACCCAAATGGAGCATGTGTGCGAAAGAACGAATTTTTTAGACTGAAAATGAAGCAGATATGCATGATGCGCCGTAAGGCGGACGGACCTAGAAACGTAACAGGAACAATTTTGAGGGGGTGTTGAAAAAATGCATTGCTGACCGAATACATAAGCGTATTATTCACGGAATAATAAACCAAAATGGGTTTAAAAATAGGGTTCTTCGAAATTTTATTGAGGTTCTAGTGAACATGAGCTCGTGAAGTATCGTTTTCCATTATTTTTGGAGCAAGAAGACCGAATATGAAATAGATTTTGACCAGAGCGTGAAGAATTGTGGTTGTAACGAAGGTTCAGCTGCCGAAATTAATTTTATATTCTCAAAAACCTGGGAAATTGTCTGAAATCACCATAAATTTGTATAACAACACTTGAATTAGTATTAGCAGTTGAATAAAGACAATTAAACGACACTATCAATGATCAAAGACAATTTGCAAAAAAAAACCTGATTTATGTTCTGAGAAACAAAAATGAACAGCCAACATTTTTGTAAGTATTTTTTTAGGTCGAGGGGGTATTATAAAAATTTGTTGTTGAGCGAATACATAGGTTTATTATTCACGGAATAATAAACTAAAATGCAATATCCATCCGCCGTCCGCCGTTTCAGCCATATCTATTTGATTTTCGGTGTAAAAAATTCGTTCTGCCGCACACAGGCTCCATTTGGGTCCTATTTGTGCTCCAAACCTCGGCAGCCCGATCGGAATACACCCAACGATGTGAAGGGTCGAACGTTTGTGCTAAATTAGGTATTTCTTAAGTATATGTAAACTTTGGCTTATCAGGTACCGTTCTCCGTGTTTTTTGGGGCGAGGAGACCGATTATGAAGTTGAATTTGACGAAGGAGTGGGAAATAGAGGTTCTAACGAAGTTTCAGCTCACAAAATTCAGTTGTAATGAATTAAAAACCTGAGAAATTGTCTGAAATCACCACAATTTTGTATATTAACACTGGAAACAGTATTAATAGGTGAATCAAAACAGTTAAATGGCATTATCAATGATAAAGATAATTTTTTATGTTAAAAATAGGACCCCAATTCGAGTTTTTGGGGCCCAAATTGGTGGAAACCAACAAAAATAGCTATTTCAATTATTGCACATGAAATGTAAAATAAATGAACAGCCACTATTTCTGTACGTATTTCCAGTAGCGTTTTTATTCCTGGAAAGTATGTAGGTAATTGATGAATTTTGACGTTAGGGGGGAATCAGATGTTCTTCTGGGAATGACATCATTATGAACATGTTGTTACAGGTGGTTTCGTATTCCCTGAAGGTTGCTCCGTCCTGTTCGTACTCCGTGACATATCGCATAACCCAAAATACTGGGAGAGGCCTGACGAGTTCTACCCAGATCATTTCCTTCCCGAAACGGTCGAGAAGAGGCCCAAAGGAGTTTTCCTGCCATTCAGCAGTGGCGCCAGATCCTGTGCAGGTATAATAAAAAGGAGAAGGTTCTACTAATAATATTTAAGAGTCATATTCTAGATACAGAAAAACACTGCAAATCCCTACACAACGGTTTGTTAGTCTTTGGACAAAACACCCTTCTGTTACAGATCACAGCTCTCTGAATAGATAACCCGTCTATTGTGTATTATTCTATACATATTATGTAGATCGCAGAACCTCCGTACCTTAGTACCTAACCCCGTACTCGTTACTGTACCTGCCTAAATCACGTGTTAAATGTTGCTAAATTAATTCTGTCGATGACAAACAGTAGCTAAAATGGCACAAAGAAACACAAATAATGAAGTTCTGAAGGGAAGTTGTTGATGTGGAGTGAAAAAATATTCAGACCCGGTAGGGATTCGATCTCGTGAACTTTAGCGTATCCGCTGGTTAGTTAAACCACTCAGTTATACTGTCCAGCTAGCCGAGAGAAAAGTAATGTGCGCTCTCAACACAGCTTGATGCTTGCATCCACCCTGCTCTTTACGGCAAATTGTAGAGCAAATTTTATGGCGACATCGTAGAATGCTCCGGATGGTCTCAAATACTCAGGAGAAACTGCAAATTATTACACAACGGTTTATTATTTACCTGTAGGATGCCCCTTCTGTGTAGATCACTGTTTTCTGTGGTCAATACCCTCGAGCTCCCCCCAGAAAATCCCTAATCGAGTGCAGGAGCCAGCCCGGGAGCTAAAGTTTCATAAAAATGTCGCGGTATTCAACAATTTAATCACTAACTATCATTGTTAATATTGATTAATTGTTGTTACTCATGAAGCACTAGAAAATAATAAACCGTTGTGTAAGAAACCGTTGTGTAATAATTTACCTGTGTGAATTCATGAAGGTGATATTATTTCAAATGCATCACAATTAATCCGATCACAGACTCTGAAATCTACTAGCGAGATATTAAGGAACTACCTATAGAAAATCTAGCTGGCGAGGCTGAGATTGAGAGGAACTATCGTCGTCCTAACGAAAATATATATCACTCTCCCCAGAATTGATTTTTATTTTCATTTTTTTGGTTTGTTATTTTCAATAACGAACCTTTGGAATCGAGCAAGAAAACAAAAGTTAACCCTTTCCCAAAATTGTATGGTGTCCGTTTCAAGGTACGTAGAATCTGCAAATGCAATAAAAAGCGCTGCAAATTATTACACAACGGTTTATTATTTACTTGCATAGACCAGTTTTCTGTGGTCAGTACCTACCCTCGAGGTCCTCCCAGTAAAGCCCTAAATCGAGCACTCGAGTCTGCCCGGGAATTACAGTTTGATGAAAATGATTGTTGATGAAAATGAGGATTCAATTATTCAATTATTAATTATTTCATGAAGGATTACCTTATGCTTCATAATAAGCCGTTGGGTAAGAAACCGTTGGGTGATGATTCACCTCTATAGCCACTTCTGCGTGGATCAATCAACAAATCAATAATTCAATGAATCAGTAATTGATAATGTGTGGTTATTCATGAAGCATAAGGTTTGTTCAAGTTGCGAAAGTACCTATCAACAAAATCCAAAAGAACCATGATTTTTCAAATAAAATAATAGAACGACCGAACAGACCAACCAACAGAACAACCAAATTGACTTCATAGGGCAATCCGTCGTTATAATCAGATGCTCCCTAGCAATGATATCTGGGCCGGATTCATACCGTTTCATTCACGGTCATGTTGACGACGACGGTGCAAACTAACAGCTGGCCGTAAAATGCTCCAGGTGGTCTCAAAAAAAAACTTTAGTTCAAGATCAATCTAAAAATGTAAAAAAAACCATACCCTTCTATTGAAAGTTTTTGAGCTACGGCGTTATGACAATGTCACCCCCCTGTTTTTTACCCCTTAGGATGCCTGACAGTAACGCCGATGTTTCTCTTACAAGCGATAGAAATTTGGATTCAGAACGATAACTCGCACCTCCGAGAACTACATAGGTAGGCAATTCACGCTACAGTACTGTTATGCGGCTGACGGTGCTCATAGAATGAAGGGGCTTATCCCCGCAATGTGACTTTATTGGAGCTGCGAGTACATACCTTGGGCCCAGTTTGAAACATCCATCGAGAAAACTCCTTTCCACCCCTACTATATAATTACAAGATTGGGCCCAAAAACACCGCCGTAATATTCGAAATATAACATGTGACTCGCACGAGTAAAATTGATATCTGCTTGTGTTTTTAGGTAAAAACTACGCTGAAATTAGTTCAAGAATCGGCGTTTCGATGCTGCTCCGACAATTCAGATTCACAACGCATCTCAAGTACAAAGAAATGACCTATAAATATATGCTGCTGACCGAATCTGCAAAAGGATATCCACTTGAAGCCATCCGTCGCAATACTAAAACGTGATTTTAATGTGATCATAAAATTGGGCTCAACGTGCAGGATAAATAGGCTGTGTGAAAAGAGGGAACGCAAATGCTAAATAGCTAAATACTGTGGTTTTTTTTGTGATAACAGCAAGGCTGATTTCATTATTTAACCAACCAAATTTGATGGATGGTCAGTTCAAATCGTTTAACAGTGGATAGGTATACGAAATATCAATTGTTTTCCTGTGTACCTTGACATTTAGTGTCGGGTGAGAACATAGAGTGATTTTTATCAACTGGGTTATTTTCTGAGGAATGCAGGTCTTACACACAAAAAATGAAAGATCCTGTTGCATCAGGAATGATCTTACCTGCCTAGGCATCTTTCGAATTGGTCAATCCCCCGTCGATTCAATCTAGCTCCATTCTGATGGAAAAACTCAGGATCTATTAACACCAGCCATTGTACCGAATTAATATTAATCAATTATTATTATTATTATCATTATTATTATCATTAGGTATTATTATATTATTATTATATCAAATAAATTGAAAAAAATAACAATTCTAAAATAATTCAAGCTCTAATTCGTCTGATTTAAATCAACCTACATCATCGGCCTCATTCCCTGTAGATCGTTCATCAATCACCTTTATGTTTTGTGGATAATATTTCCATTTTTATTATGTTTAATAGTATAATATGTAAATATTAGGTTGTAAGAATATTAGAAAGGTGAATTTCTTTCTCGATTCAGAAAGTTTATTAAGTAGGAGAATCATATACATAAATTATTCGACTCCTCTATTTCAAAAGGTATCCCAAAGGTGTGACTCACACTACTTGTACTGAAGAAGTGGTGAAAATAAATTAATTTATGATAACTGACACTAATACTAATAAATACTAATAATGGTAATTGTCACCAATATCACATAGGTAATATAATCGCTCAGATGTAGGAGGACATGCAGTTTCATGCTTGACCACAAACCGTGGATTGTATACATATATTACTATGAATTCTTTTCCGACTGTTTATTACTTGGAAATTAAATTAAACGTTCATTTCTCGCATATTCCGTTTGAAAAAGGTTCACTCAGTTATCATCGAACTGATGAATTCTGGACCCGGACTCCCCTTTGTTATGATGAACAACTTTAAAATTTTAATCGATACCGGGAGTACCAGATCTCTCATAAATCCTGAATCAGCCCACCATCACTTTAAAAAAATATAAACTGACTCTGGTTTAGTACGTACCGCACACGGAAAGTCCCAGTTACAGAATAAAGAACTTACACCTTGCGGCGATTTCTTCAAAAATCCCAGGCTTTTAAACCTACCATTCATTCTGTTTAAATTTCACGATTACTATGACATACTTCTTGGACTCGATAATCTGAAGTTCCTCAAAGCCAACGTTGACTTAAATAAGAACATACTACGTACAAACCCCCGAAGTGTGAATGAAACTTTTATTTACCGACCCAACTAGGTACTGACACGAACACAAAAGACGTATTCCTTATCGAACCTAAATCCATTCAGCAAATACAGGTGATGGTAAACAATGAGAAAAATGGTGAAGCCATACTACCTCATACATATCGAGCACATGAACTTCACGCACATATCTCTGAATTTCGACGAAATCGCGTTACAAAATATGCACAACTTCAATATTAACCTCCATCCCTTCCATCCTGACTCCGTGGACTACGACTGGTACCCGAGCCTCCTACCAAGCTGTCGGACTGTCATCCTTTACAACGTCATATTGGTACTTCTTAGCTATACCTACGTTTGTAAACTATCATCGTCGAACTCACCGGGTAACTGAAGCGTAATTTACTGTCCAAACATGTTTCACACAATACCGTCACCACGGACACAACCACCTCTTGTTGTTCACTCTACATTCGTCGTTCTGCAACATTTTTGGTTAAAATATTCTGTGAATAATACACCTATGTATTCGCTCAGCAAAAAATGTTTATAACCCCCTCAAAATTTTTTATTTTCCGTTTCAAGGTGCGTAGATTCCAAAAATGCAATGTCCGTCCGCCGTATCACATGTACCGGCTTCATTTCCGGTCTAAAAAATTCGTTCTTTCGCACAAATGCTCCATTTGGGCCCTAGTTGTGTCCCGAAACTTTTCAGCACGATCGGAATATATCCAGGGGTGTTATGAGTGAAAATGTGATAAAAATAGGTAGTTTTTGTGTTTTAGTAACATGTTAGTAAAATGAGCTTTTGAGGTATCGTTCTCCATGTTTTTGGGGACGAAAAGACCGAATACTAAGTCGATTTTGACCAAAGACTGGAAAATTGAGTGGGGCCTTACTGTGAACAAACGGCTGGACGTACAACGAATGCTCCCGGTGGTCTAAAAAAATTCTTTAGTTTGAGATCAAATTAACCTTTAAAAAAACCATACCCTTTAATTGAAAGTTTTCGAGCTACGGCGTTCTGAAGATTTCAACCGCTGGATGCACAGGCCCCGGTTCTTCTTCTTTCTATAGTTCTTCGTTGGATCAGGTCGTCAGGACGTGTCCATGTTTATTTATGATCTTCAGTTTGTTAGCTTGTCTGCAGCGTTATTTCCCTTTTTCTTCACCCTTCATTGTATCTTTCCTTTCGTTTTCATTTGTTGTCCCATCTTTCCTCGATCTGTTGTGCTTCATTGTTCTTCCTACTCAATGATTTAATCTGACCATGTTATATTCCGTGGATAGTTTATAGTATTTCTTATAGCTATAGCAGTAGTAGTAGTAGTAGTAGTAGTAGTATTATTGGTAGTTTATAGCATCTTTTTATTTTCACCTAGTCCTTTCTAATACAATCACTGATGAAATGTTTAGCACATAGATTAATATTAATAAAAACCCATAAATCCCTCATACCTTACCCATCAGCAACCCTGCCACCATCGCCCACTAGTCCGTCTACATCTAATTACCTGACATCTCATTGTAACATCCAAGCCTTGGGGAATCATTGACTGAGACGAAAAAATAAACGTTGATAATATGAAACATAATAATATGAATAATTTATTAACAAGTACGGGCTATTTATATCGACCATCAGCATGAAGAATCAAGGCAATCAAGTAGTGCACGTAGGTATATTAAGACACGGTTCTATCATTTCTTAAAACTTGACCATTTCTGTCTCAGATTCGAGGGGAATAATCAGTTTTGATAATCCACAGTCGCGAGAGTACATAATTATCAGTTTAGGCGAACACAAAAGCCTATTACTGCTACCTACTGAGATAATTCAAATGGGTTGGTTGACTCGAACTCGAATATTTCTGTAACTCAAAAATCGTGGTAACTAGGTGCGTCTCGTACATCTATCCTAGATCCTACCCTGTTCGAATCTACTGAACTCCTGAACTGATGAGTCGATATAACGTGATAACGTATAGCGTGATAACGACATAACAATATAACGAGATAATGATAACCTATGTAGCACCCATTCATCCAAAGAAGAAGAGCCCGGCCGCTTGTACACCCACCGTCGAGTCTAATAAAAAACGTGCGCCAAGTTGGGTGGGCAGTATAGCTTCCTCAGTAACATGGACGTGCAGAATCAGTCGGCCAAAAAATGATGAGTCAAAATGATTGAAAAACAATGAATAGAGTAGTGATAAATTACCTGACGGACGTAATAGGATCAAACATTTCAACATTTTTTCGATATTTCATGTTCGCCCATGCGCAGACGAAAGTTACATCACGATTCCAGTGAAGTTCACACGGAATATCAAAGTACTATTATTGATCAACCCTCCAAGTTTGAACAAATTTCAGCGATATTTAAAGTAGTTAAGGGCGTTTCAAGTATATCACGTTTGCGCATGCGCAGACAAAAGTTACTGTACGAGTTCAATGATTTTGGCAAGGGACCATCTGCGATCCAACCTGCGTAAACTCTCAGAGTTTCAACTCTTTAAAACTGTTTTTCGCGTAGCTGGAAGCGTTACAAGGAAATTGTCAACATTTCATGTTCTCTCTTGTCCAGACAAAAGTTACATTTATGGTTCAAATGGAATTCATGTGGAACTATCAAAGTATTACATCTGATCGATCCTCCAGTTTGATCTCATTTCAACGATATTTAACGTAGTTATGGGCATTTCAAGTGTTTCACGTTGGCGCATGCGCAGACGAAGGTTACAGTACTTTTTCATTGGTGTACGACCATCTGTAACCCAACCCGCGCCTACCCTCCAAAATTCAGCCCATTTCGACCATTATTACGGGTATTTATGGTCGTTACACATTGACCACAGACATAAATATATGTATGCACGACACGGTCAGACAGACAGGCACAGAACCAAAAATTTCCCTTGATGCCTGAAACGTAAAATGAGAGTGGAAATTTTTACTCAATCACGAACCCAAGGCTTCCCTACCTTCGGTAGTGAGGAAGCAAAAAAAAACCTCAACTTAGGAATGAATTTATAAACGCTGCAATGTCCTTGTCACATGGGTTTATTATTCTATTGGACATACCGACAGAGATGGTGACTGTTTATTTATTGTTTCTTTCATATAAAATAATTGAAATAGCTATTTCTGATGGTTTCCCCCAATGTTGGCCCCCAAAACACGAATAAGGTATGCTCTTTTTTTTCTTTATAAATTATTTCTGATCATTCATAGTACCATTTAATCGTCTTGATCCACGTGTTGACACTTTTTTTTTGTGTTATTCTACAAATTGATGGTGATTTCCGACGGTTTTTCAGGTTTTTGACTCATAAAAAATCAATTTTGGGAGCTAAACATTTGATATAACCTCAATTTTCCACTCTTCGGTCAAAATCGACTTCATATTCGGTCTTCTCGTCCCCAAAAACATGAAAAACGATACCTCAAAAGCTCATTTTACTAACATGTTACTAAAACACAAAAAGTACCTATTTGTATACACATTTTCACTCATAACTCCCCTGGGTATATTCCGATCGGGCTGAAAAGTTTCGGGACACAACTAGGGCCCAAATGGATCATGTGTGCGAAAGAACGAATTTTTTAGACCGAAAATGAAGCCTGTACACGTGATACGGCGGACGGCGGACGGCGTACGGCGGACGGACATTGCATTTTTGGAACCTACGCACCTTCAAACGGAAAAGAAAAAATTTTGAGGGGGTGTTATACAAATTTTTTGCTGAGCGAATACATAGGTGTATTATTCACAGAATAATAAACCAAAACGCCATTAAAAATCATACCCATCCATTGAATGTTTTCGAGTTAAATACTAAGTGCTGAAATTTTAAACCCCTAGTTTTCAATCCTTGAAGATGACTGACTGAGAGTAACACACACCGAGTTTCGCGGACCAACTAAACCCCAAATTGGACCAACAAATTTTATTGATTTTTGTTCACTGTAATGCCGCACGACGGGCGGCGGACGTTCAGAAACTGTTTTATTCCATTTTCGGATTCTGTGTACCAGGAAACGCAAACCATCAATTTTCGAGTTTTTATCCTAACCTCCCCTTTTGGTTTATTATTCTATGATAATAAACCTATGCATTCGCGCAACAACAAATTTTTCAAACACCCATTCAAAAAATGTTAGTTTTACGTTTCAAGGTGCGTAGACTCCAAAAATGCAATGTCCACCATTCGTCCTATCATGCATATATTATATACTTTATTTTCGGTCCAAAAAATTCGTTCTTTCGCACACAGGCCCAAATTTTTTTTTCTCCAACGAGGGAAATCTTAAAAAATACCAAAGAAAGAGGCTTTGGAGGGTCCGCACTCCGCAGCCGTGTGAGGTTCCACTCACTAAAAACCCAGTAACCCTTCTCCTCATGACCTAATCCAACCGAAATCACTTGTTCACTATTACTTTGGAGTGGGCTTCGGGGTGATGTCTTCTTGCGGTCTCCAGTTTACCTTCAACCGAGGAACGGGTCGTCCAGCTTTTTTGCCTTGACGATTCGGACTATGCAGGACACAATGCCTGTGTATGACACAGGCTCCACTTGGGCCACTGCTGTTTCCCGAAACTTTGCAGCCCAATCGGAATATACCCAAGGGTGGTATGGATGAAAAGTGGGTTTACAAATACGGGTTTTTGGTGTTTTAGTAATATGAGCTCGTGAGGTATTTTTCCATGTTTTTTAGGGCGAGAACACCGAATATGAAGTTGATTTTGACCAAAGAGTGAAGAATTGAGGTTGAACTCCCAAAATCACTTTTATGAGCCAAAAAACCTGGGAAATTAACTGAAATAATAATAAATTTGTATAACAATTCTAGAAGTAGCATTAACAGGTGAATCAAGACAATCAAATGGTGCTATCAATGACCAAAGATATTTGTCAAAAAAAGGAGCATAATTCGTGTTTTTGGCGGGCCTATTCCAGCTTCACCGAAGCTGTAGGTAACTAGGGAGTCACTGCTACTCGCCTACATGTACCCAACCCCGCGTCGGTTTTTGTTGTAAAAGATGTTTTGGCCGCTGGGCAGCATCTGAGGGCAGCTTTTGGAGGAATTTTACACCATTCGGTTTTCATTGTTCAACTACTAGACCTTTTGCCTTTTTTGACCTGTATAATTGGTTTATTATTCTGTAAATAATACACCTACCTATGTATTCGCTCAGCAAAAAATTTGTATAACACCCCCTCAAATTTTTTTTTTTTTTCCGTTTCAAGGTGCGTAGATTCGAAAAACGCTGCAAAGTCCTTGTCACACGGGTTTATTATTCTATTGGACATACCTACAGAAAAATGTTGGCTGTTTATTTATTGTTTCTTTCATGTGAAATAATTGAAATACTATTTCTGATGGTTTCCACCAAAGAAAACGGAGTTATTGAAAAATAGTCTATTTCCACTAATACACGAAAAACGCAAAAAAACACTGTTTACCGGTTTCGGTATAACAGTTATTGTGTGTTACTGACGATGGTTTGATCACCGAAATCGGTATAACAGTGTTTTTTTGCGTTTTTCGTGTATTAGTGGAAATAGACTATTTTTCAATAACTCCGTTTTCTTTGAAATGGGTTTCCACGATTTCGTCGCGAGTGATTTAGTTCGTGGTTTCCACCAATTTTGACCCCCAAAACACGAATAAGGTACGCTCTTTTTTTTCCAAATTATCTTTGATCATTGGCAGTGCCATTTAATCGTCTTGATCCACGTGTTTACACTTTTTCTAGTATTATTATACAAATTGATGGTGATTTTAGACGATTTCTCAGGTTTCTGACTCATTATAAAAATCAATTTTGAGAGCTGATCATCTGGTAGAACCTCAATTTTCCACTCTTTGGTCAAAATCGACTTCATATTCGGTCTTGTCGTCCCCAAAAACATGAAAACAATATCTACCTCAAAAGCTCATGTTACAAACATGTTACTAAAACACAAAAAGTACCTATTTTTAAGCACATTTTCACTCATAACACCCCTGGATATATTCCGATCGGGCTGCAAGGTTTTGGTACATAACGGGCCCAAATGGAGCATGTGTGCGAAAGACCGAATTTTTTGGACCTAGAATGAAGCCGGTACACGTGATAAGGCGGACGGCGTACCACGCAGGATCAAATATTTCAAATTTTTTTAAATGTTTAATGGTCGCGCATGCGCAGACGAAAGTAGGATTCCAGTGAAATTCATACTGAACTATCAAAGTACTATTCCTCATCGGCTGTCCAAGTTTTTACTCATTTCAACGATGTTTAACGTAGTTATGGTCGTTTCAAGTATTTCACGTTTGCGCATGCGCAGACAGTACAGTACGATTTTCATAGTGTTGAAACGGGACTATCTGCGATCCAACCCGCGTGCACCCTCAAAATTTCAGCTCTCTACGACTTTTTCTTGCATAGTTAGAAGCGTTACAAGGAAACGGTCAACATTTCATGATCGCGCATGCGCAGAAGAAAGTTACAGTACAATTCCAATGAAATTCGTATGGAACTATCAAAGTATTATTCCTGAACGACCCTCCAAGTTTGAACTCATTTCAACGATATTTAAGGTAGTTATGGGCGTATCAAGTATTTCAAATTTGCGCATGCGCAGACGAAAGTTACGGTACTTTTTCAGTCTGGGACCAAAACCAGGAAATAATTATGGAAACATGGGACTTTTTCATCACATCAATTATTTATGTAATCAATTAAAATATGTAAAAATCAATCCGAATTAGGTGCAAATTTCAGAATAGGTACATACGTAAATGCCGAAGGTCCTACTCAGGTATCAGACTTTCAAAAATGACCGAGTGCGGGGGGCTTTCCTGGGGGAAGCACGAAGGTATTAACCACAAAAAACAGTGATCTAGGTACGCAAAAGGGTTACTTACCAGCACAGGAAAATAATTAACCCCGTTGAGTGATAATTTGCAGCGTTTTTAAAAATAACTGAAGTTGTGGCTATTGGCACTGTCTATATAATTGTTCCGAGTTCACCATGATAGTGGAAATATTTTCTGAGAAGAAATCAATGTTTGTCCTCAAAATCAAAATTTCCACTCAGGTTTTGCCTTTTTGAAAAAAATCTGGTTCCGTCTGTCCGTTTTTCTGACAGTACATTTTTCGTCATCGGCCTTTTCCCGCCTGAGTTGATGATCAACTAACGCAGCGGAACACAGGCAAAAATTCGTCTGTCCGTCTGCCGTAAAACTCAGATTTGTTGAATTGGGTTCCGTTAAAATTGAAGATGTTGATGCGTATTTTGGAATCGGATGTGCTCGAACTCTTGACGTAGATATTTTTTGTGAATAGCCTGATTTTTGGTCAACCAGGGTGGACGGTGCCAATACTGTTTACATTTACATTTCCGTATTCTTCGGAGTATAATATATGTCAGCATCATCCGTACCCTTCGGTACATGAGGTCGTTTAAATGCAGTCCAAGTTCTGATTTTTTTTTTTTTTTTTGGTGCTGTTTTTGAACTGGCTTCATTTTCCTCGTGTCGATCCTTTTTAGTTCTCATATTCTGAGCGAGATAACTTGGCGCCTTTTCACAAATTTCCTCTTCCAATTTTGTTGCTGCGGGTATTGAAAACTGTAACGTACTCTTATTGTAACAGTAAACGTACTCTTATCGTAACGTATCGTACTACTTGCAGTCGAGATGTGATTGCATCAAGCCAGGGCATGTCATGAATTGCATCAATTCATTTCGGGATATCTAAATTGAATTTTAAATGAATTCAGTAAAGCTTAAAAAAATTAATTTTTTTTGGAACAGGATCAACTATCTGCCCATAGAAATATTTTATTCTTGACCCCAAGAATACGTTTCCAAATTCGTGATAGGTAATTTAGGGATTCTCACCAACTTTCGATAGATAATAGGGTATCTGGATTACATGATATGACTAAGGGATGACCACTATATTTGTTTCGTTACTATTGTTTATCACTTGTTGTATCTCAGGGTTTATCATCAATTGATTCGACGCGGCGCTTCTTCTTGACTGCTGACGCGGAGAGCGGTCTCGGGACGTGGGCTGTTCTTCTCCGCCAGGTAACTTTTCCTTCGGGAAAACTTTTCCTCTGCCAGGAACAACAGTCGAACCCACACGGATGAAACAGTCGCAATTCGCACTACCACCCGCCGAAAATTAATACGTACCTACATATTAATTACCTGCCTAATTAATAGTAGAACAAGTACACTGCCGTTTGAAACAAAAACGCCTCATCTCCAATGTTGACAAAAATGAGATTTTTACGTACCCCCCCTATTTTTGATATGCTCTTTTCGATGGTGAAGTCCAAATTTTAAAATTGCATTTAGAAGTGGGGGTAATTCCTACCCTCGAAATCAAAAAACGCTGCAAAGTCCTTGTCACATGGAATTATTATTCTAATATTTTATTGGTCTAAAGAAATGCTGGCTGTTTAGTTATTGTTTCTTTCATGTAAAATAATTGAAATAGCTATTTCTGGTGGTTTCCACAAATTTTGGCCCCCAAAATTTGAATTAGGTAACTAGGCTCTTTTTTTTTTTTTTTCAAATTACCTTTGATCATTGATTGTACCATTTAATCGTATTGATCCACGTGTTGACACTTTTTCTTGAGTTATTATACAAATTGATGGTGATTTTAGACGATTTCGCAGGTTTTTGACTCGTAAAAAAATCAATTTTGGGAGCTGAACATCTGGTACATCCTCAATTTTCCACTCCTTGGTCAAAATCGACTTCATATTCGGTCTTCTCGTCCCCAAAAACATGGAATACTATACCTCAAAAGCTCATTTTACTAACATGTTACTAAAACACAAGAAGTACCTATTTTTATACACATTTTCACTCATAACTCCCCTGGATATATTCCGATCGGGCTGAAAAGTTTCGGGACACAACTAGGGCCCAAATGGAGCATGTGTGCGAAAGAACGATTTTTTTAGACCGAAAATGAAGCCTGTAGACGTGATACGGCGTACGGCGGACGGCGGACGGACATTGCATTTTTGGAATCTACACACCTTGAAACGGAAAAGAAAAAATTTTGAGGGGGTGTTATAAAAATTTTTTGCTGAGCGAATACATAGGTGTATTATTCACAGAATAATAAACCAAAATGCAATGTCCGTCCGCCGTCCGCCGTACGCCGTATCACGTGTACCGGCTTCATTTTCGGTCTAAAAAAGTCTTTCTTTCGCACACATGCTCCATTTAGTTGTGTCCCGAAACTTTTCAGCCCGATCGGAATATACCCAGGGGTGTTATGAGTGAAAATGTGTGTAAAAATAGGTACTTTTTGCGTTTTAGCAACATGTTAGTAACATGAGACTTTGAGGTATCTTTTTCCATGTTTTTGGGGACGAGAAGACCGAATATGAAGTCGATTTTGACCAAAGACACGGAAATTGAGGTTTTACCAAAGGTTCAGCTCCCAAAATTGTTTTTTTATGAGTCAAAAACGCTGCAAATCCCTGCACAAAGGTTTATTATTTTGTACAGAATACCCTTCTGTTTCAGATCACAGCTCTCTGTATAGATAACCAGCCTATATAATATAATATGTACTACTCTATACATATTATGTGGATGTGATCCACATGATATGTATAGAGTAGTACATCCGTAGGTAGTAGTGAGTCCTTACTAGGTACCTACCCAAATCACGAGCTAAATGTTGTCAAAATAATTCTCTCGATGACAAATAGGAACTAAAACGGCAAAAAGAAACGCAAATAATGAAGTTCTGAAGGAAAATTTTTGGTGTGGAGTGAAATAGATGCCCCCTTCTGCGTAGATCACTGTTTTCTGTGGTCAGTACCTACCCTCGTGGTCAAGTATAATGAACCGTTGTGTAATAACTTGCCCATCAATAATACTTCAACGGTTGCTCAAGTTGCAAAAGTACCGCTGAACAAAATCAAGCCACTTCTTGGTAGATGAACCCGTTGTGTAATAATTTACCGCTGTGTAATAATTTACCGTTATGTAATAGTTGACCGTTGCGTAATAATTTGCCGTTGTGTAATATATTACCATTGTGCAATAATTTACCCATCAATAATACTTCAACGTTTTTTCAAGTTTCACAAGTATGTACCTACCAACAAAATACAATAGTCCATCACTTGTCAAATTAAATAATATCGCAGAACAAACAACTCGACTTCATACTCCGCCAATATACTATCAATAGAAACAATTTAAACGCAGGGTCACAGGTGACTGGGCGATATTGGTAACTGACTACAGTGATAACCCTTTGAATTGCGTTTATATCGTCAAAAA